>JAVJIF010002651.1:0-255000 GCA_038442645.1 Agave tequilana
TATATATATATTATATATATATATATATATATATTATATATATATATATATGTATATGGGGTTACTGTACCTCAGCCGCCAGCTGAGAGAGTTTCTCAGCCGGCATGACGCGGCTTCATATTAGCCGCAGAGAGTCAAAAATTTAGGCGGTAAAAGGAGACCCTCAATCACTTTTCGTTGCCCAATGACTGAAATACCCTCAGTTTCACTTTTAACTTGCTACAACTGTTCCTCCACTAAAAAAATTACAGATCGAAAATTTTTGAGTTTTTTTTCAAACAAAAAAATTACAAGTTTTGATAACTAAATTTTAGAAAATAATTTATTTAAAGAATGCAATCATGGTCGCACTTATGTTCAAGTTTTTTTTGAAAAGATGTTTTAATCACAATAAAAATCTATTACCGCGACTTGAAACAGTTTTTTTTTGTTTTCTGAAACTGCAATCGAAGTCGCAGTTTCTAAAAAGAAAAATTTTGGATTTAATTTTTTAATATTATTTTCACTTTTTAGATTTATTTTTGTTTTACATTGCGACTTTTGGTCGCAGTGTTGTAGCCTTTTTTTATTTTTTTGATTAGGGTCGCATTATTTTTTTGACCTTCCTAAGCTAAATAGGATACTGCGACCGTAGTCGCAGTCTATGAAATAAGAGTCGCATCAATGGAAGCAGTGACAATAATCTCGTAAGTTAATTAATTAAGATGATTAGAAGTTACTTCGGTCGCAGTCTTATGTAACAGCAGTCTCTTTGAGAATGTTTTGTTTGATAACAATGCGACCTTGGTCATAGTATTTTTTATTAAGTATCTAAATAGGATACTGCGACCATGGTCGCATTCTTATGAAACAAGAGTCTTATGAAATAAGAGTCGCAGTCAATGGAAGCAGTGACAATAATCTTGTAAGTTAATTAATTAAGATGATTAGAAGATTGCGACTTCGGTCGCAATCTATATAACAGCAGTCTCTTTGAGAATGTTTTGTTTTATAACAATGCGACCTTGGTCATAGTATTTTTTTATTAAGTAAACACCAAAGGATACTGCGACCATGGTCGTTATCTTATGAAATAAGAGGCATAGTCAATTGAAGCAGGGAACAATGTCTCGAAAGTTAAGTATTTAGATGATTAGAAGACTGCGACATTGGTCGCAGTCTTATGTAATAGCAGTCTTTTTGAACTTATTTTCATTTTTTGCGACCAAGATCATAGTCTTTTTATTAATAAATTTTAATTGGACTGCGACTTTGATCGATGTCTTGTAAAACAAATGGTTTGAAGATGAAATTTCATACTGCGACTATGGTCACAGAATTCAATTTATCTGACAATTTATTATTATGAATTGCGACCAAAGTCGCAGTCCTGATGAAAAGACATCTTTAAAATAATTTTTTCCTACGACTTCAGTCGCATCTCTGCCAGATTGGTTATATATTTATATGTATTTTACTTGTCTTTCAAATTTTAAATCGAATGGTCAATATTTCTGATGATGAAAAATTTCAGATAGGCCTTACTTTAGAAGAAGAAGAAGAAGAAAAGAAAAAATCATGATGAAAATATTGAAGCTGACATCCCGAGGGAACATGAACTTGTCAAAATAGTTGCTGGAGATCTAGGTCTGCGACTAAAATTAATATCTGATCCCGCTCTCACTTTTTTAGAACGATATTCTTTATAAGTCAAAAATCTACATCTGACAGCGTGAGAAGACACAGAGAGATAGACATATAAAAGAGGAGAAAAAATAATAATAAAGAATATAAACAATACATCTAGGGTGAGCATCGGTCGGTTCGGTTCGGTTTTTGCTAATTTTTGCAAAACCGAACCGAAACGATTAGACTTACTAACCGAACCGAACCGAACCGACTAAGTTCGGTTCGGTTTTTCGGTTTTTTTCGGTTAGGCCAATATTTTCCCATCATTTCTTACATTTTTAATCACCATTATATTATCATCCTTTAATATTCTAATCTCAAATATTCAATACCCAAATTAAAAATAAGAAAAAGACCTAACCTTAATGTGAATTAAAAATTTCATATTCTAAAACTTTTACGCTATATTTGGGCTCTTATATCAAAACTCACATAATTATTACTAACTTTTAATGGCAAGAATGAAAAAAAAGAACTATATTAATATAAATATTATTCTTAATTGTGATGGTGTACTTAACATAACTTTCACATATTCAACATAAAAAGGATGGTATTGCTAGAAGTAATGAGATAAGTTTTCACCAATTTTTGTTATGAACTATATGATTCACTAAATTGAATTTGGGTGGGATGATATATAGGGTAAGAGATTCGGTTCGGTTCGGTCAAGTTCGGTTTTTGAAACACAAAACCGAAATCGAACCGAACTAGAGCGGTTCGGTTCGGTTCGGGTTCGGGTTTCGATTTTTGGTCGGTTATTTCGGTTATAACCGAACTCTGCTCACCCCTAAATACATCATTCCAAGAAAAAGACAAACGATAGGGGTTTTTAGTAATTTCAATTATTTTCAAAAGCGGGACGTCATTTTAGATTGTCGAATTATGTGGCCCATAATGTGCCACGTCACCGCAGGCTGAGAGAGTCTCTCAGCCGTTGGCTGATATACATTTCTCTCTCTCTCTCTCTCTCTCTCTCTCTCTCTCTCTATATATATATATATATATATATATATATATATATATATATATATATATATCTTTTGATAGGAGGAAAGGGTTTTAATCCCTCATACAACTTCTCTCTAGTCTCCTCATTCACAATTGACCTGCCGTCCTCATGCATAGGGTACCTAGCATACTGAACGACATGCTTTTTAGATCCAACACCTACCATGTAGTCTGCAACCATGTTCCTTTCTCGGAATATATGTGCGCACGGAAAGTTCTCAATTAGCTCCGTTCACACCTTAATATCCCAAACGAGGCCTTTAGAATAACCTCCATGACCTTTCCTAGTATTTATCCATTGGACCACACAACTAGAATCCCTTCCAACCAGACTTTTCTTAGCCCTAGCTCCATGACAACATATTTGAGACCTGCTCAGGCACCAGTGATCTCAGCCAGTGACACAATACACCCACCAATAGAGTGCTACATGCCAGGAGTAAATCACCCACAGTCCCTTGTGACAAAGCCAGCGCCTCCGTTATCTGACATGGTGGATAATGCTCCATCAAAGTTAACCTTAATCTAATCACGAGTGGGGAGTTGCCAAATCACAAGGCCTGGGTGTTTCGAGGGGAGTGAAGACCACTGAAGACAACCCGGGACTCGTACAATTGAATCTCATTTCCAAGAGCTCTCCAAAGCTATGTAGCTAGATTAATAGCCTTCACCATCACAAATTTGCTATTACAGTGACATTCATTAAAGATAAAAGTCATTTCAAGCTTTCCATATCTCCCAAGCTACATAAGCGACCGTTGATTGGCTGAAACCTATATTTAAGATGAATCACAACCATTTAGATACTAATAGATGATTGAATAATAAGCTTAAATATCCTATCATGTTCTATCAAAGAAGCCATAGAAGACAGTTTAACTACAAATGAGTCAAGCAAATCAATTCTTGATATAGAAGTTGTGGGTGTAATGATGATGGAAGTAAGGCATAAAGTGTAGGAAGAGAGAGGAAGTCGAGGAAGTCGACGACGACAAGGAAGCAAATGCGAAGAATCAGCAGCAGCAACAGGGACGGTCGACGGGTGTGCACAACGTGCACAAGCTGGTGCGGTCGACCGCCCGATCGACCGCAGAAGGAGAACGGTCAAACCAACTGATATTGCCTAACTCTCGGTTAGGCACGGTCAACCGGCACGATCGACTGGGGCTTGGGTCGGTGGACCGACCGATCGACCGACTGGTGAATCTGGGCTGATTTGGATTGAATTCGGGAAGTTTCTGAATTGGCAACCAGCCCAATAAGGAATCTGATTCTTCTAGGGTTTCCTTGGGTATATTAGAGAGGCAGAGTCCTCTTAATATGTAATGCTTACAATTTGTATTGATTATCAAATCAATAAAGAAATCTCTCTTCCTTGCCCCGAGGACGTAAGCGAAATTGGCCGAATCTCGTTAAATTTTTTGTTTTAGTTTTCTCCCATTGTTCAATTGTTCTTGTTGTTGGTAGTACTTCTATATTGCATTTGTGGCTTAAGGGTTCCTCTAAGTGGTTGTTGATCTGCACACAACAAGTGGTATTAGAGCATCCCAGGTTCGTCATAGGATCGTCTGGTGATTCGAAGGGCATCTGTAGCTGATTAGCGGAGATCGTGTGTCGATCTCAGTCAGCGTTGAAACTGTTTGTGGGATCGTGTGTCGATCTCAGAACAACGCATGAAGTGCTCAAGGAATCAATTTGAGGAGTAGATCTACTCAGAAACTCATCTAGGATTTCGTGAGGAGGTAAAGATCTGATCTTTATCAAATTTGTTTATCTAACTCCGTTGGTTTTCGCATTACATAGAGGATCTAGTCAAAGAGAGGCTGAAGAAAATACATCTGTGAGAACCATGAACCCACATCCGAGGATTGATGTGGTGAAAGTCAATGGTACGAACAATTTTGGTATGTGAAGGTGCTAGGTGATGGATGCACTGGCGGCATCAGATCTCGAAGACACTCTACGTTTAGCACAATCACCGAAGAAGAATAGGATAAGATGAACCGATCAGCATGTGACTTAGTCAGATGGTGTCTAACACAAGACATCAAATACCTTGTGTTACCGAAAACATCTGCGAGGCAGTTGTAGGAGATCGTAGAAAGAAAGTATCTGACCAAAAGTACTGAATCCAGATTACAGCTGAAGAGTAAGCTGTATGGTTTTCATATGAAGAAAGGATGCTCCGTAAATGAACATCTGAATCGCTACACAAAACTTCTTACGGATTTGGTTAATGTGGATGTCGAGGTAAATGAAGAAGATAAAGTGTTAATTCTCTTGAACTCTCTTCCTGCAGAGGAGTATAAGACTTTTACTTTAACTTCGTAAATGGTAGACAGTCCTTAACTATCATGAAGTGTCGTCTGCTTTGGTTAATTATGAGACGAGGAGAAAAGAAAGACAGTCTTCTCAGGCAAGCACATCAGCAGAGGCATTAGCAGTAAGAGGCAGAGGTTCACACAGGAAGGACAAAGATGATCGAGGGAGATCGAAGTCTAAGCCAGGTTATAGAGATCTGAAGAAGAACCAGTGTGCCTTCTGCAAAGAATTAGGGCACTGGAAAGCTGACTATCCAAAGCCAAAGGGAAGAAGAAGGAGTTTAAGACTGAGGCAAATCTTGTAAAGGTGGTCAGTACTCAAGGCAGTACCCACATGCAGGTGGATCAGACTCAGACTTATCGGTATTCTCGTTCTCTGTCACTACTCCTATCATTGACTACTCAGGAGATAATGAATGGATATTGGATACTGGTGCTACATACCATGTGTGCCCGAATAGGGACTGGTTTTCTAACTTTAAGAAACTAGAGGGATGTTCAGCGTTATGAGTGATGATCATCCATGTATCATGGAAGGTGTAGGAACAATCCAGATCAAGATGTTCGATGGGATGATACGAGAACTGAAGGAAGTGAGGTATGTACATCAACTAAAGAGAAACTTATCTCTGTTGGAGCTTTGGAGATATTGGGTCTTGTGGTGTCAATAAAGGAAGGAGTCCTTAAGATGACCAAAGGCTCGATGGTGGTATTAAAGGCCGTTCGCTAGAACAATCTTTACTACTGAAGGGTAGTACTGTTACAGGGCAAGTGACAACTTCTACTGATTCAGATGAAGACTCAACCAGACTATGGCATATGAAGCTGGGACATACAGGAGAAAAGTCTTTACAAGCTCTTGTAGACAAGGATTATTGAAAGGTGCCGGAATCTGTAAATTGGAATTTGTGAACATTGTGTCATCAGAAAGAAGACCAAGGTGAAATTCGGCACATCAACTCATTGCACAAGGGGATTCTGGATTATGTTCACACTGACGTTTGGGGACCTACCAAGACTGCATCAATTGGAGGTAACCACTACTTTGTGTCTTTTATTAATGATTATTCTAGGCATTGTTAGGTATATATACCATGAAGCACAAAGGAGAAGTCCTAGAATTATTTGTGAAGTGGAAGAAGAATTTAGAGAGAAGTACGAGAAGAAAAATCAAGGTCCTCCATTCAGATAATGGAGGGGAATATAAGTTAGATCCTTTCCTTAAGCTATGTCTTGATGAGGGCATAGAGAGGCACTTCACAGTGAGGGAAACACCGCAACAGAACGGGATAGCAGAAAGGATGAACAGGACTTTGGTAGACAAGGTCTGTTGTATGTTATCTAATGTCGGTTTAGCAAAGATTTTTGGCTGAGGCTTTGGCATACGCTTGCTATCTTGTTAACAGGTTGCTTTCGTCTGCGATAGAAAGGAAAACTCCTCTCAAGGTTTGGTCAGAAAAATTGCTGCTGATTATAATTTGCTAAGGGTGTTTGGTTGTCCAGCCTATTATCATGTTAAAGAAGATAAGCTAGACCCAAGAACAAAGAAGGGCTTGTTCGTCGGTTTCAAGAAGGGAATCAAAGGATTCAAGATCTGAGATTCTACGGACAGGAAGTTTATTTTCAGCAGAGATGTCACATTTGATGAGACTTCGATGTTGAAGCCTAAGATCTATCAGCATGTGGAGATTATCAAGACCAAAAGATGTATCGCAGCGGTAGAGAATGATGCTAATCAACTATCTCTAGAAAGTTCAGCATCAGTGAGGATCATACCTAGAGTGACAAAAGGTAATCGTCAAGCAGATGAGGTAGATGCTGATGATGAAGAGGATCAAGAACAGATCATGAGTGATGTTCCTGATTCTACTGCAGTTAGAAGACTAAGGAGAAAACACACGGAAATCAGGTTGGCTCACTACAGATATAGTCGTTGCTTATGCACTTCCGGTCGTTGAGGAGACTATCCCGTCCACTTACAGAGAAGTTGAAATTAGTTCAGAGTCAAGGATGTGAAAGATGCCATGGAAGAAGAGATGAAGTCTCTTATTAAGAACGACACTTGGTAACTCACAAGGTTGCCCAAAGGAAAGAAGGCGATAGGCTGTAAGTGGATGTACGCAAAGAAGCAGGGATCTCTTAAAGAAGACATGGTGCGCTACAAGGCCAGATTGGTAGCAAAAGACTATACACAAAGAGAAGAAATTGACTACAATGAGGTATTTTCTCCTGTTGTAAAGCATTCGTCAATTCGCATCTTATTGGCTCTAGTGGCACAGTACGAGTTGGATTTTGATCAACTCGATGTAAAGACCGCCTTTCTCTATGGCGATCTGGATGAAGAGATCTACAGGTCTCAGCCGACAGGGTTCAAGACTGCAGGGAAAGAAGCTATGGTGTGCAAGCTGAAAAAATCGCTGTATGGGTTAAAACAGTCTCCTACACAGTGATACAAGCATTTCGACAACTTCATCAGAGGAAAGAGGTACACACGAAGCCATTATGACCCATGTGTGTATTACAACAAGCTACCTACAGCAGAGTAGAGTATATCTATTTACTATTATACGTAGATGATATGCTCATTACTTCAAAGTCTAGATCTGTAATTGATACACTGAAAAAGGAATTATCTTCTGAATTTGAGATGAAGGATCTTGGTGAAGCAAAGAAGGTGCTAGGCATGAAATCACAAGAGACCGAAGGAGTGACAAGGTGAGCTTAACACAGAAGGGGTATTTACAAAAAGTACTTCAGAGGTCCAACATCGGCAAGGATACGAAATCTGTAAGTACATGATCGTACACTTATTTGCATTCTTTTTATTACACTCCTACATTTATTGTGTAATAAATCTGCTAATTTCTTTGTCTTAAATGTCTATTTTGTAGAAGATAATAATGAAGAGAAAGAGGATTAAATCAAATAAATACCACTTAAAATCAGATTTAACTGGATCTATTTGGTTAGCTGAGGATGATCCCAGATCTAGTTAGAACAAATCAAGGATTGGGGCAAATGTTCAGCTGAAGATCAGAGCAAATCAGAAAGATAACACCAAATGAAATCCAGTAAAATTCAGATTTCTATAAATCCATTTTGGTTAGTTAAAGATCAATCGAGAATAATATCAAATACAAAGAGATAAATGGATAGAGAGAAGATCAACGGATGAGATGAAGCAAGTTTGACTCAGATTCTGATTGGATATATTTCAGTATTTGAATCATAACTTTCGCTACTGAATCTCAAATCTGATGATTCAAGATGATCTAGAAAGAGGACTTATAGAGATACAACTCTTATGTTGATCACTATTTCTAATTTTATCATTTGATAAGTGATATTCAGTAATCAATACGCCAACAAACTGCAGATCAGAACTGAATATCCACATCAAATTAAGTTCAGAGATAAGGAAGGATTCAAATTCAGAAATAGCCAGATTTTCCTATCTTCATACTCCCTAACATCTGCATTTCTTCTATAAATATCTGCAATCTCAAAGGTAAGGAGGAACGACCAAGCAGAGAATAGAACTTAGGATAATTTGTAGTTTTGTAACTTAGGTTTTTAGTTTTCTTTTTATGTAATTTTTACTTTTTGTAACTGAGAGGAGAGACGACTTTCATGGAGGAATGAGAGTAAGCCTGTACTGCAGGTGACACCAGTATAAGTGATCTCTTCTTTCATTATTATTGGAATCGAATCAAAGTTTCTTTTTCTTTCTTTACTCTTGTTTTCATTTACTCTCCTCAGATGTGTTACAATCCAAGAGAATCCGATAGCCTCGAGACTGCTTAGCCATTGCAAGTGCCCTTGACGGCCTATGGTGATAAACAACCCTTCTCTTGCTAGTATAGTTTGCCCTTTTATTTGTAGTATAGATCAATAATGGGGAAGATCCTATACGCTATGCTTGATTGCCTTCAAAGAGAAGGTAAGTCGTCGCAACAGATCCAAGGTATATGAGCACTGAAGTGGTAAGTAATTTTTAGGTTATCTTTATTTTCTTTTATTCTTTAGTTTCAATATCACAAGCTCCAACCATCTTTATCAGTCTTTTCCATTTCTTTGTATATAATCTATTTTTCATTTTTTCATCTTCTTAATCTACCATCTTCTTCCTAATTTGACTTTAACTCTTTTTCATTTTCTTTTAAGAAACTAAAGAAGAACTTTAACCATTAATGGTAGCATAAAAGAGAACTTATTAAAAAAGCTTCCATCGCTAGTCCCTCCTTGTGGATCACGACCCGCATAGCCACTTGCTATAGCGGTAGAATTGAGCACCTTGCACTACTATTTTAAAAGTTCTGAAATTCTGTATTTGTGAGCAGGTTATAACCGCAATCAAATTTTGGTGTCATTGCCGGGGAGGGACGGTAAGTTACTCTCTTTAAAAGTTTACATTTTTAATTAACTTTCTTCTTGTTTTTTGTACAGATTAACAATAAGGAATTCTTACTGTAGTGGACACATAAGTGGCCTTAGACTCTGCTCAAGAAAGTAGAGCCAAGAAACCCTCAGATTTGCTACATTTCAGTGACAAAACTGAGTGAACTACTAACCTGTATTTTTGCATGTTGGTTGAATGAAAATCTGAATTTCTGTAGCATTTATCTCCTTATTTGACTCACTGTATATACATTTTTAACACAACAGTAAAAAGTTGATTGTAAATACTAAAATGATTAGACTTTGCATTTAAGCACGTGTCTATTCATTTCATTTTCTATTTACTGTTGAAGAGTGCTGGAGCCAAGGTATGTGTGCATGCATTTACTATAAGGTTCATTCTTGTATGATTGCTTGAATGTTACTTTTTTCTATATACTTGTACACTGCACTAAATTGATTTAAGGGCTTGTCCTATAAACAAGATAAGGTGGGGAAGTCATTACCCTCCCTTATCCCACAAATAATCTCTCACTCACTAACCCAAGCCTAACTAAAAATGAGTAGACGTTAGCCCTAGGGACATCTCGGACTCAATTAAGAGATTATTCTAAGGGGAAAGGTGTTAGAATTTGACTCCTGCCAAATCAGTGTCTAGGAAGGGGATTAAGGGCCGAAAGCCCGAAGGTTGGTGGTTACTTAATTAAGGAACGTCTTTGACGGATGATCTCCCACCAATCTGCCCTGACCTGACTGATTAGCTTATGGTCAAAATCTGCATTATACCTCATATGGACAGTCTAAACCAGTTAGGAGTCGCTAGATCAAAGGTTTACCCTAACTTAGGTTAGAATTTTTTCTTTTTTGTTTGCTTATTTGTTTTTTTCTTTGTTTGTGTTTTATTGTGTGATATGGCTTATAATAATAATTATTCCAATTTTAATGGTAACCATATTACACACCAACCTCTTTTTCGGATATTACCAACCCGACATATCATAACTTTAACCAACTAGTGTGTCGGATTGGTCATATCCGAATCAATATACCCATGCCCCCAATTTTATAACCATAATTTTTCAGAATAATTTCAACTCTTCACAGAGTCAGTGAAGATTCACCTCCCCCGAGTCCAATTTTCAACCAACTTGTCCTCCTTATCCACCTTATCCGTAATATTTCCAAGATTCATACTCAGTTCAACAGTCCAAAATAGAAAACCATCAATTTTGAAAGAGTATGCGTGAGTCCAAACAACAATCACAAAATCTGATGGACTCAATTTTACCACCAATTCCAAAATAACACTTCATCTTTTCAAGACCAATCACAACAAAACAATGAACCTATCAACTATGAAAAGATGCTTAAACCATGATGGTCCAAACTCTACGTTCTCACCGTTGCCAATTCTGATGTCATTAACCATTCTGTTAGAGCTGAAGAGTCATGTTGTTTAAAAAATAAGGTTCCATTTCAGCACAATCATTTGAACTTGCCCAAACTCCAAATTTTGAAAAAGATATTGATAGTTTGGCAAGTTATTCTTTTCCTGAAATAGAACTTGAGAATGAATATGATCCTGAACCTCAACTTAGTGATTCAATTCTACTTCCTGATTCAATAATGACTCTGGTGTCTTCACCTGATTTCAATCTTTTTCCCGAGTCAACATTGGATCATGTGCCAATTCATAATGAATTGAATCGCCCATCTTTGATGATCATTTTATTGAACTTGATCAATTTCATACTTTGAAAGTCTCATTGACAAAATGGTAAGTTCTCATTTTTATGAAATTGAACTCAATGAGAAATGTGACTAGATTCTCAAATTTGTGATCCAGTTCAAATTCTCGAATCAATATTGACTCTTATTTTTTTACCCGATTTGAATAATATTTAGTGTCAGTTTTGATTCTCACACCTGTCATTCTTGAACTTGAATCACCAATATTAAGTCACATTCCATTTGTGGGAAAATGAATGTGGACTTGAGTTTCAACTTCTTAATTTGGACCCACTTCCTGAAGCAATCTCGACTCCTGAACCTTTACTTGACTTAAGTCACCTTTTTTGAGTCGTATTAGTTCTCGTATTTCCTAAGTCTAAGTCAATCATTCTATCTTTCACACTCCATTTTGGGACAAGGCGGTTGATAAAATTGACTCTGAAATTAATTATGGAATTTGAAAATTAGATGGGTAAAATATTTAATGAAAATCATTCATGTATATATCATTTTAGTGGGTTATATTAGAGAAATTTTGACGGGTTCCTCCGAACTCCATGCAAAGTCGATTGGGCCGCATTTCATGGACCAATCAGATCACCACCGGAACCACCACCTTAAGGTAATATTCCTTCTCTTTCTTCTTTTCATGTATCTATGCATTAATTCATACATTGAGGACAATGCATGAGATAGGTGTGAGGGGGGTTCTAACATAACTTAGGTTTTTCTTTTTATTAAAAAAATTAAACATTTGCTTTACTTTTAAAAACTTTTTGAAATAGAAACAATATTTTGACATATTTTTTGTAAGAAATTAAGTCAATTTAAGGAATAGGAAATCAAAATTAGGATTTCTTATACTTAGTCAAAATAAGATTATTTGTTTGATTTTTAGGGCTAGGAAGATAAATTTATCAAAGTAATTTAATCTTGATCTATATCTTGATGAAATATGCACACTCCATACACTTACACACTTAGGGTTCAAAACCAAAGATTCTTATGCCTTAAAAAATATTAAAACAAATAGAAAGAAATAAAAAGAAAAAAATAAAAGATAAATAAATCTAATTATTGATTAGCTAGGTGCTTTGGCCTAAGCAAGCCTTAGTATTTATGCGAAAGATGATTAGATAAGTTTGAGAAAAATATATATATATAAAAATCCTCTAATTAAGCTGGGTATTTGTGCCTAATAAAGCATAAGTATTCACGCCTAAAAGTGGTTCATATAATAAAATTCTTAGTTTTGTGGCCTTTTTGCTCAAGTTTTAAGTCCTTGTGGTGTTTTCTCACCGGTGTCCTAAGACCATTTGGTTTGAGAGTCATCGATTAAAGGCTAGTTGTATGGGCAGATTAGAAAGCCTAATAGAACAAAGGAATAATACCACCAAAATATATATAAATAAGGCATAAGAGTTAGAGTTAAAGAACCCTTAGTCAAAATTTCACGGTCATAAGGTGCATATGACTTAGGGTAAAGTAATAGACTAGTGAGAAGTACAATTTGACTCCTTATTTGATTGATAACAAATTTTTGAATAGAGACAAGTTTAGGAATGAAAATTTGGTTTTCCTATAACTTATAGATTACTTAAAACTTACAATAATATTTCAATTATTTTTCTTTCAAAATGTGTTTTCAAATTACTAACATTTTTTCTCTTTCTTTACGGATTTTGTGGGTGTAATCCATTGAAAACCCTCACGAGACAAAACTCGTCCTCTAGGGGTAACCTAGAGGTTAACGGCTTGTTGCACAAGCTCAGTGCAATCGCGTGACCTGCAAAAGTGGTCTAATAATCTTTGCTTTAGTTTTGTTGTTTTGCTCGAGGACGAGCAAAAGATAGGTGTGGGGGTGTAATCGTACACGTATTTTGCATTCTTTTCATTACACTCTTACATTTATCGTGTAATAAATCTGCTAATTTCTTTGTCTTAAATGTTTATTTTGTAGAAGATAATAATGAAGAGAAAGATGATTAAACCAAATAAATACCAGTTAAAATCAGATGTAACTGGATCAATTTGGTTAGCTGAGGATGATCCCAGATCTAGTTAGAACAAATTAAGGATTGGGGTAAATGTTCAGCTGAAGATCAGAGCAAATCAGAAAGATAACACCAAATGGAAACCAGTAAAATTCAGATTTCTATAAATCCATTTTGGTTAGCTAAAGATCAATCGAGGATAATATCAAATACCGAGATAAATGGATAGAGAGAAGATCAACGGATGAGATGAAGCAAGTTTGACTCAGATTCTGACTAAATATATTTCAGTATTCGAATCATAACTTTTTCTACTGAATCTCAAATCTGATGATTCAAGATGATCTAGACAGAGGACTTAAAAATCTACAACTCTTATGTTGATCACTATTTCTAATTCTATCATTTGATAAGTGATATTCAGCAATCAACACGCCAACAAACTGCAGATTAGAACTGAATATCCACATCAAATTAAGTTTGGAGATAAGGGAGGATTCAAATTCAGAAATGGCCAGATTTTCCTATCTTCATACTCCTCTAACATCTGCATTTCTTCTATAAATACCTGCAATCTCAAAGGCAAGGGGAACGACCAAGCAGAGAATAGAACTTAGTATAATTTGTAGTTTGTAACTTAGATTTTTAGTTTTCTTTTTATGTAATTTTTACTTTTTGTAACTGAGAGGAGAGATGACTTTCATGGAGGAATGAGAGCAAGCTTGCACTGTAGGTGACACCAGTGTAAGTGATCTCTTCTTTCATTATTATTTGAATCAAATCAAAATTTCTTTTTCTTTCTTTACTCTTGTTTTCTTTTACTCTCCTCGATGTGTTGCAATCCAAAAGAATCCGATAGCCTCGAGACTGCTTAGCCGTTGCAAGTGCCCTTGATGGCCTATGGTGATGAATAACCCTTCTCTTACTAGTATGGTTTGCCCTTTTATTCGTAGTGTAGATCGAGAATGGGGAAGATCCTATACGCCATGTTTGATTGCCTTCAAAGATAAGGTAAGTCGTCGCAACGGATCCAAAGTATATGAGCACTGAAGAGGTAAATAATTTTTAGGTTATCTTTCTTTTCTTTTATTCTTTAGTTTCAATATCACAAGCTCCAACCATCTTTATCAGTCTTTTCCATTTCTTTATATATAATCTATTTTTCATTTTTCCATCTTCTTAATCTACCATCTTCTTCCTAATTTGACTTTAACTCTTTTTCATTTTCTTTTTAAGAAACTAAAGAAGAACTTTAACCATTAATGGTAGCATAAAAGAGAACTTATTAAAAAAGCTTCCATCGCTAGTCCCTCCTTGTGGATCACGACCCGCATAGCCACTTGCTATAGTGGTAGAATTGAGCACCTTGCACTACTATTTTAAAAGTTCTGAAATTCTATATTTGTGTGCAGGTATAACCTCAATCTGTACACCACTGGCTCCTCATTTCAAGTTATCTGCCACTGTCTCCAAAGACTGTTGAAGAACGTAAGTACATGACTCACGTCCCATATGCTAGCGCAGTTGGTAGTCTGATGTATGCTATGGTGTGTACACGACCAGATTTGTCACAAGCTGTCTCTATGGTCAGTAGGTATATGCATGATCCGGGACAGGATCATTGGGAGGCAGTGAAGTGGATTCTGCGGTACATTAAAGGTACCATGGATGTTGGTTTGGTATTTGAGAAGGATTCCACAGGAAAGCAGGATTGTATCGGGTATGTTGATTCCGATTATGCTGGTGACCTCGACAAATGCCGGTCCACAACGGGATATGTATTTATATTATCTCAAGCACCGGTTAGTTGGCGCTCTATTCTACCGTCTACCGTCGCATTGTCTACTACAGAGGCCGAGTACATGGCCATGACGGAGGCTATGAAGGAGGCAATTTGGCTTCAAGGCTTACTTGATGACTTGGGGATTGATCAGTATCTACTAAAGATCAATTGTGATAGTATGAGTGCTATTTATTTAGCCAAGAACCAGGTGTATCATGCATGGACGAAACACATTGATGTCAGGTTCCATTTTGTTCGGGAGATTCTCGATGAGGGTGATATTGAGTTACTGAAGATTCACACAACGGAGAATCCCGCCGACATGCTTACCAAGGTGGTCTCAGGAGTCAAGTTTACACATTGTAAAGCATTGCTCCATATCCTTCATGTTGCATGAGCTTGTTGAAGTTCCTTTGGATGAACTACGGATGGCTTGATCCCTTGGGCAGGGTACGTAGGCAACCATACTGGTGCAGCCACTTTCGAGTCGACAGATCCTATGTTTCAGTTCGGCTCAGATTTGAGAAATCTTCACCGAGGTGGAGAATTGTAGGAAGAGAGAGGAAGTCGAGGAAGTTGACGACGACAAGGAAGCAAATGCGAAGAATCAGCAGCAGCAGCAGTAGGACCGGTCAACCGGACCGGTCGATCGGTGTGCACAACATGCACAGGCTGGTATGGTCGACCGCCCGGTCGACCGCAGTAGGAAAACGATCGACCGCCCGGTCGACCGACTGACATTGCCTAACTCTCGGTTAGGCACAGTCGACCGGCACGGTCGACCGGGGCTTGGGTCGGTCGACTGACCGGTCAACCGACAGGCGAATCTGGGCTGATCTGGATTGAATTTGGAAAGTTTTTTAGAATTGGCAACCAGCCCAATAAGGAATCTGATTCTCTTAGGATTTCCTTGGGTATATTAGAGAGGCAGAGTCCTCTTAATATGTAATGCTTGCAATTTGTATTGATTATCAAATCAATAAAGAAATCTCTCTTCCTGCCCCGAGGACGTAGGCAAAATTGGCCGAGCCTCGTTAAATCTTGTGTTTTTATTTTCTCCCATTGTTCAATTGTTCTTACTGTTGGTAGTACTTCTATATTGCATCTGTGGCTTAAGGGTTCCTCTAAGTGGTTATTGATCTGCGCACAACATAAAGCAGGTGCCTCTATGGGGCATTCTCAACATTATCAGGGTCAATCCCAGGATGTATGGTTGACATATCGACCATAAGAGTGCTATGGGATATACACCAAGTGAAAGTTGAGTATATGATGATGCCATTTGGGTGTCACACATGGTTTGGAGTGCTATAAATAGTTCAGTGTTTAGAGTAGTCTATAAGGCCAAGTAGATCTGTTATGTTGGAAATTTTATTAAAATTATAAAAAAGATTGAAATTCATAGATAACTAACTTGGCTTGTTCACTAACAATCACTCCACTAATGTGTTAGTTAGCATAGTTAATGGGGTTATTTTTCATAATTAGTGGGGTTAGTTGTTAGGGTAAGAGCTAAGCTTCTAACTATTTATACCAACATCAGTGAAAGTAGAAAAAAAAGAGAATTATGAAAAAGAATCTCTCTTGCTTCCCTCTTCACTTATAAAACTTCTCTTTCAATCTTAATCTGGGCATTGCATACAATTTGAGGTCACCTCCCCTTTGTGGTTGTGCACGCAAGGGACATCGACAAAGAGGGGTAGTATCGTTAAGGGGAACATATGCCTTGGTTGATTACATGAGGTCGGCGATATGCTTTTTAGCGTAGCTACCACGCGCCTTCTCCAAGATCGGTAATATTGTTTCTATATTTATTTTATTAAATTATTTGTTATTTTAATTTTGGATGCAAAAATCTCCTAATCTAAAAGGCATATGATAATTTATTCGTACTGTTTAAGTTTGTTTATGTTTGCTTTTATCCACCTAAATAGTAGTATTATGTGAGTAATGTTTTTGGGCTCAACAATTTTTGTCTCATTTATTATTGTTACTTTTACTTATCTGAGATATCTTTACTCCAAGTGTATTAAATATATTTATTGATATTATACTTTTGTAATAGTTATTATATATGTTTCCTATTTTTTAGGATAGTATTTTGTTAGCTTTTATGGGGCATCAAAGAATTCGTTGATTATTGTTTCAGTTAGATAAAGTGTATTGGTTCAAAAAAAATGTGATATTTGAAATTTTTACTTTAGATATTCTAAGTTTTGTAATTATGTTCTTTGATTATGAAGCAGAGTCACTATTTTAAATCCATATATTCTTCCACTACGAGTATCCAATATTTTGAAAAAATCCTATAACTTTTGGATCTAAGAAAAACTGAAAAAAAAAAATATTTTTTACTTTCTACAATAGCAACAATAAGCTCACCCTTAAGCATTAATACTATTACGTCATGAGAAAAGTTATTTTTTTCAGCTGTAAGATTGAAAATTTACATCTTTTACCTCCAACATAATAGTGAGAAAGTGTCTGGCTACTAACATGGTTATATTAAAACTGGTTATTGTTTCTTTTTAACTTAATTCTTCTATAGATAGCAGTTTATATATAATATATATATATATATATATATATATATATATATATATATATATATATATATATATATATATATATAATATATATATATATATATAGTGAGTTGATCCCCTAAGAACGGTTCTCACGAATTCATGTGAGAACTTTCACGTGGGCCGTCGGATCTGATAGAGATCTAGTTTTATTTGATTTGATCTATCAGATCCAACGACCTACGTGAAAGTTCTCACAGAAATCCGTGAGAACCGTTCTTAAAGGATCAGCTCCCTATATATATATATATATATAATTTGGCATGTTTAGTTTATGACTTTATTTGCTTTTGTGGGTAATATTATTGTTTGTTTTTGCCACATAGTACCTGAATTGCAGCTAATCTTAATATTATTCAATGGTGTTTTGACTGTTTCAAAGGCATATTCCTGTATATAATTCAACTAACTCAGAATTGAGGGAAGCACCAAGTTTTCATTATTATTTTTTGCCCAATATTTCATATAATAGCTTAAATATGTTGAGATATTATTAGTAACTAACACTCATGCCCGTGAGTACTCATTTCTTTACTTTGCAGTTGTTTGTTTTAATTGTTATTTTCATATGAAATAAATTACAGTAACTTGTCGTGTTTATTTGCACATGCTAAGTATATACAGTTATTCACTTTGATTTTCTCATAACAAAATAAAAATGTGCTAATATTTCTTGAAAATGGGAGAAAGCGGGTCATGTGTTTGCTTAAAATTAATGCATGCTACTGAAAAATAATACTTCATAGGCTGATTAATACTACTATTGGTTATCAAAAAATTTTGTTGAAAGAAAAATCAGGTGTTGGAAGGATAAAACTGAAACTATGGTAAAGAATAATTTTATATCAATATCAATATCTTTATATATTTTTACCTATGATGATTCTTTGTACATATCACTTTCACTAATGATGTGGTATAGAAAAACTAGTCCCTATGCCTTCAACTTCACATTCTATCTGATCTTTTAGCTAGTGAATTAGAATTCACAAATAGGGCTAGAATGTGGTTGTTCCAAATGTGAGGATAAGATTATGTGAGCTTAAGCTGAATACAGTGATAATAACAAGAAGAAATTTTGAAAGAAGTAAAAGCAGAACTAATCACTAATTCATGATTGTTAATATTTTGAGCATTACACATGTGATTAATAGATGCTTTCATATTATTTCATTCATATCATATCATATGTCTTATTTATGAAATGATAGAATCTGTCAGACAATTCTTTAATTGCATATTTAAGCACTTTAAATTGCAGATTGACAATTATCTGATTTATTAAATATTTTCAGATAGAGCTCAATTTTTATTATTTATTTAAATCTCACTAACAAATATTAAAGTTTATTTGTAGTTTGTTCTCCAATCCAAATGGAATGAGCAGCAAAGGCAAATGTGTGGCATACTCGTGGGAATAAGAAGTATTTGTGCTCGTATGATCAGTTTATCTTACTCATCAATTTAATTCTTACATTTGAAAATTATATGTATAACATGGCATAAAGAATTTATAAATGATGATACGCTTATGAGATGAAAAGTTCAATTTGAGATTAAGAATATGAAATGGTGAGGCAAGTTCGGAAGGTAGGCTATATAGTCAGCCACCAACATGCAGCCATTCTTATGATCAAATTATGGTATTATATCTTTAAGCATTATCAGTTTACAAAGGTAAGAAGATATTAGTTCTATATATGCTAGAACTTTCATTATCATTCTTTACTGATAATGACATTGAGAATGAAAACTAAATTGTGTATGTGGTTCTGATGATAATGCAAATGTTAATGCTTTTATGTATCCGATAATACATTTGTTACATACTTTGTATATTATTTTATTTTGCAATGATAATGATATAAATCTATATTTGAATGTTATCTCATGATCAAATATTATATATCTCCCAAATTAGAAGAGGGGAGCTTCTCATAAGATGGGCAGTAATGTTTGCATCAAAATATAAAACATATGAAAAGGTTTTAAGTCATATATATGACTCTGGATCTTAAAAGTCCACTTTTGATAAAGGGCCTATCTAGGAGAATAGTCCTAGAATCATCGAGGGGGTGATGTTAAGCCCTGCAGTAAGGATCACCCACAGTAGCAACCCAACCTACTTGATTTGTGAGCTGGTCCCGTGAAAGAGGTTCAATGTGACAGAAACAAGCTAGACTGGTGATTCTTATGTATAACACTAACCTTGGAGATTACAATCCTACTTGTACCACTAGATACATTTATAATTTGCACTATTATAGCTACTATCTCTTTCCTATGATGACAGTGCTTATATGATGCGATCGGTTGGGTTGAGCTTATGTTCTTAATAAGTCCAACGCATGTAGTGTGAGAGGTATCATTTTGATCACAAATATCTTTTGAGGACTTACCTATGTGAGAGAAACCGTCTGCCGTGATTGAGGGGCAGGGCTGACCCTAAAATCTTATGAGTCGGTATGTGAGCATGACCATAACGCTCCACCCTATGACCCAATATTGTAAGCATTTTATGTTTGTTTTTGTCAATTCTTTATAAAGAGACCTAATTCAAGGCTTAGTCCATTATATCCCTGATGCGACAAAATGTCATGAAGTGAAGGTTCAACACTAGAAGCTACCTGCACAGATTGCATATGATAACATATCCAGATATTTTCACATCTCTTTTATTTTATTTGAAATTTCAATCTTTGGGGGGGGGGCTGTTGGAAATTTTATTAAAATTATAAAAAGATTGAAATTCATAGATTACTAATTTGATTTGTTCACTAACAACCACTCCACTAATGTGTTAGTTTGGCATAGTTAGTGGGATTAGTTATCATAATTAGTGGGGTTAGTTGTTAGGATTAGCGGCTAAGCTTCTAAATATTTATACCAACATCAGTGAAAGTAGAGCAAAACAAAACAGAATTATAAAAAACAAATTTCTCTCTCTCTCGCTTCTCTCTTTCTCTTATCAAATTTTTCTCTCAATCTTAATCTGGCATTGCTTACAATTTAAGGTCACCTACCCTTTATAGTCGTGCGCGAAAGGGACACGGGTAGAGAGGGGGCAATACCGTTAAGGGGCACATCTGCATTGATTGATTGCACGAGGTCGGCGATACACCTTTTAGCGTAGCGACTACACGCCTTCCTCGAGATCGGTAACATTGTTCCTATTATTAAATTATTTGTTATTTTAATTTTGGATGCAATAATCCCACATGTTATACTTGAATCATTCGGCAAATTCAGTATTGAAAGGCAAAAATCTTTTCCTTTATAAAGGGTGCAAAAGAGTAATAAAACAATAGGCATGTTATAAGATATCCTGCCATAGAGATTAGAGTAGCTGCTATCTTAACAGAAGAAAATAATAGCATCGTAGACAAACAGAAAAAAATCAGAGATCGAAAAGAATTATATTACCATTGAAGGACAAAGGGGTACTAATGAGAACATCTCTACTCACGAACAATTTCAATAATATTGTTGTTGTGTTATGAGGCAAAAACTGCAATTATGATTGTAGAGTTAGAAGAAATGCATAAAACGACTGAGGATGTTCCATAGATTATGTAATACCCCATTCTCGGAATATGTACTTATTATGTATTCAGATACTCAATCATATTTTTTAATTTACCTTTCATATTTCTTTTTGTTTTTTGATTATTTATGCGATTGTTTTTTATTTGTTCTGAATTCGTGGACTCGGAGTCAGTCCTAGTCTGAACCAAGGACCCGATCCTAGTGTATTACTCGATTTGATCTTTCTAGTATTTAAATTTGACTGATTTCAGTTTCTAACACTGTTTTTCAACATTTAGGATTTTCATGATTTTTCAGAATTATTCAGAATTATTTTAATAAAATCTCTAAAATCGGGATTAATCGGTACTGCTGATTGATTCTCAGATTTTTAAATTACAAACAGAATCAAATTTCTGGAAACCACTTTCACATTATCTCTTAGATAATATTTTCTATCTTAATGTATTTTTTGAGATTTTTTCTGAATTTATCAAAATTCTGCCGGATTCGGTGCCAACCATATCGGCTGATAATTTCAAGATTTTTAATTTAAAAATGAGATTGAATTTCTTGAATCCAATTTTACTATGATACTCACTATAATATTCTTGATTTTTGAGAATTTTTAGGGATCGTTCTTAGATACTTGATTTTCGAACGATTCCGGTATTTTTCCGAAAGTTTTTCGCATCCGCGACCAAACTCGGGAATTCCACCATTTAAATTATTTCTATTTTTTCTTAAATTCTTTTTCCTTTTTCCCTTTTCTTTTCTTTTTTTTCCTTCCTTCATTTTCCTTCCAACAACTTCTAAACACTTCTACTACAATCTACACCTTTTCATCAAAATATCTCTTCCAAAATATCCTAACTCACTCATCACCCTCTTCCATCACTTTGGTCGGCCTTAACTCCCTCTACCATCACCATTTCACAAAAAATCTCATCCCAAACTCATTTCCCTTCTCCTTTAACTCCAACTCCAAAAACCAACTCCTTTCCTTCTCCTTCCCTTTTCATTTCTTCATCAAAACCCTATCAAACCCATTCCTCCTTCATCTCCACTATAAAAAACAACAACACAATCTAGAACACCTTACTATCATCTTCTTCCTCCTCCATCTGCTCTCACTTCACCATAATCACCAAAATTTCACCATAGTAATCCTTCTCCATTTTCATCTCCTTTAACCTTCCACCACTACCAAATCTCTCCACAAAACCACCTCCACTCCATCTTCACCTAGGTGGCCATCACCATAAGCTTAGGGCCGGCCCCCTCTACTCCGGCGACATCTCCGGTGATAATTCTGATGACTATTCAGGCAACAACTTCACCATATTCAACATCACCACCACCACTACAAATCATCCATTTTACCACCACCTCTTTTATTCTTCTCCATAACTTTCATCTCTATTCTCATCATCACAACACCACCTCCATTACCCCTATTTTAACCTCCAACATCACCATTATTTTTACCTTCTTCAACTTCCTTTTCATTCCTTCCTCAAAATCCAACTCCTCCAACACCACCAACTACAAACACCAACGCCATCACAACCCTCTTCCATTCTCCCTCTCCTCTCTTCCCTAGTTGGCCACCCCCTTGACCTCCCTATGGGGTGGCGCATCTCCCTAGAGCTGGCAGCCACCAAGGGGTCAAACCCCCCTCTCCTTCTCTCGCTTCGGGTTTTTCCTCGCTCGGGAGCTCAGGCACGCGGAGTTTTCGGATTTTGTATTTAAGCAAGTGTTTTCTCTTGCATCGTCGAGCTTATACTGTATTTTGAATTTGTGATGGGTTTGTGTATGTGGTCATGTATATTTATATCGGGTTGTATGCGTGTACCGATATCATGTGCTGTATCATGAGTTCGAATGCTAATAATGGTGTAAACGATATGATATTTGTGCACGTGTTGGTACTAACCATGTAGATACCCATGTATAGCCTTCGGGGCTTCTTCTCACTCCTAGGATAGCTACCCAATTGGTTTAGGCTTTGCCTCCTTATGGGTTTCGTGGTAGCTACTGAGAGTGCACTTAGACCCCAGGCTTACTTCAGCCCTTATGGGCTTACAAACAGCATTCGGGCCTCATATACTATATGGATAGACTAGCTACTGCCTGTTTTTATGCATGATTGTGTGATACTAACATCTCATGTAGTACCCTTGTACCGACTTTGGACTTCTGCCCACTCCCGGGTGACTACCCAATTGGTATAGGCCTTGCACCCTTATAGGTTTCGTGGTAGCTACCGACAGTGTGCTTAGACCCAGAGCGTATTTTATCCTCTGGGCTCTCGCCTACTTCCTCGAAAGAGGAGTACGGTTAGACTGTAAGGTCTTTCGTGCTCCGCCTGGTAAGCATGCTTAGCACTCAACGCTTTATCACTAGATTCGTTTAGATGCAACTCTGCAGTATTTTAAACTCGCCTTTTAAGCCAACTAATTCCAATAGCTCCATTAAGCGCTCTAGTAACTAAACACTATTTGTTGTCCGCGCCTCAACCACTGGTTAAGCTCCGCTTGATTGTGCTTGGCTGTTACGCTACCACTTGATATGTTTTCTCTTGATGTGATAACACTTGCTGTAATATTACTGACATCTACATACTATTACCTGAACAATTGCCTCTATTACTTGACATCTAATGTATCACTACTTGACACCTGCCCATGTTATCATATCACTTATCACCTGTCACCTGTCATATTTAACTCTTAACTCATGATTATCACATTACGAGAATGTAGTACCTGATCTCTTGATAAGTACTCTTGTTATGCAAGTACTCCTGTTATGTATGTACTCCTGTTACTTCTGAACATGTTATGTTCTTTCTCATTCTCGTAATCTGATAATTATGCTTAATAAGTTATAAAAAGGACAACTTACACTGGGAATGTGGGGAACTGATGAATGCCGGTATGATTCTTTACTTATAGTGGTGGATTACTAAACTGACGATTCATGTAAGGGTGCTTTTAGGCACCCAAAAGATACGTGTTTGGGTGATTTTAGGCACCCGTAGGCTGTGTTTTCGACGGACGGAAACTACTATAAATATGAGCCATCAGTTCTTCATTAGCTTCCACTAACCAACGTAGACTTACTCATATATAGATGTATGTGCATTGAGTCGTACGCCAGGACACATATCTAGATATATGAGTCGGACGAGTAATAATAAAGGATGCCAATTAATAATTCGTTGTGTGTTTTGCAATCGGGTCATAAGGACTTAGCTTATGATGACGTGAGATATACAGTATATAAATGAGGTTTTCTTATTTGGATTATTTTTTCGACGTACTTATCTCATGAAGTCGTAAATTAGGTTTGTACCGCTGATTTTGCCATATTTGCTTTTATCGGGTTTTACTTCAGATTTCTGGTTATGATTATTATTATTATATTACATATGTTTACATCATGTCTTACCACTTGTGTTCTATTCCATTAGTCTCCTTCATACATGTTCCCTACTTGACATCACCTACTATCTCTTTACCTGCTCCTATATACTTAAACTCACGACACAGTTTTCAATGCATGTTTATAAATCAGATTTATCGATACACATGTGCTTATCCCTGCACGCCACTTGGCATTCGTCACACCACTCGTGGGGAGTTTCTGACTCCACTGGATTCCCATGTTCAGATCCCAAAGCTTGAAGCTTGTGGACTCTCCCGCTTGCTGGTCAGAGATGCGTAGCGGAAGCGTAGATCATCGGCAAATCGTCTGAGGCCCTATCCTTCCAGGCCCCCTACTCGGCTCTCCAGTTTTTCCTTTGTGACTCGTGAGCGCCTTTTGTACACTTCATTATTGTATATCTCTTTGTATTCTCGCAATTGTATCTATCGGTGATGTAATATTCTTGTAATATTGTGTCGCATCCTGTGATAACTTTGTAATTGTATTCATCTCTTAGAATGTATAATGCACCACATGCTTCCGTACTCTGATTCTTGCATGTACTGATGCTTAGCGTATATATGTGAGGGTATTTTTGACCTACGTTTATACGTCACAATAACGTCTCCGTATCCGCGGGATCGGAACGTTACAGATTATGAATACAAATTTGGGAGGAAAGCATCAACTAGTTATTGGGCATGGTTACATAGATATATTGATTATAGTGAATGGAGGAAATAAGTGGATTAAGTTAAAACAAATATCTAACTTTAAATCTATATCTAAAAAAAAAAAAAATCCAATATTATATCATGATCTACATTGGAATTTAAATGGGATAGGATATTTTGATATCTATATATGCGCATCAAAGATGATACGAGCTATTCAATTCAAGCAATATCCATTTACATCTCTAGACGTTAGTATTTTGAATGCTGACAATTTTTAATGTGTCATCCAATTTGGCGCTATATCTAAGAATTATGTCATGATGGTGGTGAGGTACTTTCTTAATCCTAGGGACCGACTGAGCTTCAACTAGAGACAAAGTGGCCAGGAGATCGGCCTACGATCTCTATTTTCTCCATCATATGGTAAACCTCACCAAGCCAAGGCTCGACCCATCAATCGACGATCTGATGAAAACAAACATCAGAAAGAGGAAAAATAAAGAGTAAGAGAAGAAAAAGATCTATCGATAATCGATATGATTGGGGCCTTCTCTTCATCTCTTTTCTCGGACGTCTACATTTACTAGATTATTGATGAGAAGTACTTTCACATTTGCGAAAAAAATATAGCTTTTCACACTTTCAACCCGGCTCTCAGATTGCCAACACCCCCATAGTGAATGTGTCTGGCTGTGGCCAGCTAATGCATCCCCCGTTCGAACATTGGACAGTTCCTCCTTCACGTTTGGGAGCCCCACTGACAAAAGATCCGAATCTTAGTTGCACAAGGAACCCCAAATGGAATCCTAGAGAACATTTTTGTTGCTTTCATTTCCCTCCAATTTGGGGACCTCAATCAATAAAGCCAAGGGATTCGATGCATGACAAATTTGATTCACAAGTCCTCGCGAATAAATATCACATGTTTGAGTTTAGAAAAAGTGCACGGAAACGAATTATTTTCTTTGTATTTTGCTTTTTTTATCTGCCATACCTTTTATTTTGAGGTTCCTCAAATTAGTCACGACCATTCATGAAATTGATTGAGACCTGTTTTTGATAACCAAATGATTGGGGCTTTTTGGTAGCATGGAGACAAAGGATCAAATAATACTGGTGCTATAATGGTATCTTGCATGATTTGGATTTCTTCTGCATGAAAATGAATCCAATGATCTGAATCATCAGCTTAATTTCTTTTGGATATTCAATAATTTTTGGCGAGACCAGATACTTTTGGATGTCTATGGGAGATGAAAGTGTCCTTAATTAGTGTGATCTTGTAATTGAGGGCTGAACTATTAATTTCAATAATTTTGCAATGTAAGGATTTCGATTTGGGGAAGACAAATCTTCACGAGTCATTATGTGGAGATTCTATGTTATGGAAGATTTGCATTAAGTAAAAATTTGCGAGACACTAATATCGAGCAAAACTATTCGCTATTGTTAGATACTCTTATTTTTAAATATTTTTATCATATTTTTATATATCCTTATCTTATCTTACCTTTATCTTATCTTATATTACTACTCGTTTTCTTATCGATCTACTCTCTCTTGTACCTATATATATTGATATAATTACTGTATAATAATATACTGAAACTTCTTCTTCTCCAAATTGTCATGGTATCAGAGTCCTGTTGGGTTCCAGTTTAACCCTTTTTGGTTTAGTTTTTGGGCTTTTACTTTTATCCTTTTTGGATCTATTTTAATCCTATAGGTTTTAGTTTAACTCTTTTTTTTGGGTTTAGCCTTTGGGTTTTGATTTTTATTATTTTTTGATCTATTTTAACTCTCTTGGGTTTTAGTTTAACTTTTTTTTAGGTTTAGACTTTGGACTTTGATTTTTATCTTTTTTGGATCTATATTAACCCTCTAGGGTTCTGTTTAGCGCTTCTTTGAGTTTTATTTAGCTTTTAATTTTATCAGACTTTCTCATGGATAAGAAAGGTTATTCAATTTCCTGTTCTAAATTTTCAACTCTAAAGCATTGAGAATTACACTGCATGGGCTCTCACAATGCAGTATAGTCTTCGTGCTTTCGTAGTCTGAAGTTATATTCAGAGCATCCTAAAATGCCCGTCAACTGCCACTCTATCATCATATGCTTTTACATCAGACTCTCAGTCTCGCCATGCCACCCTCGAACGCAATCTGCTCTATCGATCAGCTCATCAAAAACCTCCCATAATTTTTGCGAGATTTTGTTCAAACTCTCGATGTTTAATCTACCGTGAGTTTGAGTGGGTATTAGATATGTATCTTTAGATATCTTTATCCTATTGTTAGATACCTTTATATTTAGATACCCTTATTTTATCTTATCATTATATTAGCTTAGCTTACTACTCGTTTTTTTTATCATCTACTCTCTCTTATATCTATATATATTGATATAATTGTTTTATGAATAATATACTGAAACTTCTCCTTCTCCTTCTCCAAATTATCAGCTATACAACTCATCAAATGAGTAATGTCTCGAGTTTTGTTTTCAACTCATTTTGTAAATCTCGGACAAAAACACAACAACATTTCGCTTCTATTCTCTATAAAAAACAGAAGAAGGGAAAAAGAAAACATCACACCATTTTTAGATTTGGGTAAATTACAGAAAACATTCAGGCACTGTCATGATTTTATAAAATACCCTTTATGGTATGGAAATTAGTAGAAAACCCCTTGTATCATCAAATTCAGGAGAAAATAACATGTATCATTGTAAGATTTGACAATAAACTCTTTCTTCCTATTGAGTTTAGCAAGGAACAAATTTGTACCAGCTAAGATATGGTGAAAATCTCTATCTATTATTTTAGATTCAATAAAAATTACAAAATATTATAACATTATAGAGGTAATTCTACTGAATATGATAGTACAAGAAAATTTCTGCTCATTTCAGTAGTATTAGAAAATTCTTTTATGAAACAATGACTGTATGAGAAGGCTTTCTATAATTTACCTATTAGGTTTTGAGGCAAGCAAAAGGGATCGATTATAAGATGTCTCACCTTTGAAATCATCTCTTAATTCGATAAAAAAAAAATAAAAAATCTAGTGAACATTTTGACCTTTTCCTTTCTTTTTTTAAGGGTCTTGAAGGTATGTGAATCTTGAACATCAATACTCATATAAAAAACCCAAATCACTTTCCCGTAGAAATACGTTATGAGAGATAAGAAGAAGAAGAAGAACACTTATATGTGCAAAGACAAGATACCATTAGTTATGGTTTTTGGTCACACACACACACACACACACACACACACATTGGTCACATATTTACACTGATTTAGGAGAAACAATAGGAAAACATTGACTGAGAGAGAGAATAAGAAACACATGGTGCATGAGTCCCATGAGTCTCATGTGTTTTTATAATCATGGAGAGATTTTAAGATCTGGTTAGAGTCTCATGTGTTTCTATAATCATGAAGAGATTTTAGGATCTATTTGATTTCATGAGGGGTTTCTTTCACGTGGATCACATATTTCACATGAGTCACGTGTTGTCATTGATATGTCTAACACTCTCCCGCAAGTGAAGCGGGTTCGAAAGAATCGAGAGCTTGTTCTTCAGCATAAAAAACCTTAATGAGCTTAAAGGCTTAGTAAGGATCTCTGCTAGTTGGTCTTTAGTGCTGACAAACTGAACATCCAGGACTCACTGGTGACATAGTCCCACACAAAATGAATGTCGATCTCAACATGTTTGGAGCGTGAGTGATGAATAGGATTGATCAAAAGATATGTTGTATTGAGGTTGTCACAGATAACTATCAGGGGAGATTGTGGAACTCCAAGCTCACGAAGTAATGACTGCAACCAATGACCTCTGCTGCAGCATTGGTCATGCCCCTATACTCCGCCTCAGTGCTAGATCGTGCCACAGTGCACTGCTTCTTCGAACTCTAAGAATGAGATTTGTACCAAGAAAGACACAATAGGCACTGGTGGATTTTTGATCATCGATTGACCCTTCTCAATCTGCATCGGTGTAAGCAGTAAGTTATAAGAAGAATGACGAGAGAGAAAAAGGTCATGTTGAATGGTAGATTTGAGGTAACGGAGGATTCGTTTTACAGCGCTCCAATGTTCATCGGTTGGAGCTTGCATGAACTGAGCGACCTTATTCACCGAGGCAATATCGGGTCTGATAAAGCTTAGGTATTGTTGAACCCCAATAGTACTTCGATAGATAAAGGAGTCAGAGAGAGGCTTGCAACAACCTTGGAGAGTTTACAGGAAGTAGCCATAGGTGAGTTGACAGGCTTGACACTATCGATCTTGAGTCAGAGAAGCAAGTCACGGATGTACTTCTGTTGAGAGAGAAAGAGACCTGAGGGTGTACGGTGACACTCCACGCCCAAGAAATAGTGCAGTAAGCTGAGGTCATTTAATAAGAACTCCCGACCTAGTTCTTGGATAAGAAGAGTGACAGCCCGTGAGTCATTGCCTGTGATGATGATATCGTCCACATAAATAATAACCAGAAGAAAATTTGTCCTGACCTGTCGGAGGAAGAGAGACATGTCAGATTTGGAGCCCACAAAGTCCATTATGACTAGATAACTGCTGAGGCGAGAAAATGGGCCTGTGGAGCCTGTTTGAGGTCATAGATACTGCGGTGAAACTTGCATACAAGATTGGGGCGAGCGGAATTGATGAACCCAAAGGTTGTTCCATGTAGACCGTCTCAGTAAGAAAATACTGCAAAAATATATTATTCACATCTAACTGTCAAATAGACTTGCCCTTGGAGATGGCCAGACTGTATACGTACGGACAATGGTCGGTTTGATGACCGGACTGAATGTCTCACCATACTCTAATCCTGATTATTGATGAAAACCCTTGGCCACTAGGGGCCTTATACCTATCAACAGAACCATCAGGTTTATATTTTAACTTGAAAACCTATTTACAGCGAACCAGATTCATGGTAGGGTGGTGTGGCACAAGAGACCAGGTTTTATTCTTAAGTAAGACATTTATCTCAGTGTCCATCGCTTGGCGCCACTTGGGATCTTTAGAAGCTTGCGTGAAACATGTGGGTTCGACAGGAGTGGTGGTCAAGTTGGCCATGAGATAGGTAGGCATGGGATACCAGGTGGCTAGCCAGACCTTTGGTGTTCTGGTATTATCCTGTGTTCTGGTGACCATATAGTGGATCCTGATAGGAGGGGGACTGGGAGAGCATGAGGATGAGGATAATGAGAAGGACTCATCGGCGGGTGCTGGTGGAGGTGGTGGGGAAGGAGTATGTGATGGAGGTCGTAGTGGAGGAAGATAAGAGTCAATGGTGGGGCCTACATGAGAGAGGGGATTGAAATAATGGAAGGTAACAGAGACGTGGAGATGGGGATCAGTGGTGAAGGAGCGGAAGTAGCTGGAGAGAGAGAGAGGACAGAGGTGACTGGAAAGGAAAGAAAGATTCATCAAACACAACATCCGGGAGATGTAAATACGACCAAAGGGGACATGCAAACATTGATAACCTTTATGCGAAGCTGAGTAACCTAAGAAGACACATCGAAAACTAAACTTATGAGTTTGGTATGGACGCAGATGAGAGTAGCAAGCACAACCAAAAATTCATAAGGAAAGATAGTCAGGTGCTTTATGAAATAATTTCTGGTAGGGAGATGATTATGGAGGACGGGGGTAGGCATTCTATTGATAAGAAATGAGATGTTTGGAAAGCATAAGGCCAGTAATGGAATGGAGCATTTGACTAGGCCAGAAGAGTGAGGCCGGTCTCGACAAGGTGGCGGTGCTTTCTTTCTACGGTGCCGTTTTGGACACTAGTATGTGGACATGATAAGCGATGAGCAATACCCTGAGAAGACAAGTAAATTTAAATTTGATGAACTCGCCACCACCATCAGTTTGGAGTGCTTTAATAGAACGCGCAAGAAATTTTTTTCACATGAATTTGAACTCAAGAAAAATGGAGAAAGCATCACTTTTATTAATTAAAGGATAAAATTAAACATACTTACTGTAGTGATCTACAAAGCTAATATAATAGCGATGACCACTTACAGCGAACACAGGAGACAGACCCCATAAATTAGAGTGAAAAGCTCAAAAGGAGCAGTAGCAATCGTGAAAGATGCCAAAAAGGGAGACAATGACTTTTCCCTTGTTGACAGGGGTTGCAGAGAGGGATACCAACAAGGTCTGTGAAGAAAGGAAGCCGATGTTGAGATAAAACACTAAAGACAACTCTGGTGAAGGGATGACCTAGGCGCTCATGCCAGATGGAGAAAGATGCACACGCACCGAGAAGAGCCTGGGGAGAGGCGGTGAAGTTATGATTCCCCTGGGAGAAGATATATAGGCCGTCCTTAAGTTGTCCCTGCAGTAGAATTTTCAGAGTGGAGAGATCCATGACAAAACAAGATTCATGGTGGAATTCAAGAAGGACTTTATTATCAGCAGTAAATTGACTAACAGACAGGAGATTTTTGGTGATATCAGGAACACATAAAAGATTTTTCATGACAAAGAAAAAACAGGAGAGCACAATAAAGAAGCACCAGTAGATAGGATAGGCAAACCTTTCCCGTTACCTATGTGAACTCTATCGGGTCCTTGATATTCTGAGTAAACCACTAGATTTGTAATGTCAGCCATTAGGTGATGAGTGGCTTCGAGTCAACATATCAGTTGGGATCGACTGGAGTATTCCCATAAGAGTGGAGAAGAGCAGTTTGGCTAGCCGAATCATCATAACGATTGTGGCATTGGTTAGCATAATGGCCAAAATGATTGCAGATTTGGCATTGAGGTCGACCACCGACTGACTAATGTGGTGGTAAGAAGGAACGTCCACGATCATAACCACGCTCCCTGTCTTAGCCACGTCCACGACTACGGAAAGAATATGGAGCTGAATGGTAGCTTGGAGTGCGGGAAGCAGTATAAACCGCAGGAGAAGGGGAGATGAGAGTTGTGGAGTCTGGTAAAGTGATAGCACGCCCACGATAAATCTCCTAACCAAGCATTAGGCCGATGAGTTCTTCTGACAGTACAGGGTCGACTCGTATATTGACGGAGGTGACGGACGGGTCATATTTGGGAGACAGACCACCGAGTAAGGTAGAGACGAGATCAAAATCGGCAACTGGATTAGCCACTGCCGCCAGGTTGTCCATGATGGACTTGACAGACTGGATGTACTCTGACATGGAAGAGGTGCCCATCTTGACGGTGTGCAGCTGGTATTTGAGTTGGTGCACTCTAGCTCTGGAGGGTAACACAAAGATTCACTCCAGATAGCACCATACATCACGAGATGTGGTGAGGCCAATGACATGAACAAAAATAGCCTCAGTGAGTGAGGAGATAAGCCAGCATAAGAGCATCTGATCAAGTTTAATCTAGCGAGTGTATTCTGGTTTGATAGTGGACTGAGCATCTTTCTCGGTAGAAGGAAGGAACCAGACCAGACACGGAGAGGTTCCATCGATGAGGCCTTCGAGATCGTGGAGCTTGAGAAGAGGAGGAGCTGGGAACGCCACAGTAGATAGTTTCCCTTGTCGAGTTTGACATTTAGAAAGTGAGTGATATTGGGATTGGGAGTAACCATGGATGCAAGTGTTTGGTTGGAGGTGAGGGAATATGAAGAGGAAATACTCGACATGGTACAGGAGTTGCTCTAATATCAAGATAAAGAAGAAGAAGAAGAAGACACTTATTTGTACAAAGATAAGATACCATTAGCTATGGTTCTTTGTTGTATATATATACACATATTGGTCACATGTTTACACTGATTTAGGAAAAACAATAGGAAAATATTGACTGAGAGAGAGAATGAGAAACACATGGTGCATGAGTCCCATGTGTTCCTATAATCATGGAGAGATTTTAGGTTCTGGTCATGAGTCTCATGTGTTTTTATAATAGTGGAGAGATTTTAGAATCTGATTGATTTCATAAGGGGTTTCTTTCACATGGATCACATGTTTCATATGAGTCACGTATTGTCATTGATATCTCTAACAATGAGCCACCTGTTATGTTATCTTACCACATGTGACTTTTGCTTATTTATACTACTATAAATATATACTACTACAAAAACCATCATTCTACTATAAATTTGTACTAGTATAAAAATGTCAGTTGAAATATTTTAAAAGATTTCATCTGTCAATTTTAACGTTAATTGAAAAAAATAAACTATTTAATTTGAAAACTTTTGCTATAATGTAATTAGATATCTATTTTAGTAATATTTCATTTTCTTACTAAAGTATATAGTATCAGAAAATATTCTTGCTATCTTCGATAATCCCTGTATTTTTGTTTTTATTTGATCTCTTTTCTTCCCTATCCACCAACATCTCTCTCTCTGAGACTTCACTGTCTCCATTTAAATACTATTTTTTAACTTTTAATTTTTTATTTGAAATTGCGTACTCACCAAAACGTAGATAATAGATATCCAAATCTAAAACATTCAAATAGTTATTATTACATCCAAAATAAAAATAATAAAAGTAAAATTTTCACTACAAATAAATAAAGTCATATTTTTAGAGAAAATCTTATAGCTAAATAAGAAAATTAATCTCAAATTTTATGTTTAATTAAGCTTTGAGAAAAGTCTTATCAATTTTTAAAAAACTTTGAAAGCATTAGCATTTTATTTAGACTATTATCGAAGATAAGTAAATATAAATTAATAAAATGTATCTCTAACTAAAAAGTATGCAACTTAACATATAAATTTATTGATACTTATAATATAGAACATTGATATTTTGAAAAAAAATCAAAAAATTATATTTTTATCATTGTTCTTTCTTATATTTTATTTCTTTTCGGATAAGCACAACTATCAATGTAAACTATTCTTTTTCTCTTTTGTTTATGTTATCTCATGGTTCGATATATATAATCATTAATCATTGATACAACATCATTTTTCTTACTACCTTGTGGTATAGATAAACTAATTTTTTTAAATATAATAAAATATTTAAATATATAATTATTTGATAATTTATTTTTGAGCAAATAATATTTAATAATACTAATCAGTAACGTGTACAATTATATTTCACTATTAATATTTTAATCCCTTTTTTGCCGTGCATAACACATATAAGGTATACTAGTTTACATTAAAAATATAAGAAAGAAGGAAGGAAGACCAATTACAAATTACCCTTTTGATATATAATAAAGTAGGCTGGCCCGCAAAAATCAAAACTCTTTTTGTAGGAAGAGAGAGGTATGACAACGATCAACAATCATCAGAGTCAAAGACGAAGATGTTGACACTTTAAAAAAGACAAGATCCTGACTGGCCTGAACAATGTCTAAACATGTTCACATTTATAAAAGACAAGTGAAAGATAAGCTTACTGGCCTAAACAATGTCAAACTTGTTGACATTTACAAAAGACAAGCAATAGACAAGCTGACGACCAGTTCTGTACTTGTTGACATTTATAAAAGACAAGTGACAGATAAGCTGACGATCAGTTTTCACCCATCTCCGAGGGACAAAGAAGCAATTTGGACTCTACTGATCCAGTGAAGCAGACAGTGAGCTCCGGATTGTCTCTAAACAGACTTCAGCAGGTCTAAGATGCTAGCACTTAGCATCACATGAGCCCAAAGGAATAGCCTCGCCTGAAAGGCTAAGATCACCTAACTTCGCCTTGAAGCCATTCACAGCTCCGTCAGGAAGCTAACTTACAGCTTCGCCTGAAGTGCTCAGTTAACTCCGCAGAGAGTTAGCTTCGCTTGAAGTCACACGCAACCGCGGAAGAGGATGTTCGGTAGCTTCGCCACAGATGTTATCTAGCTCCGCTGAAGAGCTTTCTTCTGACTTCGCCAGATGCTTCTTCCAGCTCCGTTGCGAGCTCGACGCGGGTAGCTCCGCTACGGGTCCATCATGGTCAACCTTTGACCAATTAAATCTCTAGATGAGATCAAATCTAATCAGGATCAAGATTAAATCCAATCAAGATTAAATCTGAGATCTAATTTGGCAGTTGATTGCCATAATCTCTTGACTCTCCTAAAACGAGTAAGAGGATCAAGGGAGATCTTCCAATTATATGGAAAGAATCCAAATAGATCAGGGGATCGACCTACCTGCTACTTCTAGCTTCGCAGAAGCTGATTCTAACCTCGCAGCAAGGCTACTTTTCAGATTTGAACAGATTTGATTCAATTTGTTTCCATATTTTCAAGGGACAATTATACCCTGCTCTCCCTATAAATAGCCCACCAGGGGCACAAGGAGAGAGACCTCCAGAGAGACGGCACGGGATCTCCACAAGCAGAGACCTCCACACACGAGAAGACCGCACAAGCTAGAGAGAGGCTAAACAGAGATCTATTTTCTTACTTCTAAGAATTCAGAGACTTTAGAAAACTGCTTCTCTAATCAGGTGCTGATACCATAATACTTTCTTCTCAAGGAATCTCTGGAACCAGGCGAGAAGGAATTCCTAAGCGAAAGCGATTTTGAGAAGTAACAAGAAGGTTCTACCAACCTTCTGTTCTCCGATTCCCCGAACCAGACGAGAAGGGAATCTCATCACTCGCATCGTCAAAGGACAAAGTGGTCGCGCGCTGACCAGACTCCTACCGGCACACTTCTCTAGAATCTCTGAGGATATCTACTTGTAATCTTTTGTGTTACTTGTAATTAGCTCCTCGACCCTTTTTTGTAAGTTTTCCCCTTTGCAAAATCAATGGAAAACAAGATGGCGACTCCGCTGGGGAACGAATTCTCCACTGTTGAGAATCAAGTGTCGCAATGCGACAAATAGACCTTTGGGTCTATCTCTGAATTCAGGAAAGCGGGTGCAACCAGAGCCCCTCTGGCTAAATCTTCAAAGCAAGTCTCTGCGGAGACAGATAAGGCTCTCTGCGAGCCTACTGCGGTCCTCTGGCGTAACTGAAAAGTCACCTAGAGGGGGGTGAATAGGTGACAATGCTAATCTATGAACTAAATGCGGAATTTAAAAACTTAATGCAAATTACACTCAAGTGCTATCAACAAGTGATGCACACAATCAAGCCAAGCAAATATGTATGAGCAATGTAAATAAATGCAAGGCACAAAGTAAAGAGAGAGTAGAGAGAGAGCCAATGGATCAAGCGCAAACACAAGGATATGTTATCGAGGTTCGAGCACCCAGCTCTACATCCCCGCCTTCGACACACGAAGGATTTCCACTAGCTCGTCCACTTAGGACCCTTTACAAGGAGTACCCAACTCCTCTCTTTACAACCTCCTCCCTGAGGCAAACTCCAACAATCACAACCTCCTCCTTGAGGCAAAATTTCAAACCAATACAACAAACTCTCAATCACCAACCAATACAAGGATCACCTCTCAACTAGAGGGATACAACCCAAAGCACAAAGCTAAGAAAAGATTGGGTTACAACTTGGTGGTCACAACAACAACCACAAACAACTTCTTCTTCCACACAAATAACCTATAGATATAGATAGTAGATTTTTACTCAAGTGTGGAGAAAACCAAAGGAATGGAAATCAGAAATCACAAAGAAAATCCTTGGGAAAAATTAAGAAAACAATATAGAGTAGTTCAATCACATGCTTTTCCCAAACACCCTTTCTTTGATATTTCCAAACCCTAATCAAACACCAAAATAGATTGTTCAAATCAAGCACAGAAACTTCTTTTGATTGCTTTAAAAACACCAGAGAATCAGGAAAATTCGCACAAAAAATCTTAGAGAAAAACTCTTGCAAATGGGTTATTTATAGGCTAATCTAGAAAATAGCCGTTTGGCAGCAGTTTTGCCAAAAATAGCCTTCCGGTCGACCGGGACGGTCGACCGCCCAACGGTCAAATTTTGATCCGTTGTGGCTACCGGTCGACCGCCTCGGTCGACCGAAAATACCTGAGAGCAAACAGCTCTCTGTCGGTCGACCGCTTCGGTCGACCGGCTGCAGTGTCAGCCTGCGTGCACGTATCCGTGCACGTCAGTCGACCGGAACGGTCGACTGGCTTCTTTGTTGCGGTCGACCGTACCAGTCGACCGGAGAAGCCTGGCAGACAAAAAATCAGGTCTGAAATCTGGGGAAAAAAATATTATAATAAATCCCACAAAATCTCTAAAATTCCACAAAAATAGTTTTATCATTTTATATTGAAATACAAACTTGTGTTAAAAATCCTAACACAAATTTCAAACATATTTGACTATTTTAGTGTCATAGAAATTTTGCCAAAAACCAAAAACCGTATTTTCTAAAACCTTGTATTTTGAATAGAAAATACACATTGTCTAAAACTCATCCATGATACAAAAATATGATATTTAAACACTTTGAAGCATATTGTATATGAATAGAAATTCAATATACAAGAAACATATATATATCATGATTTTTGTCATTATGTCCAAAAATATGTTTTGTTGTAAATACCAAACATAAAACACATGGAATAGATTATCAAACAAAGTTTGTCTAAACAATTGAAGCATGCATGTATATAGAACAAATCTAATATACATAAACCATGTAAACTTGTTTTGATAAAAATCTATTCATGAAAACCAAGATCGGTTAAACCTAAAACCGAAAATCAAAACATGAAAGGTGTGTGTTGTGAACTTGAGCTTATCATACTATTCTAATCTTTACAATTAGGATCTAAACTCAAACTAAAACTATGGATACCTAAGTCTTCTTGTAGAGCGCAATCTCCAAGCTAGAGCGCAATCTCCAAGACGGCTCGATCCAAAAACTCTTGATTCACCGAGCAAGTGCAATGTATGATCTTTGATGCGCGGGCTCTTGAATCAACATGTGAAAGATGTGTGGAAGCTTTCGCCAACTAATATCTTGATTATTGATCTGAAACTTAAACATCACAAGATAATTAGTACACATAACTACATGAGTTAATCATCATCAAAACTAGAGTGGAAGGCCTTTGGGCCAACAATCTCCCCCTTTTTGATGATGACAAAACTCATGGAGTTATATATGCATGGATTAAAGTAAAGCTTCAAAGAAGCTCCCCCTTAACTCATGCATAACAATAAAACATATAAGATATGCAATGAATGTTCTTAAAAACATGTTTATATGTGTTTAAAACAATATCAAAATATGCTCTTGATACCAATAAAAATGAAACATAAAACATGCATAGACATGCATATAAACAAGGCTTCTTTAAACAAGGCTTCTTTTCATCAAATGTAAACTATATGCAAACACAAATATGCATATAAAACTCAAATTCTTCTCCCCCTTTTGTCAATCATCAAAAAGGGTTAAAAATAAAATCAAAAACAATAAATTTTTCTCCCCCTTTTTGTTCAAAACAAAGAACTAATAAAGGGTTAAATCAAATATGATACCAAAAAAAATGTGGCAATGAAGTGTATATTGATACCAATTGAAAAACAACAAATCAATTGAAATCAAAACGAGAACATATACCAATTGAAAACACAAAAAAAATGAAAATCTTGATACCAATTAGTAAGTAAACAAATAACCTACCAATTGTAAACAAACAAACTAGATACCAATTTTGGAATAAAACAATACTAATTTTGAATTTCCTTAAAAACAAATCTTGATACCAAATGAAACTATTATTCTTTAAAACACAAGATACCAATTGAAATTATTTCTTTGCCAATTGAAATATTTATTTTCTATCATAAAGCAAGGGAGTGGAATACCAAAAAAATTATCAATTGAAAGATAAAATACCAATTTGAAAAATAAAATACTAGTTTTCTCCCCCTTTATGAAATACCAAAAGAAAATATGCATATGCTTGAAATAAGATACCAAATGAAAAGTAAATCAATTGAAAATCTGCTTTAACATTGTTTCAATTTGAAAAGTTCAAGCTAAGCATAAACAAAATTTGTGATATCTTGAAGCACAAACAAATCATCTATATATGTATGTAAAAGATAGATATCAATTGAAATTTGATACTATATGAAGTGCAAGCATACATATATAAAATACAAACATATATGAGTATACAAAAAGATGTCAAGATTGATACCAAATTGAAAGAATTTAATGATACCAATTGAAACAACAATAAATACAAGTGTATATCTCATATAACCTACCACCCAATCATGGTTCAAGATAAAAAGGATTTTCATTATAAAGCATACAAGAACATGATCTCCCATCCAACCGCCCATTGAAGGTAGGGGTTTTCAAAAAAATAGATTTGAAAGTGTAGTTAGTTTGAAAATCTCTACCAAAAGTGAAGAACACGAACTAGTTTTGGAAAATCTAGAAAAACTAGAACGAAATCCTCCAAATAGGGAAATGAAAACAAAATAGTTTTTCATGAAATACATGTAAATCACATGGCACTAAACACTCAAAGTTCATAAAGCCCATATCATAGTCCCATGAAAACAAATCATGAGTAAACAATAAAGTGAGTGAACAAGTGTTATGTGACACATATCAATCATGAAAATATTCAATTAAGCTCATGTGAAATTCCTTAAAAACATGAAACCATGAAAAATCAAAATTTTCATAAAAACACAATTTATACTTCAAGGCATATGTATGTCTTATACAAACCAACGCATACATACATACCCTAAACATGATGAGTCCACAAAGTATATGCATGAATGCATGTGGCTCAAGGATGTATATGTATAGTCAATAGTTTGGACTAGATAGACATATACATGAAGTTAAAACACATGATCATAAAATCATATCCAAATGGGAATACAAGTTAGAATGCATGAATCATCAAAACTAGACTATACTAGCACATCTAATGGGTACAAATAGGCATCCAAGCACAAACATATATAAAGGTTTATTTGTGGCCCATTCTATGTACAAGTATAACTCCTAGTTTTCATGAAAACTAACATCTAATCATATATTCAAATCATAAAGCATAAACCAAGTCATAAATCAACAATTATTCTGAAAATGATCATTATGTAAATTCATATGCTATAAGAATCAAGATATACATAATATCAAAACAATTGTGAAAACACAAAATATGGAATCATGAACATCATATGATCATTGTGCGTATGCATGTACATAAGGTCTAAAGCATACATGTTAGTTTAAACAAGGTGAGACACTAAAAGTAGATTCCAAATGAAGCATGGGTGCTCAAGTAGCTAAACATGTACAACCTTAATCTAATGAACATAGCACAAGCATAATGAATCAAAACACAACATGCTATAAAAGGATGGACATAAAAAAAAACATGCAAATAAAAATGGGAGTTAGAGAATGATACAAAAACCGATGAAGGTGCATCTCTAGTTCTCCAAAACACGGTGGTCCTTCCACCAAATCTCCTTGAGAGTGAAGCATCCAAATGATTCTCTTTTAGGCTTAGAACGCATCCACCTCAAGGCACCAAAACTCTCACGTGATGCGAGAGCTCCCACCTACATCAAAAAGTATAGAGGTGGTCTTTGGTACCCATTTCCTTTTGGGTCCACGGGGGTTAGTATCCTTTCTAACCCAAACAAGATTAGTTGCTAAATTTTCATGATAAATACGATCATAACAAAATCTAGCAAGATGGCCTTTTCGGCCACAATGTGTACATGTGTACACATGGGCATACATAGTGTGAAATTTGTGATCGTGATGAGCATGTGTATGCCGTGTAGGGTGTGCATGCAAAGATGGACCTTGTTTCATGTGAACCAAGGTTTCCAAACGTGAATGATTCAAGGTGCATTGGCTCAAAGTGGAGCCCAAACATTCAACACTTTTCTTCAAAGCATTTATATCATGTTCAATAGAAGAAGACAAAGTGGAGCATGCAATAGGTGTGTAAGAAGAAGAAGATGCTATACTAGCATGGCACACAAGGGAATCAATATCAATTTTCAAAGATTCATTTTTCTTCAAAACCAAATCCAATTCTTTAGTAATAGAATCAATATCATTTTTCAAAGTGAGGTTTTCTTTAAAAACAAGATCCAATTTAGAAGATAAAATCTCATTTTGCTTTACAACATCATCACAATCATTTTTGTTTTTCAAAAATTCATTTTCCTTTAGAGCAAGTTCAAGTTGAGATTTAAGTGAGTCACATTCACTTGCAATCTCTTCCTTCTCTTGCAAAACCAATTCAAAATTAGAGCATAAATCCTTTAATTTATTTTTCAACACAAGATTATCCTCTTTCAACAAATCATGTTTTTCCAACAAATTTTCAAGCTTTTGAGCAAGTTCCATATTTAAAGTTTGAACTTCAAAACAACCATGGCAATAGGAACTAGAGCTATCATCAATATGAGAATCCGATTGTACCTCAAGGGAGTTCTTCCCTTGGACCATGAGGCATTGCTCTTCGGACTTTTCTCTTTTAGATCTCCTCATCTTGTTAATTATCCTTGGAAGCTCGGGAGACGTCAAGATGCTCCAAACTGCAAAAGCCGAATCATAGTGATCAAAAATGGGTAAAAGAAATTCATTTAGAGATGCTCTAAGTGCTCTAAGTGCTAATGCATTGGCCTTCTTATGCTTGCTACTATTTGAGAGGGATTCTATGGTAATGGCTTGATAAACTAGATGTCCGAAGTCTTTTAAATGTTTAGTCATATTAGCCTTCCAATCATTAAGTCTAAAATGGTCAAACATGGGAGGGCTAGCCATTAGTGCAACTATATGTGAGTGCAAATGAAATGCAAATGAAGATTAGCAAACCAAGATCACACTCCTAGGTGGTTAAACCTAAATATCAGGAGCGCTAGCTCTGATACCAATTAAAAAGTCACCTAGAGGGGGGGTGAATAGGTGACAATGCTAATCTATGAACTAAATGCGGAATTTAAAAACTTAATGCAAATTACACTCAAGTGCTATCAACAAGTGATGCACACAACCAAGCCAAGCAAATATGTATGAGCAATGTAAATAAATGCAAGGCACAAAGTAAAGAGAGAGTAGAGAGAGCCAATGGATCAAGCGCAAACACAAGGATATGTTATCGAGGTTCGAGCACCCAGCTCTACATCCCCGCCTTCGACACACGAAGGATTTCCACTAGCTCGTCCACTTAGGACCCTTTACAAGGAGTACCCAACTCCTCTCTTTACAACCTCCTCCCTGAGGCAAACTCCAACAATCACAACCTCCTCCTTGAGGCAAAATTTCAAACCAATACAACAAACTCTCAATCACCAACCAATACAAGGATCACCTCTCAACTAGAGGGATACAACCCAAAGCACAAAGCTAAGAAAAGATTGGGTTACAACTTGGTGGTCACAACAACAACCACAAACAATTTCTTCTTCCACACAAATAACCTATAGATATAGATAGTAGATTTTTACTCAAGTGTGGAGAAAACCAAAGGAATGGAAATCAGAAATCACAAAGAAAATCCTTGGGAAAAATCAAGAAAACAATATAGAGTAGTTCAATCACAAGCTTTTCCCAAACACCCTTTCTTTGATATTTCCAAACCCTAATCAAACACCAAAATAGATTGTTCAAATCAAGCACAGAAACTTCTTTTGATTGCTTTGAAAACACCAGAGAATCAGGAAAATTCGCACAAAAAATCTTAGAGAAAAACTCTTGCAAATGGGTTATTTATAGGCTAATCCAGAAAATAGCCGTTTGGCAGCAGTTTTGCCAAAAATAGCCTTCCGGTCGACCGGGACGGTCGACCGCCCAACGGTCAAATTTTGATCCGTTGTGGCTACCGGTCGACCGCCTCGGTCGACCGAAAATACCTGAGAGCAAACAGCTCTCTGTCGGTCAACCGCTTCGGTCGACCGGCTGCAGTGTCAGCCTGCGTGCACGTATCCGTGCACGTCAGTCGACCGGAACGGTCGACTGGCTTCTTTGTTGCGGTCGACCGTACCAGTCGACCGGAGAAGCCTGGCAGACAAAAAATCAGGTCTGAAATCTGGGGAAAAATATTATAATAAATCCCACAAAATCTCTAAAATTCCACAAAAATAGTTTTATCATTTTATATTGAAATACAAACTTGTGTTAAAAATCCTAACACAAATTTCAAACATATTTGACTATTTTAGTGTCATAGAAATTTTGCCAAAAACAAAAACCGTATTTTCTAAAACCTTGTATTTTGAATAGAAAATACATATTGTCTAAAACTCATCCATGATACAAAAATATGATATTTAAACACTTTGAAGTATATTGTATATGAATAGAAATTCAATATACAAGAAACATATATATATATATATCATGATTTTTGTCATTATGTCCAAAAATATGTTTTGTTGTAAATACCAAAACATAAAACACATGGAATAGATTATCAAACAAAGTTTGTCTAAACAATTGAAGCATGCATGTATATAAAACAAATCTAATATACATAAACCATGTAAACTTGTTTTGATAAAAATCTATTCATGAAAACCAAGATCGGTTAAACCTAAAACCGAAAATCAAAACATGAAAGGTGTGTGTTGTGAACTTGAGCTTATCATACTATTCTAATCTTTACAATTAGGATCTAAACTCAAACTAAAACTATGGATACCTAAGTCTTCTTGTAGAGCGCAATCTCCAAGCTAGAGCGCAATCTCCAAGACGGCTCGATCCAAAAACTCTTGATTCACCGAGCAAGTGCAATGTATGATCTTTGATGCGCGGGCTCTTGAATCAACATGTGAAAGATGTGTGGAAGCTTTCACCAACTAATATCTTGATTAATGATCTGAAACTTAAACATCACAAGATAATTAGTACACATAACTACATGAGTTAATCATCATCAAAACTAGAGTGGAAGGCCTTTGGGCCAACAATTGAAAAGTCACCTAGAGGGGGGGTGAATAGGTGACAATGCTAATCTATGAACTAAATGCGGAATTTAAAAACTTAATGCAAATTACACTCAAGTGCTATCAACAAGTGATGCACACAACCAAGCCAAGCAAATATGTATGAGCAATGTAAATAAATGCAAGGCACAAAGTAAAGAGAGAGTAGAGAGAGAGCCAATGGATCAAGCGCAAACACAAGGATATGTTATCGAGGTTCGAGCACCCAGCTCTACATCCCCGCCTTCAACACACGAAGGATTTCCACTAGCTCGTCCACTTAGGACCCTTTACAAGGAGTACCCAACTCCTCTCTTTACAACCTCCTCCCTGAGGCAAACTCCAACAATCACAACCTCCTCCTTGAGGCAAAATTTCAAACCAATACAACAAACTCTCAATCACCAACCAATACAAGGATCACCTCTCAACTAGAGGGATACAACCCAAAGCACAAAGCTAAGAAAAGATTGGGTTACAACTTGGTGGTCACAACAACAACCACAAACAATTTCTTCTTCCACACAAATAACCTATAGATATAGATAGTAGATTTTTACTCAAGTGTGGAGAAAACCAAAGGAATGGAAATCAGAAATCACAAAGAAAATCCTTGGGAAAAATCAAGAAAACAATATAGAGTAGTTCAATCACAAGCTTTTCCCAAACACCCTTTCTTTGATATTTCCAAACCCTAATCAAACACCAAAATAGATTGTTCAAATCAAGCACAGAAACTTCTTTTGATTGCTTTGAAAACACCAGAGAATCAGGAAAAATTCGCACAAAAAATCTTAGAGAAAAACTCTTGCAAATGGGTTATTTATAGGCTAATCCAGAAAATAGCCGTTTGGCAGCAGTTTTGCCAAAAATAGCCTTCCGGTCGACCGGGACGGTCGACCGCCCAACGGTCAAATTTTGATCCGTTGTGGCTACCGGTCGACCGCCTCGGTCGACCGAAAATACCTGAGAGCAAACAGCTCTCTGTCGGTCAACCGCTTCGGTCGACCGGCTGCAGTGTCAGCCTGCGTGCACGTATCCGTGCACGTCAGTCGACCGGAACGGTCGACTGGCTTCTTTGTTGCGGTCGACCGTACCAGTCGACCGGAGAAGCCTGGCAGACAAAAAATCAGGTCTGAAATCTGGGGAAAAATATTATAATAAATCCCACAAAATCTCTAAAATTCCACAAAAATAGTTTTATCATTTTATATTGAAATACAAACTTGTGTTAAAAATCCTAACACAAATTTCAAACATATTTGACTATTTTAGTGTCATAGAAATTTTGCCAAAAACCAAAAACCGTATTTTCTAAAACCTTGTATTTTGAATAGAAAATACATATTGTCTAAAACTCATCCATGATACAAAAATATGATATTTAAACACTTTGAAGCATATTGTATATGAATAGAAATTCAATATACAAGAAACATATATATATATATATCATGATTTTTGTCATTATGTCCAAAAATATGTTTTGTTGTAAATACCAAAACATAAAACACATGGAATAGATTATCAAACAAAGTTTGTCTAAACAATTGAAGCATGCATGTATATAAAACAAATCTAATATACATAAACCATGTAAACTTGTTTTGATAAAAATCTATTCATGAAAACCAAGATCGGTTAAACCTAAAACCGAAAATCAAAACATGAAAGGTGTGTGTTGTGAACTTGAGCTTATCATACTATTCTAATCTTTACAATTAGGATCTAAACTCAAACTAAAACTATGGATACCTAAGTCTTCTTGTAGAGCGCAATCTCCAAGCTAGAGCGCAATCTCCAAGACGGCTCGATCCAAAAACTCTTGATTCACCGAGCAAGTGCAATGTATGATCTTTGATGCGCGGGCTCTTGAATCAACATGTGAAAGATGTGTGGAAGCTTTCACCAACTAATATCTTGATTAATGATCTGAAACTTAAACATCACAAGATAATTAGTACACATAACTACATGAGTTAATCATCATCAAAACTAGAGTGGAAGGCCTTTGGGCCAACAATTGAAAAGTCACCTAGAGGGGGGTGAATAGGTGACAATGCTAATCTATGAACTAAATGCGGAATTTAAAAACTTAATGCAAATTACACTCAAGTGCTATCAACAAGTGATGCACACAACCAAGCCAAGCAAATATGTATGAGCAATGTAAATAAATGCAAGGCACAAAGTAAAGAGAGAGTAGAGAGAGAGCCAATGGATCAAGCGCAAACACAAGGATATGTTATCGAGGTTCGAGCACCCAGCTCTACATCCTCGCCTTCAACACACGAAGGATTTTCACTAGCTCGTCCACTTAGGACCCTTTACAAGGAGTACCCAACTCCTCTCTTTACAACCTCCTCCCTGAGGCAAACTCCAACAATCACAACCTCCTCCTTGAGGCAAAATTTCAAACCAATACAACAAACTCTCAATCACCAACCAATACAAGGATCACCTCTCAACTAGAGGGATACAACCCAAAGCACAAAGCTAAGAAAAGATTGGGTTACAACTTGGTGGTCACAACAACAACCACAAATAACTTCTTCTTCCACACAAATAACCTATAGATATAGATAGTAGATTTTTACTCAAGTGTGGAGAAAACCAAAGGAATGGAAATCAGAAATCACAAAGAAAATCCTTGGGAAAAATCAAGAAAACAATATAGAGTAGTTCAATCACAAGCTTTTCCCAAACACCCTTTCTTTGATATTTCCAAACCCTAATCAAACACCAAAATAGATTGTTCAAATCAAGCACAGAAACTTCTTTTGATTGCTTTGAAAACACCAGAGAATCAGGAAAAATTCGCACAAAAAATCTTAGAGAAAAACTCTTGCAAATGGGTTATTTATAGGCTAATCCAAAAAATAGCCGTTTGGCAGCAGTTTTGCCAAAAATAGCCTTCCGGTCGACCGGGACGGTCGACCGCCCAACGGTCAAATTTTGATCCGTTGTGGCTACCGGTCGACCGCCTCGGTCGACCGAAAATACCTGAGAGCAAACAGCTCTCTGTCGATCGACCGCTTCGGTCGACCGGCTGCAGTGTCAGCCTGCGTGCACGTATCCGTGCACGTCAGTCGACCGGAACGGTCGACTGGCTTCTTTGTTGCGGTCGACCGTACCAGTCGACCGGAGAAGCCTGGCAGACAAAAAATCAGGTCTGAAATCTGGGGAAAAATATTATAATAAATCCCACAAAATCTCTAAAATTCCACAAAAATAGTTTTATCATTTTATATTGAAATACAAACTTGTGTTAAAAATCCTAACACAAATTTCAAACATATTTGACTATTTTAGTGTCATAGAAATTTTGCCAAAAACCAAAAACCGTATTTTCTAAAACCTTGTATTTTGAATAGAAAATACATATTGTCTAAAACTCATCCATGCTACAAAAATATGATATTTAAACACTTTGAAGCATATTGTATATGAATAGAAATTCAATATACAAGAAACATATATATATCATGATTTTTGTCATTATGTCCAAAAATATGTTTTGTTGTAAATACCAAAACATAAAACACATGGAATAGATTATCAAACAAAGTTTGTCTAAACAATTGAAGCATGCATGTATATAGAACAAATCTAATATACATAAACCATGTAAACTTGTTTTGATAAAAATCTATTCATGAAAACCAAGATCGGTTAAACCTAAAACCGAAAATCAAAACATGAAAGGTGTGTGTTGTGAACTTGAGCTTATCATACTATTCTAATCTTTATAATTAGGATCTAAACTCAAACTAAAACTATGGATACCTAAGTCTTCTTGTAGAGCGCAATCTCCAAGCTAGAGCGCAATCTCCAAGACGGCTCGATCCAAAAACTCTTGATTCACCGAGCAAGTGCAATGTATGATCTTTGATGCGCGGGCTCTTGAATCAACATGTGAAAGATGTGTGGAAGCTTTCACCAACTAATATCTTGATTAATGATCTGAAACTTAAACATCACAAGATAATTAGTACACATAACTACATGAGTTAATCATCATCAAAACTAGAGTGGAAGGCCTTTGGGCCAACAATCTCCCCCTTTTTGATGATGACAAAACTCATGGAGTTATATATGCATGGATTAAAGTAAAGCTTCAAAGAAGCTCCCCTTAACTCATGCATAACAATAAAACATATAAGATATGCAATGAATGTTCTTAAAAACATGTTTATATGTGTTTAAAACAATATCAAAACATGCTCTTGATACCAATAAAAATGAAACATAAAACATGCATATGTTGGCCCAAGAGGTTACACTCTCCAATTGTTTTGTGTTTTGATGATGACAAACCAAATATGAGCTATTTGGTACTAACAAGTTTGTTAAGATAAGTTTCAGGTTTGTACCATGTTTAGAGTCCATTCGCTTAGCTATTGCAAGAACTTCTAAATTCCACAAAGCAAGGAAGGCAAATTGCACATCAAGGAAGGATCATAGAAGAGAAGGCACTAGCAAGGCATTGGATGGCTCAAAGACTTGAAGATAGCTCAAGAAGTCTTCATGTAATTTGTTTTTCAGTTTATAGTTTGTTAAAGAATAGTGGATAGGTTTGAAGCTCTATCACACACGTTTTTGCGCACATGCTCATTCCAAAATAATTTCTTATAAATTATACAAAAATATTTTGCATACAAGATTTTGCCTACAGATATATATTTGTATTTTATACTAATCCCTGTTCAAAAGTATTTTTGATAAAATCAAAATCCTCTTTTATTTCTTTTTAAATTTGGCTTTTTGACCTGATCCGGTCGACCGGGTCGGTCGACCGAGCCTATGTCAGTTTGGTCCGGTCGACCGGACCAGTCAACCGAAGTCCTGGCAGATGCACGTATCCGTGTGCACGTCTGTCGGTCGACCGGGGCGGTCGACCGGACTATTTATTTTTTGTCACAGTTTGTATCAGTCGACTGGGTCGGTCGACCGATAGCCTGTAACGATCAAATTTTTATACTACCGGTCGACCGGCCCGGTCGACCGATCCGACCGTTTGAACAGTAACGGGCAGATTTTTAAGTGCTGTTTATTTTTGTCTTTTGTATTTAAAAATCCGTTTAAGGATATATTTTGATCTAATTACCTCCTAAACATCAGTAAATATGTTTTATCCCTAAACCCTAGCCCTCTCCTATAAATAGGGGTGTTTGGGGAGAGATTGGTTACAACAACAATCTTTGCAAAAATTCAAAAGTTTAAGGCTTTCAAAGTTCTTGGTTTTTGTGCTAAATTCTCTCAATTTTCTGAAGGGTTTTCAGAAGTTTTTCTCTGATTTCAATTTCTTTTCCTTACACACAAAAGAGCTTCAATTCTACTCATTATTCTCTAAGGACCTTTGTAAGGGAAGAGATTTTTGAAAGAGAGAGTTTGTGGTCTTTTGACTACCAAGAAAATTGCTTGTTCTTGAGATTGTAGGAGTTGGGTACTCCATTGTAATTGTTCTTTGTGATAGTGGAAGTAGCTAGAATCCTTCTGGGGAAGGCGGGGAGTAGAGCTGGGTGCTCGAACCTCGATAACATATCCTTGTGTTTGCGATTGGTTTACATTCTTGCAATTCTTACTCTATTTTGCTTGCACTTATTATTTACTCATCATATTCATTGTCATACTTACTTGCTAGCATTCATCTTGTGATTGTTGTAGCTTTAAATTTTTAATTTGCCCTTGATTAGCATTGTCACCTATTCACCCCCCCTCTAGGTGACTTTTCAATTGGTATCAGAGCTTGGACTCTAGGTTTGGCTTAACATCCATAGAGAGATCCTTAAAATATTGCTAATCAACATTTCCATTCATACATTCATACACTAGTAAACATGGCCGACAACATTAAAACCCCACCTAAATTTGATGGACTCAACTTCCCTATTTGGAAGGTTAGGATGACTATCTTTTTGCAATCACTAGGTAGTTTAGTGGCTAAGTCTTTGACCAAACCCTATGTAGCACCCAATGAAGATGAGAGCACTTGGACCGACTTCAACTTTAGAGAATATGAGGCTAACTCAAAAGCCCAAAACTCCCTATTAACCGCCTTGAATGAGGATGACCTCACACGGGTAATTCATTGCCAATCCGCCTATGAGATTTGGCAACACTTATTGGTCACACATGAAGGGACTTCACAAGTCAAGAGAGCTAAGATAGATCTCTTGAGGTCTCAATATGAATCATTCAAAATGCTTGATGAAGAATCCATTGATTGTATGATTACTCGTTTCACTAAAATTACAAATGGTCTTTCTTCATTAGGTGACGTCATCTCCAATGATCAAAAGGTGCGCAAAGTGATACGGGCTCTTCCACCATCTTGGGAGATCAAGGCCACCACCTTAAAGGAGTTGAACGACAAGGACGAGATGGACATCATTAGTCTCATTGGGAACCTAAAGACCCATGAGATGGAGAAGAAAGCAAGAGATGAGGCTACTACTTCAAAGAAGAAATCCATAGCCTTCAAGACTTCATCCACCAATGATGACGATGATGAAGACGAAGAAGAAGATGAGGAGCTAACTCTACTTGTGCGGAATGTCAAGAGATTGTACCGAAAGAACAAGTTCAACTTCCGGAGAAGATTCGAAGGCAAAGAGGAGCGGAAGATCATTTGCTATAATTGCCGCAAACCCGGACATATCATGGCGGATTGTCCGGAATTCAAGAAGAAGATGACTTCCTCTTTCAAGCCAAAGAAACCGGAGGAGAAGAAAGCCTACAAAGCAACATAGGATTCGGAAAGCGAGTCCGAAGAGGAGGTGGATCAAGCTAATATGTGTTTCATGGCAAACACACCTAAGGTAACCCCTCAATCCCATGATGATGAAGATGATGAACTAAGTAAGGAAGTTCTAGTACATGCATTTGTAGAACTTTCTGAAACTTATGATAATAAGAAACTTGAATGCTTAAAATTACAAAAAGAAGTTGCTTTTCTTAAAAATCAACTTGCTTTGGTTTCAAAAGAAAAAGATGATCTTTCTTCCAATCTTGTTTCAATTCAAAATGAATTTGACGCTTATAAGACTTCTTGTAAAGGTAAAACCCCTATTGTTGATAATAAAGAAATTTCTTCTTTTAAATCCAAAATAAATGATTTTGAAAAAGTTTTAAAAGATTGTGCTTTTAACACCAAGAAGCTTGAAGAAAAGCTTTCTAAAAAGCACACTTTTCATGATTCTCATGCTAAAATTCCACATGCTCACACTTCAAATAATACTTCTCATGCTAAATCTTTTCATGCTCACAAATCACACACTCATTATGCTTTTAAATATGGTAGAGTATATAGATGTACTTATTGTGGCAAAAATGGACATTTAGCTAAATTTTGTTATGATAAATTGCATAGTTCAAATAATCTTGTTTGGGTTAATGGCTCTAACCCTCATGGACCCAAGAAAATGTGGGTACCAAAATCAAGTCCTAAAATGTTTGATGTAGGTACACACCAAGGCTCCAAGACGTAGGGAGCGGTGGTACCTTGATAGTGGTTGTTCGAGACACATGACGTGGGACATCAACAACTTCACAACCCTATCAAGGTACATGGAAGGTGGCTCCGTCACCTTCGGGGATGATTCCAAAGGCACCATCATCGGTATCGGTAATATTCAAATTGGTTCATCTCCTATTATAGAGAATGTTGTTTTAGTAGATGGTTTAAAACATAATTTGCTTAGCATTAGCCAACTTTGTGATCGTGGACTTAAAGTTGTTTTTGATGATTCCTCATGCAAGATTTTTGATGTTAAATCCGATGTTTGTATTCTTACCGGTTTTCGTGATAATAATGTTTATATTATTGACATGCTTAATTTAGATTGTTCTACTAAATGCTTAAATGCTTTTGATGAAAATTCTTGGCTTTGGCATAGAAGATTAGGACATGCATCTTTTGACCATATCTCTAGGATTAATTCAAAGGAATTGGTGAAGGGTATACCTTGCTTGGATTTTGAGAAAGACCGCATTTGTAGTGCGTGCCAACTTGGGAAACAAACCAAGTCTTCCTTTAAACCAATCAAGGATATCATGTCAACTAGGCCTTTAGAATTAATTCATATGGATCTTTTTGGACCAACTAAAACTAAAAGTTTAAATGGAAGTAGATTTGCATTTGTTTTGGTTGATGATTTCTCCCGTTTTACTTGGGTTTTCTTTTTGCAAAATAAAAATCAAACTTTTTCTCATTTTAAGATTTTTCGAAAAAGAGTTGAAAAAGAAAAGGGTTTTTCGATTTTGAGAATAAGAAGTGATAGAGGTGGTGAGTTTATTAACCAACTCTTCATGACTTATTGTGATGAAAAGGGAATTAAGCATGAAACGTCTTGTCCTAGAACTCCACAACAAAATGGAGTTGTAGAAAGGAAAAATAGAACACTTCAAGAGATGGCTAGGACAATGATAAGTGAATATGACCTCCCTCAATATTTATGGGCCGAGGCCGTAAACACCGCATGCTATATATCGAATCGTATTTATTTGTGCAAAAATTCTTCAAAAACATCATTTGAAATGTATCATTCTAGAAAACCAAATGTTGCATATTTTAAAGTTTTTGGATGCAAGTGTTTTGTTTTAAATACTAAGGATAATTTGGGTAAATTTGATGCTAAGGCTTATGAGGCTATCTTTGTTGGATATTCCTCTACTAGCAAAGCATATAGAGTTTTCAATAGATCTACACTAACCATTGAAGAATCCATGCATGTTAAATTTGAAGAATCTAATGTGGTTGTTGAGAATGTTGTAGAGATTGAACCACTAGGTGAAGACATGGAGAGACTATCCTTGAAGGACTCACCCACTCAAGAAGAAAAGGTAGATCCTATTGGTGAAGTTCAAGAGGATAAGGAGGAAAGCACTCAACCGCTTCCTAAAGCTTGGAGATACGCTACAAATCATCCTAAGGAGCTCATCTTGGGTGATGCATCTAAAGGAGTCACAACGCGCTCCAAACTCCATGACATATGTGGTAACTTTGCTTTTATTTCTCATTTTGAACCCAAAGGCATTCTCGAAGCCGAGACGGACCCATATTGGTTGCTTGCCATGCAAGAGGAACTCAATCAATTTGAGCGCAACCAAGTTTGGCACCTTGTTCCTAAACCCCACGATAGACCAATAATTGGTACTAAGTGGATCTTTAGAAACAAGATGGATGAGTCCGGAAATGTCATTAGGAATAAAGTTAGGTTAGTGGCCCAAGGTTACACTCAAGTTGAGGGAATTGACTTTGAGGAGACCTTTGCACCCGTAGCACGGCTTGAAGCCATACGGATGACACTAGCTTTTGCATGTTTTAAAAACTTTAAACTTTTTCAAATGGATGTAAAAAGTGCATTTTTAAATGGTTTTATTAATGAAGAAGTTTATGTTGCTCAACCTCCCGGTTTTATTGATCATGTTCATCCCGATTTTGTTTTTAAACTTGATAAAGCTTTGTATGGATTGAAACAAGCTCCAAGAGCTTGGTATGAAAGGCTTTCTAGTTTTCTCATTTCAAATGATTTTGTTAAAGGCAAAGTAGACACAACTCTTTTTACTAAGCATGTTGAGAATGATATTTTAATTGTGCAAATTTATGTTGATGATATAATTTTTGGATCTACTAATGAGCTTTTATGCAAGGATTTTGAGAAAGTAATGCAACTAGAATTTGAAATGTCTTCCATGGGTGAGCTCAATTTCTTCCTTGGACTCCAAATCAAGCAATTGCAAGACGGAACCTTCATTAACCAAACCAAGTATGCAAAGGAGCTAGTAAAGAAGTTTGGGCTTGAAGGATCAAAGGCTTGCAACACTCCAATGGCAACTACAACCAAGCTTGATAAGGACGAACAAGGTAAAAATGTTAATATTAAATTATATAGAAGCATGATAGGAAGTCTTTTATATTTGACGGCAAGTAGGCCGGATATCATGTTTAGTGTGTGTCTTTGTGCTAGATTTCAATCGTGTCCTAAGGAGTCTCATCTTATTGCGGTAAAACGCATTATTCGTTATATTAAGGGCACTATTGGAATGGGTCTTTGGTATCCAAAAACTATAGATTTTTCTATGACTTGTTATTCGGATGCCGACTATGCGGGTTGTAGAGTAGATAGAAAGAGTACTAGTGGGACATGTCAATTTCTTGGTAATTGTCTTGTTTCATGGTCCTCTAGGAAACAAAATTCCGTAGCTCTCTCAACCGCCGAGGCGGAGTATGTTGCCGCGGGGGCTTGTTGTGCACAAGTCCTTTGGATGAAACATACTCTCCTTGATTTTGATTTGCACTTTGATCATATAAAAATATTTTGTGATAATACTAGTACTATACACATGACCAAAAATGCAAATCAACATAGTAAGACCAAGCACATTGAGATTAGATATCACTTTCTTAGAGATCATTTTGAGAAAGGTGATATAGATATTGATTATGTTTCCACGGATCTACAACTAGCCGATATTTTCACTAAACCTCTTGATTTTGCTAGATTTTCGTTTATTTGTGGAGAACTTAATGTTTGTATTATTGAATAAACATGTTTTTCACAACCCTTTTTGATGTATGACAAAAAGGGGGAGAATAAGTTTACATGGACAAAAATAAGTTCATTTGGTCTTGGTTCCATATGAATTTATATGTTTTGTTTTTATGAGTTTTTGTTTTTATGAGTTTTTGTGTTTTAAATAATTTCTTGTGTTTTAGTTGTTTTTGGTATTTTTGGTATCAAGAGCAATTTTTTAGTGTTTTATATATTTGTTTTAATTGGTTTCAATAATTGGTGCATCATTTCAATTATTGGCATCTAGAGCATACTCTTGTGTTTTAAGTATAGCATAATTTGAGGGGGAGTTTTCTCCTACCCTATATTTTTGTTAATAGCCTATTTGTTTTGTCATCATCAAAAAGGGGGAGATTGTTGGCCCAAGAGGTTACACTCTCCAATTGTTTTGTGTTTTGATGATGACAAACCAAATATGAGCTATTTGGTACTAACAAGTTTGTTAAGATAAGTTTCAGGTTTGTACCATGTTTAGAGTCCATTCACTTAGCTATTGCAAGAACTTCTAAATCCACAAAGCAAGGAAGGCAAATTGCACATCAAGGAAGGATCATAGAAGAGAAGGCACTAGCAAGGCATTGGATGGCTCAAAGACTTGAAGATAGCTCAAGAAGTCTTCATGTAATTTGTTTTTCAGTTTATAGTTTGTTAAAGAATAGTGGATAGGTTTGAAGCTCTATCACACACGTTTTTGCGCACATGCTCATTCCAAAATAATTTCTTATAAATTATACAAAAATATTTTGCATACAAGATTTTGCCTACAGATATATATTTGTATTTTATACTAATCCCTGTTCAAAAGTATTTTTGATAAAATCAAAATCCTCTTTTATTTCTTTTTAAATTTGGCTTTTTGACCTGATCCGGTCGACCGGGTCGGTCGACTGAGCCTATGTCAGTTTGGTCCGGTCGACCGGACCAGTCGACCGAAGTCCTGGCAGATGCACGTATCCGTGTGCACGTCTGTCGGTCGACCGGGGCGGTCGACCGGACTATTTATTTTTTGTCACAGTTTGTATCAGTCGACTGGGTCGGTCGACCGATAGCCTGTAACGGTCAAATTTTTATACTACCGGTCGACCGGCCCGGTCGACCGATCCGACCGTTTGAACAGTAACGGGCAGATTTTTAAGTGCTGTTTATTTTTGTCTTTTGTATTTAAAAATCCGTTTAAGGATATATTTTGATCTAATTACCTCCTAAACATCAGTAAATATGTTTTATCCCTAAACCCTAGCCCTCTCCTATAAATAGGGGTGTTTGGGGAGAGATTGGTTACAACAACAATCTTTGCAAAAATTCAAAAGTTTAAGGCTTTCAAAGTTCTTGGTTTTTGTGCTAAATTCTCTCAATTTTCTGAAGGGTTTTCAGAAGTTTTTCTCTGATTTCAATTTCTTTTCCTTACACACAAAAGAGCTTCAATTCTACTCATTATTCTCTAAGGACCTTTGTAAGGGAAGAGATTTTTGAAAGAGAGAGTTTGTGGTCTTTTGACTACCAAGAAAATTGCTTGTTCTTGAGATTGTAGGAGTTGGGTACTCCATTGTAATTGTTCTTTGTGATAGTGGAAGTAGCTAGAATCCTTCTGGGGAAGGCGGGGAGTAGAGCTGGGTGCTCGAACCTCGATAACATATCCTTGTGTTTGCGATTGGTTTACATTCTTGCAATTCTTACTCTATTTTGCTTGCACTTATTATTTACTCATCATATTCATTGTCATACTTACTTGCTAGCATTCATCTTGTGATTGTTGTAGCTTTAAATTTTTAATTTGCCCTTGATTAGCATTGTCACCTATTCACCCCCCCTCTAGGTGACTTTTCAGCATAGACATGCATATAAACAAGGCTTCTTTAAACAAGGCTTCTTTTCATCAAATGTAAACTATATGCAAACACAAATATGCATATAAAACTCAAATTCTTCTCCCCCTTTTTGTCAATCATCAAAAAGGGTTAAAAATAAAATCAAAAACAATAAATCTTAGAGAAAAACTCTTGCAAATGGGTTATTTATAGGCTAATCCAGAAAATAGCCGTTTGGCAGCAGTTTTGCCAAAAATAGCCTTCCGGTCGACCGGGACGGTCGACCGCCCAACGGTCAAATTTTGATCCGTTGTGGCTACCGGTCGACCGCCTCGGTCGACCGAAAATACCTGAGAGCAAACAGCTCTCTGTCGGTCGACCGCTTCGGTCGACCGGCTGCAGTGTCAGCCTGCGTGCACGTATCCGTGCACGTCAGTCGACCGGAACGGTCGACTGGCTTCTTTGTTGCGGTCGACCGTACCAGTCGACCGGAGAAGCCTGGCAGACAAAAAATCAGGTCTGAAATCTGGGGAAAAAATATTATAATAAATCCCACAAAATCTCTAAAATTCCACAAAAATAGTTTTATCATTTTATATTGAAATACAAACTTGTGTTAAAAATCCTAACACAAATTTCAAACATATTTGACTATTTTAGTGTCATAGAAATTTTGCCAAAAACCAAAAACCGTATTTTCTAAAACCTTGTATTTTGAATAGAAAATACACATTGTCTAAAACTCATCCATGATACAAAAATATGATATTTAAACACTTTGAAGCATATTGTATATGAATAGAAATTCAATATACAAGAAACATATATATATCATGATTTTTGTCATTATGTCCAAAAATATGTTTTGTTGTAAATACCAAAACATAAACACATGGAATAGATTATCAAACAAAGTTTGTCTAAACAATTGAAGCATGCATGTATATAGAACAAATCTAATATACATAAACCATGTAAACTTGTTTTGATAAAAATCTATTCATGAAAACCAAGATCGGTTAAACCTAAAACCGAAAATCAAAACATGAAAGGTGTGTGTTGTGAACTTGAGCTTATCATACTATTCTAATCTTTACAATTAGGATCTAAACTCAAACTAAAACTATGGATACCTAAGTCTTCTTGTAGAGCGCAATCTCCAAGCTAGAGCGCAATCTCCAAGACGGCTCGATCCAAAAACTCTTGATTCACCGAGCAAGTGCAATGTATGATCTTTGATGCGCGGGCTCTTGAATCAACATGTGAAAGATGTGTGGAAGCTTTCACCAACTAATATCTTGATTAATGATCTGAAACTTAAACATCACAAGATAATTAGTACACATAACTACATGAGTTAATCATCATCAAAACTAGAGTGGAAGGCGTTTGGGCCAACAGTAACAAGGAAGCAGGCCCGCAGTGCAAGCCTATCACTTTCGAGAACCTGGTCGTTCACTTCGACCAAGAAAAATTTGAAGAAGTCCTCTCTGGGGGTGGTCTAATGCTTCATGCACGGAAGCATAGAAAGGTCTCCATGGCCAAGGCCTCAGAACAGAAACCAGAAGTAGAATTCTGTCGACACCCCTCAGCCTCGTATGTGGCTGGTCAGGTTCTCTGCGAACCTATGTCTCCCTTGTCAAAGTAGATGTGGAGGCCAAAACAGAAGGCTCTGAGTAAAGCCTCAGGTGTAGCTATGCCACAAGTGCGTCTCTCTTGCGAAGAAAAAGGCAAGATGCCTGCCTGCTCCAACAATGCTGCTAGCCGCGAAGTCACAATGGCGACCATACCTTCGCCCAATTCAAGAGCAGCAACGACTCGCGCCAGCCTCGTCCTCATGAGCGAAGCTACTGTACCACAGGGTACGCATGAGGTTCATAGCCGCGAAGCTGGAACCAAAGCACCACAGCGTGCTTCGTTCCCCAGTCCTTCAAGTATTAGGCTCGCTCTTCGCAGCGGAGCTAAGGGATTGTCCCTAAGTGCTGATAGCGTTGCTTATGCAGCTTCAGCGCCCAAGGGCGTTTCCAAAGCTTTTAGCCGCGAATCAAGATCCAAAGCACTATCTAAGGCTAATCGCCTTCGCTGTAGCATAGCAGATAAAGCACCACAGCGTGCTTCGCTTCCTAGTTCATCAAGCGCTAAGCTCGCGCTTTGTAGCGGAGCTAAGGGATCGTCCCTAAGTGATGACAGTGTTGCTTATGCAGCTTCAGCACCCAAGGGCATTACCAAGGTTCTTAGCCGCGAAGCTAGAGCTGAAGCACTATTTAGTGCTAATCCCCTCTGCGGTGATAAAAGGAGCAGGATATCGTCCTATGCGTAATTCAACAGAGCCTCTGTGCTGGATCGTTTAGGCCCAACTGGGTCCGACTTGCGGGAATTCTTGACAAGCAAACGGAAGTCAGAATCTTTCCAAACTCCTTCCTCCTGTTGTCAACAAGTGGGATGTCAGTTGGTGACACTCCACTCGGTCCATTACCGGCTAGGACCCATCCTCGCTACTCCTCCAGGCCGACGATCAGTTTTTGATCGACTGTCGGTGCAGGCCCCGGTGAAACATCGCAAAAGGAGCATATCGCGAGATTTACCCTCTGCATCCGTTAACATGACTGGAAGAGGACGAGAGCTTCCCAGGGGCAGACAAGCATCCCACGACACTCCCTATAGCTCCCCAGATCCAGATTACAGTCCCAGGTTGGGCGAAGTCCTGGTACACGAAGAACGTGTCTTCCGAAATACCAGATCTAGGTTTGCGATACCCTACAGTTATGAACAGCCATCTTCCTCAACGACAGTAGCCTCGCCGGAACCAAAGAGAGGATCAGTCCAGTGGTCTAATGAAGAGGATGAAGATAGTGGGTATGCCTCTTCAGCGACAGTCAGCTCAGTGCGAACGGACAGAGTATCAGTCAATATGGCTGAAAATAACGATGACCTTCGTCGACGTTTGGAAGCTCAGGAGCAAACTTTCAAAACCCAGCAAGAAGCTCTAGACAACATTCAACAGATGCTCGCTCAACTCCTCAATAACCGGAATAATAATGATACCGGGAGCAATCACGACGAGGAAGAACATCTTAGCAATGAACAACCGAAGACGGAGAAGTCCAAGGAGGGTTCTTCTTTGGACGCTGAAGTCCTTAAGGGCATCCAAGCTCAAATTGCATCCCTATCTCAGAGGGATGAATTAAAGAAAGTAGGGGCAGTCCGTCCTTACCCGTTGGTGTGGGATTCAGTACCATACCCACCAAAGTTCAAACCACTAACGTTACATACGTACGATGGTAAGAGCTCGCCAAACCAGCACATCTACTATTTTCGGTCTCAAACTGGTAATGTTATACACAATGATGCTATCATGGCTAGGATGTTTATTGGCACCTTAAAGGGGGTAGCATTTGATTGGTTCCGAAGTCTCCCTCCAGGTTCCGTCAATTCCTGGATCGACCTAGAAACCCGATTCCTTTCTCATTTCTATGAGGACGATACCGAAGTAACCATGGACAAGCTCCTCTCCACCGTGCAGAAGAAGGGCGAATCTGTCCGTGACTACATTGAGCGGTTCAGAAACTTGTCTCTGATGTGCCCAGCAGGGATGCCATTACCCATGCTCTTACAGACATGCAGACACAACTTCTTAGACCAAGTAGAGGTTCGCATGGGGGCTGTCAAAGCCCATACCTGGAAAGAACTGGTCGAACAAGCTGAGATAGCCGAAAAGTCGGCTAAAAAGTTTGAACCATCCACTCCTAAAGGCACATGGGGTATGAACAATAAAGGACGTGGCGACATGGCGCAGTCTTCTCAAGCCAAAGGGAGGGAGACTATGCCCGTAGAATTGTCAGGGGACGTGCAGTCGAAGGCCAAGAAGAGCGACTTCAATAATCAGGAGTCTAAGTTTCCTCCGAAACAGTACTCCTTCAAAGACGATCAGGTGGTCACAATATTCTATTTACTCCACAAAGAGAATAAAATGAAGCTACCGGATGCTCGACGTCCCAATGAGATAGGACGCACAAATAATCCCAAATAATGTCTTTTCCACAGGATGATTCACTATCCTACCGACAAGTGCTTTGTCCTCAAGGATAGAATTCAAGCTTTGATAGACGCCGGGGTTCTGATACTGAAGTCAGAGCAGAAGAAAGTCACTGCAAATATGGTGACCCTCGAGTTCGACAAAACCCCAAAAGTCACAGTTCCTGATGGGACTTATCCAGTCCCTGCGCCACGGCTGGAAGTCAAGCATCCTGCGGCTAAGACTCAAGATAATAGGGGTCTTTTTCCCTTGACACTGGAGACAGGGGAAATCATGTGGATACACCCAGACCTTGTCCAAGACGAACAATGGGATTCAAAGAAGTCCAAGTCGAAGGGCAAATCTTGCAATGTCATCTCCATCTTACCAGACGATGACAATTTCACATCAGCTTCTCTCAGTGATTCTAAAGGAGAAAAGCACGCTTGCGCGACGCAGGCTGACGTACCTCAGCCGACGGGTACTCGATCCGGAAAATCATACTTAAAATAGTATGAGATAGCTACTGACGAGACACAACAGTAAACAACGTCAGTACAAGTACCAACACCTGCTTCGGTTCCAACCAAGGGAAAGGAGAAGCCTAAGGAAGTCCAGTTCGACCATGTCCTGAAGAAGCCTTCAGGCCTAGAGCTTGACACGCCCTTTCGTTTTGTCATATTGGCCCAGCTGGCCAATATCCCGGCTCGTATTACAATACACGAGCTCCTTCGTCTCTCAAAAGAGACAAGAGAAGCGCTCAGAGATGCGCTGGCTGATTCAGAATTATTCCTGACATATATGCCAGAGATCCCTAAAGATGACGCTCAGTCCTCTTGCCCTGAATGCCATCATGTGCAATCAAAGGTACCTGCTATTACCTTTACAGCAGATGATATGTTGGCAGATGTTCTTCGATGGAGCATCACGAATAGGTCCTAAAGGCAAGATCATCGTCGGCGTGGGGGTTGTGTTTATCTCTCCACAGAATCATGTCCTTCCTAGAGCATTTTCTCTGACGGAATCATGCTCCAACAATGTAGCGGAATATAATGCTCTACTCATTGGCCTTCAGCTCGCTCACGGAATGGGGGTACGCTACCTTGAAGTTTACGGCGATTCAAAACTGATTATCAATCAGGTTAAAGGCGAATATGAGGTTAGCCACGAGGATTTGGTGTCTTATTATCACACAGTCATCGAATTGGCTAATATATTTGATGGTTTCTACATCGGGCATGTAGCTCGATCTCAGAATACTAAGGCGAATGCTCTCGCTGCGTTAGCAACAACGCTACCCCTGCCAGTCGACACCGAGTATCACCTCACAGTGGCGACTCGACACCTTGTCTGTTCTAAACATATGTTAAGAATCAGAGAGGTCTATAATATCTCGACGGATCTTGAGCCGAGAGATTGGTGATTTTCTCTCATCGACTATTCTCTACATGGTCTGCTGCCAGACAATCCTAAAGAAGCAGCATCTATCAGACGAAGGTCTCTCCGTTTTTACTATGATCTAACTCTGAAGATACTTTACCGTCGTTCGTATGACGGTGTCCTCCTCCGTTGCCTTTCTAATTCAGAGGCACAGGAAGTGCTCAAAGAAGCACACGACGGCATATGTGGAGCTCATCAGTCAGGTCCAAAACTTAAAGGCAGGTTACATAGGCTTGGATATTATTGGCCAACTATGATAGCCGATGCCATCCAATATGCACGAAGGTGTAAAGCGTGCCAAATTCATGCGGACTTCATACACCAGCCTTCGGAGTTGCTCCACCCAACTGTTGCTTCATGGCCATTTGAAGCATGTGGAATCGATGTCGTAGGGCCAATCAGTCCCTCTTCGACAAGAGGTCACCGGTTTATCCTGGCAATAACCGATTACTTTTCAAAGTGGGTAGAAGCCATACCACTGGTTGAAGTCAAAACTGCTAATGTGGTTAATTTCATCAAACACCATGTCATCCATCGATTTGGTGTCCCTAGGCGGATCATCCATGATAATGGTCCCCAATTCATAAGCCAGGTATTTTATCGATTCTGCGATAAATACCGAATTCAGAATGTGGCTTCAACTGCCTATAACCCCGCCACTAATGGATTGGCGGAAGCATTCAACAAAACAATCATCAAGTTACTCAAAAAGTTCGTCTCCTCGAACAAGCGAGATTGGGACGAAAAGCTTGGTGAGTGTCTTTGGGCCTACAGAACCACGGTTCGGGCCCCAACAGGCAATACGCCTTTTTCCCTGGTGTACGGGTGCGAAGCAGTCATCCCGTTGGAAATTCAGATGCCGTCATTGCGAGTCGCTTTAATGACTAAGATCACATCAGAGGATAATGATCGGTTGCGTCTTCAAAAGCTCGAAGCCCTGGATGAGAAGCGGTTACAAGCTCAGCAGCACATCGAGTTGTATCAAGCTCGAATCTCAAAAGCCTTCAATAAGAAGGTCAAACAAAGAGTCTTCCAGAAAGGAGATTTGGTTTTAGCCATCAGACGACCGATGATCATGACGCACAAAACTAAAGGCAAATTTCAGCCTAAATGGGAAGGACCGTTTGTAATAGAAACAGTCTATTCAAACGGAGTATATCGCCTTATGACTTCAGATGGCGATTTACTCATGATGCCGATCAATGGCAAGTTCTTAAAGAAGTATTATCCTTGATTAAGGATCCTTCTCATGATCAAGTTAACACTACACCTCTGATCAAGACCTTCAAATCCAAGGTACACACAAAGAGAGCCTCGCTCTTCCTCCAAACGAGATCATGCAACCATAAACCAGTAGGAATCTGGTCATACACTGATTGTCTCAAAGGAGAATCAAGGATACACATGCACTAACCACATGATCCAACACCTTTAACGGTTAAGGATAGAGGAAAATGTTGGCCTTTAAGCCCAACATAAGTCCTCGACAACTCATCATGCTGAGGGGAATAGCATGGCTAGCCCGACTCAAACGGTAGTTGGTAAAGGCATATCAAACCCGTTGACCGCTGAGAATTTGCTAAAAATTCTAAGGGACCTGTTCCCATTTGATTCCCTCTCCAAAATCACTTACCAATTCTCATCCATAGAATGGTAAGACCAATATAAAGATTTTTCCATCCATTTCGCTATTACGCTAACACTAAACCTATGACAGTGATTTCCTCGTTTCTCCCCATGAGAACGAGACCCTTTTTATGCTATGTTTAACAGTATAACCTCTGGCATCTATTTCGCTGTTACATTAACACTAAACCTATGACAGTGATTTTCTCGTTTCTCCCCGTGAGAACGAGACCCTTTTATGCTATGTTTAACAGTATAACCTCTGGCATCCATTTCGCTGTTACGTTAACACTAAACCTATGACAGTGATTTTCTCGTTTCTCCCCGTGAGAACGAGACCCTTTTTATGCTATGTTTAACAGTATAACCTCTGGCATCCATTTCGCTGTTACGTTAACATTAAACCTATGACAGTGATTTCCTCGTTTCTCCCCGTGAGAACGAGACCCTTTTTATGCTATGTTTAACAGTATAACCTCTGGCATCCATTTCGCTGTTACGTTAACACTAAACCTATGACAGTGTTTTCCTTGTTTCTCCCCGTGAGAACGAGACCCCTTTTATGCTATGTTTAACAGTATAACCTCTGGCATCCATTTCGCTGCTACGTTAACACTAAACCTATGACAGTGATTTCCTCGTTTCTCTCCGTGAGAACGAGACCCCTTTCATGCTATGTTTAACAGTATAACCTCTGGCATTCATTTCGCTGTTACGTTAACATTAAACCTATGACAGTGATCTCCTTGTTTTTCGCAATGAAATCGAGACCTTTTTCCAAATCCCATCAAAACCTTTGAGCTTGGTGGCTTCTCAATCGGTTGTGTCATTGCGACCTCTGAACCGGCAGATAACCAAGTCTCACTTTTCAGTCCGACAAGGACAATTTTGAGCTTGGTGGCTTCTCAATCGGTTACGTCATTGCGACCTCTGAACCGGCAGATAGCCAAGTCTCACCTTTCAGTCCGACAAGGATTACTTCGAGCTTGGTGACTTCTCAATCGGTTACGTCATTGCGACCTCTGAACCGGCAGATAGCCAAGTCTCATCTTTCAGTCCGGCAAGGACTATTTCTTTGTCATCATATGACAGAGTTTCGAGCTTGGTGACTTCTCAATCGGTTACGTCATTGCGACCTCTGAACCGACGGATAGCCAAGTCTCATTATTCAGTCCAGTAAGGACTATTTTCTCAAACGGCTGCAATACAACTTGAAAGCGACAATTCAGAAAGAAAAAAAAACAAGTTGGAAATACAACAGGGGAGTCAAAATGAAATCACTTTTCAGTGATTCTAAAAAGAGGGATACATGAAGGCACATATTACAAGTTATGATGGTGCTTCATAAGATTTGATCCGTCCTTCAAGAATGGCCAGCCTTGTCTTCCAATCATCAGCAGACCTGACAAGCGCCTGCGACTTCAGCTCAGCCTCATTAAAGCTCGCCGTCTGGGCCAAGCGAGCTTCAACTTCAACCAAGGTTGCCCTCTGAGCTAGATCTTGCCGCAAGAGTTCGTCACTCTGAGCCTTAAGCTGCTCGAGCCGGGCAGCCTCTTCAAGATGCACTGGTTCAGCCTTGGATAAAAGAAGATTTGCCTTCCTGATCATCCCCTTGGCCTTTTCAATTTTATCTTCAACGTCAAGAAGAGCACTGCTAGAAGAGTCTATGGCGTCCCCGAGCTCTATCTTCCTTGTCTCCAAGGATTTCAAGTCAGAAGAAATGGCCTTAGCAGCTTCCTGAGCGGCGAGATGAGCTTCATGCATTTGAGTAACAAGGTGCGCAAGTTGCTCGTTAACCGAAGATTCCAGATCCGAATGGCTAAGACGGCGCCATTCGTCTACATCCCTCTCAAGTTGGCCCACCAGAAGTTCTAATGCAGTGGCCTGGTCATCCCCTCCAAAGTCCCGAATACTGTTAATGCTTCGGGAGAGGACCACCTTTAAAGCAGAAAATGAGGTAGTCGAGCCTTTCAAGTTCAAAGAATGGATCGCTTCAAGCTCTTATAAAAGCTATCGACTAACTCAGCCACAAATTCATTCTCGGCCTCAATCACTCCTGGCAGACGAGCAGCCCCTGAAGATTCCACCGGCTTTATTGACACCACTGTGGAAGGAATAGTAGAAGCACTGGCTGCAGCAACATGAAAGGTCGTCGGTGATTTCGGAGGAGTCTTCATTGAAACCAGTACACTAGCCACAACCGAGGTCGGACTAGTAACTATTTCTGGGAGAGCGGGCTCAACCACCAGTGTTGGAGAAGTAGAACTGGTAATCACCCTAAGCTTCGCACCTAGCAAGATAGATGGCGCTGGCGAAACCGATGGCATCTCACTCACCGATATAGTTAGAAGTGAGATTAGTTCCGTGACTATCGTCCCCTCAATTTCAGTCCCTCTGGCTGGTTCAGGCTGATAAGAGGGCAGGTCGCCATACAAAGCATCCAACTCAGCAGCATCCGCCTCGGTCGAAGTGCTTACTTCACCCCTGGATCCCTCAGGATGACGGGTGGGCTCTCTTGAAGTCGACGCACCCAAAGGTGAAACACCTACAACAAGACTTTGTTTAGGCAAGGCATAACAAATAGCAAGTGTTAAAAGGTCAAAACAGTACCAAAAGATAGTGTCGCCTCAATTGTCTTGACGGCTGCATCAGTCTCTACGGGCTCCATGAAAAAATCTTTGGCGGAATTAACACGAATGGCCGGTCCGCCTTCGCTTGCCGAACCCTCCGTGGTCCACCCAAAGGAGCTAGAAGCTTCGGACTTCCTTTCGAGGTCCCAGCGCTCGAAGGACCTACATCAGCCGCATCACCTCCGGACTCTTCTGAGACGGCGAAATAGCCAGCCTAATCGCCCTCCTTATAAGTAAACAAGGGATCATAATGCTCCCCTTGTTCTCCGGCAGCTTCAGCTCTCGGGCTTCTCACCGCCTCAGTTTCTGAATCACAAAACAAGTAATGAGCTGTCCGGAACACATAAAAAGTATATTACAGGGACGAAGCTGATCTTACCCGGGTCCGGAGCGGCTTCGCCAGTAGTCGGTTTAGGAACCGACAATTCAGTTACTAATAGGGCAGGAGGAGGAAGCGCTGCAGATGGTTCGCCCTCTGCAACAACCGTAGGAGCATAGCGATGAGGCTTCTTCACTACCCTCTTCTTACGAGATCTACCTTCCTGCTTTCGCTTGAGGGGGACGTCGGGATCTTCTTCCTCCACTTCTTCAACATCGGCATGTTCTACGGGGGCCATCCCCACCACGCCAGAAGCAGTTGCTGGAGTCTCAGCACCTGTATCCGCTTCGAAGCGAGGACTCCCTGCATCCGAGGCTTTAATGTCATCAACAGCAATGAACTCCCTGAGGCCTGGGACGCGAACCCTTTTACCCTTGCTCTTCTCAGTGACCTTTCGCTTCAGCCGCTAAGAAATTATCTTCACACCAGAAGAATTAATAGAAAATCCGATGGGTGTGGAGTTTGAAGTCGTATACCACTGGCAGAATCCCAGGGTCATCAGAAGGTTCGGAGTCCTTAGCGGCATGCACAGCCGCGCTTCGGTACAGCCAGCAATGAAGAACCGCCAGGCGCGGGCTCCATCGATGAGACTCCCCATGAAAGCCAGATTGCTATTTGGATTGCCCACGTACAGTTGGTCATACCCAAACTGACGGGCAAACCGACTTGGAACATAGGGCTCCAGGTAGCAGGTGTCCCCGCTTCTGTACAACAAATGTGAGGGCCGAATGCTAACCAGCCACTCAAAGATTCCCCGGCTCAATGACGTCTGCCCGTCTCCCACGTCCTTGAATTCTTCACCATAACCCGCATCCCGAATATAGGAGAAGCAGCAAAAAGGCTATAGACGTCATGACGGCACAGTAGCTTACGGACCGCAGCCACGTAAGTCTTCAACCATGAACATCCCTCGAATCGACGAAGAAGTGCCGTTCGAACACCTTCTGGGGGGTCCTCTCCGGCTTCGATCATGGAAGGACAGTGAAGGGCGAACCACGCCATCAAGTAAGTATACGGAAGACCTATTCTGGGGTTTGGTCCGTCGCAGGGCAAAATGGCCCTCTTTCCCCGCTTCGTCGTTGGTGGCCTACATAAAGCCTCTGTCAATGCGCGAAGGCCTCTCTGAATACAGCACACCATGGCTGGAAGGAGTCCAAGAGAACGACCATGGACTAGACGAACGGCAGGCAACAAGACAGTCGGATGAATGACGTTGCCCGACGAAGATGGCACCACACATCTCTTCAACTAGACCGTCAAGAAACCAGCCAGAAGTGCCTTCTGGGACGTCGGCCGACGAGCCTGATTATGGAAACTCCGAAGAACATCGCCTTTTTCATAGGGGCCGTCATCTTCTTTCAGAATTAGATCCTCTTGAGAATGCTCTTGCATCCGGTGAAAGATGTCTTCATCAGCAACTCCACAATGAGCCGCTTCAGGAGTATTTTTCATGTCAGGGAACAAATAATCTCCCCAGCTCTTCAAGCTGCATGAAGCTCCCTTACTGCTCCCATGCATACTGGAGCAAATGTATAAATGGCACATCAACTGCCGGTAGGTCTCAAACAAGGCGGGCTCCTACTTCTCCAGAAGTGCCAATTCCGCCTCGCACGGGAAGTATTCTTCGTATGGGAGAGATCCCAAAGGCAGAGCAAAGACTTCCCACATCTCGTGCAGAGCCATACCCAATTCGCCAACAGGGGTGAAGAAGGTCCCTGTAGCCGGGCAGTATAACTCAAAGATGGCGTAGAAGTTCGCTACACTCATCTGAATACCATAACAGGTCGCCCTGACGGCCTCATAAAGATTCAGCCTCTCCAGATTCTCCTCGAAATGAGCAAGGACGTATAGAGTCAAATCCCTCCACCATGCCTTTGGAGGGTGAATCCACCCTGGAGTCCTAAAATCAGTGGCTGGATAATTACCACGAACCTTAAAGAATTGATTCCCAAAGGTCTGCGCCACCGCAGGGTTTTCTCCCACTGAGATGTCTGGGAGTACATTCCCAGGGTGGAGACCCATTATGCAATGAGGAGGCCCCGCTCTTATGTAACCGGGTGAGAAAATTATCAACTTCCCTACGTGAACAGATTCAGTAGTCTGACTCACTTGCCACTGCATCTTCCGAGCCCTCGTCACGCATTGAAAGAAGGACAAGGGAAAATACCGCTTGCTAGACGGGAGATAGAACTTCTCGCCATCTAATTAAAAATTCACTGCCCCTCTCCGGCTAGCAGCTGGCGATCATGGTCTGGCGCTGCATCTCCGAACATGAAGCCGGACTTCCGATAGATTCGTCGGTCAGAATCTTCAAGGGGAGCAGTAGTTAAGATGCTCCTCATGGTGCGTTGATCCCCACCATGAATGAGTGTATCCCGAGCAGGAGAGCTTCGCTCGCTGAACAACGAAGCCTGCCCTTGAAACTGCAAGCTGACATTGCCATCTAGCCCCCTGGCTGTGCCAAAGAGACTATTCAAAGGACCAGGAGTATAGTGCACTGCAAGAGCAAAGAAAAACTACGATTAGTTCATCAGCCAAACAAAGGCTAAAATGAGAATGCAACTTTTATTAAGGCATAGCCTCGCTCTCCGAGCGAAGCTAGCCTAATAATAGCTTCGCCCCGAAGCTTAGCTTCACAGCTGCAGCGTAACTCCGCACTCCACATGAAGGCAGGATGCAGGAAAATGTCAAAGTGTTAGCTTCGCTCTGGAAGCTTAACAGAATGTGGCAAAGCCCCAGGGGCTAACTTCGTCAGAAAGGTGTTATTGCTTAAAGACTATTTTAAGGGCATTAAGGTCCTTTTCAGTTACACTTCGAAGAACAGCTTCGCATCCTGTCATTCAACAGGATATGAACCGCCTAAGAGATAGCTTCGCCTGGAAGCTTAAAGAAGAACTCTTCAGTTCTTGGATTCCCAATCAAGAAATCTAGGGAAATTCAGGGAACCGAATTCCCTAAGATTAACAGATCATAATTGATCATTCTGGACTCATCGAAAGACAGCCAGAAATTGACTTTAAAAGAGAGGTGACAATCTCTGATCAAAAGGAAAAGATCCCTACCGGGGATTGATCGTTCGATGACCGGAGGAGAAGGACCCTCCGTTGTAGAGGTTGCGACCTCTTTTCTTGCTCGTCTCTTGGGAGCCATTGAAGAACAGAGGAGGTTCTTGGATTCTCAAGTAATGAAGGGAGAAGAAGAAGAGTCAAGTGCTCTGGAAATTTCAAAGAGAAGTGATGCCCTCTCTCTCTCAGCCCGATGAGGCTTTTATAGGCTGATGATCGCCTAAAACGACGCCTCGATAAGAGCACAGGCTGTCGTTTCAAATTAATTGAAACGGCGCCTAAAGCGCCTTCCCGAGAAGCGCTGATTCAGCCCCACTAAGGGCTAACTCCGCCATGAGTCAAGTGCTGACTTAGCGCGACGTATCGATAACTTCGCCGAAAAGCATGCCTTAGCTCCGCTAAAAGCACAGTCCGAACTTCGCGGAGACTTCATGCTAGCTTCACTGGAAGCTCGATCCTGGTTCAGATGAGATCCTGTCTTTAACTTCACATGAAGTTTAGCTTCGCCGGACCAATTCAAGTGAAGGAGAAGCAAATCAGATAAGCAGAAACTGAACTTTTATTGATTTAAAAGGGAAGGTACATTAATACTACTACATCAAGGTTGTGTTTCGTACAACAGAATCATTTGCTCAAAAGGCATACAAGTGGTCCTATCTACTTCCAAGCCTAACTAACTGGACACGAAAGGCTTTCCTCCTGCACAAGGCCGTAATCCTTCGCATAATGGCAGATTTTGCCATCAAGGAGCTGGATCGTCTTTGATAAAAATTGGCAAAGGACAGGTTGCCACCATAAGGCTGGATCTTCTTTGATGAAAATTGGCAATGGAGGATCCGAGACCTTACAGGTGACGTCCGCTTTCCCGAAGTGGATCATCTCGGATAAGCGACTACCAGCCTCGCCTCGAAGTGGATCATCTCGGATAAGCGACTGCCAACCTCTTCTGGGAACACACATCAGCTGTCCCAGTTTGTTCCTCCTGCTTAAGATTAAAGTTTCAACTGAAAAAGCAAGAGGCAACTTTCTGGTCTCTTTCATCAAGTCACAAGACTGGCGAATATAGCTCACTGCAATGCAAACTGAAACAAGTTAATAGCAAGTCAAAGGAAAAGCTGCAAAAGTGAAACGCTAAGTCAAGTTCTTTGGGCGAAGCAATTTATATCCGATTCAGTTGCAGCAGAGGATAGTCTCGCTTGCACAATGATGATGGGCTAGCTCAGCATAAGCCAAGTCCTAGCCTCGCCTATATAGCTAAGCCAGACTGATCCTGAGGGACGCAGTCTTGACCCCACCTATATGGTAAGACTGGCTCAACTTTGAAGAGACTAAGTCTCAAGTTTTGCCTGTGTGGCGAACTTAGCAAGCAAGCATGCAATGATCTTTCTTTGTTCAAAAGATAGCTTCGCTAGGAAGCTGGGAAACAGGGCTGAAACCCTTCTCTGCAGATCAGTCAGATGCAAAATGAAGAACAAGGGAAATCAATCCCTGAGGCAGCTGTTAAAGCCAAATTAAGGGTCCCTAAAAGTTATCAGTTCATTGGTAAAGTCTCTGGATGACCGAGACCTACCGGTTCTTGCCCGGATAATGATCAGAGTGGGCATCCCCACTAGTTCAGAGATCTGAGTATCTCTCTCTAAATAATCAAAGAGAAGATATGAGCAGACCGCTTCTCTTCAGAGGACCTCAGGTGTCCTATTTATAGGCCTCATGGCCTGAGCGCACCGCTACGACTTCAAGCATAAAAGCGCAAGCGGATTTAAGGCATTTATTGAGCCTTGAGAAAGGGAACGGTTTCCCTCGAAAATGCGCAAGGGAGGAACGATCTCCCTCGTTAATGTGCATTTATTGAGCCTTGAGAAAGGGAATATTCTCCCTTGGAAACGCACAAGGGAGGAATAATCTCCTCGATTAATGCAAGAGAGGTTATTCTAACCTCGAAAAAGGAGCAATCTTTCTCGTAACTGGCCGAAAGCAGTGGCCTCGGGAAAGGAACGACATTCCAAAGCGAACTTATTCCGGAAGGCTCGGATGCGGAGCCACCCAGACGCAAAGCTACCAAGACGCGAAGCTACCCGGAGTCGCGAATCTACACGATTCTTCGGTGAATCTATCCCAAAGCAGGATTAAAAGGAAAGCTGAACTCAACCACCATGGCGACGTTCGTACTTCACATACCACCGATCAAAGCAATTCAAAGTATTTCGAAGTCTGAGTCATTGCAGACCTTTGAAAACTTTGAAGGGGGTCTTGTTGACACTTTAAAAAAGACAAGATCCTGACTGGCCTGAACAATGTCTAAACTTGTTCACATTTACAAAAGACTAGTGAAAGATAAGCTTACTGGCCTGAACAATGTCTAAACTTGTTGACATTTACAAAAGACAAGCAATAGACAAGCTGACGACCAGTTCTGTACTTGTTGACATTTACAAAAGACAAGTGACAGATAAACTGACGACCAGTTTTCACTCATCTCCGAGGGACAAAGAAGCAACTTAGACTCTACTGATCCAGTGAAGCAGACAGTGAGCTCCGGATTGTCTCTAAACAGACCTCAGCAGGTCTAAGATACTAGCACTTAGCATCACATGAGCCCAAAGGAATAGCCTCGCCTGAGAGGCTAAGATCACCTAACTTCGCCTTGAAGCCATTCACAGCTCCGTCAGGAAGCTAACTTACAGCTTCGTCTGAAGTGCTCAGTTAACTCTGCAGAGAGTTAGCTTTGCTTGAAGCCACACGCAACCGCGCAAGAGGATGTTCGGTAGCTTCGTCACAGATGTTATCTAGCTCCGTTGAAGAGCTTTCTTCTGACTTCGTCAGATGCTTCTTCCAGCTCCGCTGTGAGCTCGACGCGGGCAGCTCCACTACGGGTCCGTCATGGTCAACCTTTGACCAATTAAATCTCCAGATGAGATCAAATCTAATTAGGATCAAGATTAAATCCAATCAAGATCAAATCTGAGATCAAATTTGGCAGTTGATTGCCATAATCTCTTGACTCTCCTAAAACGAGTAAGAGGATCAAGGGAGATCTTTCAATTATATGGAAAGAATCCAAAACAGATCAGGGGACCGACCTACCTGCTATTTCTAGCTTCGTAGAAGCTGATTCTAGCCTCGCAACAAGGCTACTTTTCAGATTTGAACAGATTTGATTCAATCTGTTTCTATATTTTCAAGGGACAATTATACCCCTGCTCTCCCTATAAATAGCCCACCAGGGACATAAGGAGAGAGACCTCCAGAGAGACGGCACGGGATCTCCACAAGCAGAGACCTCCACACACGAGAAGACCGCACAAGCCACAGAGAGAGGCTAAACAGAGATCTATTCTCTTACTTCTAAGAATTCAGAGACTTTAGAGAACTGCTTCTCTAATCAGGGTGCTGATACTCTAATACTTTCTTCTCAAGGAATCTCCGGAACCAGGCGAGAAGGAATTCCTAAGCGAAGGTGGTTTAGAGAAGTAACAAGAGGGTTCTACTAACCTTGTTTTTCGATTCCCTGAACCAGGCGAGAAGGGAATCTCATCGCTCGCATCGTCAAAGGGACAAAGTGGTCGCGCGCTGACCAGACTCCTACCGGCACACTTCTCCAGAATCTCCGAGGAGATCTACTTGTAATCTTTTATGTTACTTGTAATTTAGCTCCTCGATCCTTTTTTGTAAGTTTTTCCCTTTGCAAAATCAATGAAAAACAGAAGACAATATGTGACCAACAACAGTTAACGATTGACCGTGCCGGTTGACCGGTGTGCACCAATGTGCACAGGCAATAACAGTCGACCGCAACAGAAGGACGGTCGACCGCACGGTTGACCGACTGATAAGGCTTGCTCTCGGGTTGGAGCGGTCGACCGCTCAGTCGATCGAAACTTGGATCGGTCGACCGGCCGATCGACAGGAAGACGGATCCTTATAGATTTCAGAATTCTTTTCTGAATTGGAAACAAGTCCAATTGAGATTTTCAAATCTTCTGGGTCTCCTTGGTTATAAATAAAGGGGCAAAGTCCTCTTCATATGTATGCATGAAATTGTATTGATCATTGAATCGATAAAGCTCTTTCTCTTTCTTGCCCCGAGGACGTAGGCAAATTATTGAACCTCGTTAAATCTTGTGTTTTTGCTTTCTTCCTATTATTTCATTGTTCTTGTCATTCGGTGGTACTTCTCTACTGCATCTGTGACTGAAGGGTTCTTCATTGATTTTTGATCTGCGCACAACAATTGGTATCAGAGCATCCTAGGTTCGTCATGGGAGTGATTCCAAGGGCATTAGTTGCTATTTGGCAAAGATCGTGTGTCGATCTCGAAATGGTGTTGGGACTGTTTGTGGGATTGTGTGTCGATCTCAAAACAGCGTGTGGATTGCTCGAGGAATCAATTCGAAGGAGTAGATCATTTCGGAAACTCTACTAGGGTTTCGTGTCGAAGGTAAAGATCCTATCTTTATCAAGTTTGCTTTATCTAACTCTGTTTGTTTCCGCATTGCTTTGAGGATCTAGTCAAGAAGATGACTGGAGAAAGTACATCAATGAAAAAATTCATGAATCCACATCCGCTGAGGATTGATGTGTTGAAATTCAATGGCACGAACAACTTCGGTATGTGAAGATGCAAGGTGATGGATGCATTGACGGCATCAAATCTCGAAGACACTCTACGCTTGGAGAAGAAGTGAAACTCAACCACTGAAGAAGATTGGGATAAGATGAACCGAACATCGTGTGGCTTAATTAGGTCTTATTTGATACAAGACATTAAGTATCATGTGTTGCACGAAACATCTGTGAGGCAGTTGTGGGAGATCCTAGAGAAAAAGTATCTGACTAAAAGCATTGAATTGAGGCTGTAGCTAAAGAATTTAGTTAATGTGGATGTGGAGATCGATGAAGAAGATAAAGAGGTAATTATCTTGAACTCTCTTCCTGTAAAGGAGTATGAGACTTTTACTCTCACATTGATCAATGGTAGAAAATCCCTTAACTATAATGAAATGTTAGCTGCTCTTGCTAACTATAAAACGAGGAGGCAAGACAGATTGTCTTCTCATGCGAGCACATCAGCAGAGGCATTGACAGTAAGAGGCAGAGATTCATACAGGAAGGGCAAAGGTGATCGTGAGAGATCGAAGTCCAAGTCAGGTTTCAGAGATTTGAAAAAGAACCAGTGTGTCTTCTGCAAAGAATTTGGGCACTGAAAAGTTGATTGTTTAAAGGCCAAAGGTAAGAAGAAGGAGTCAAAGACTGAGGCAAACCTTGCACGAGTGGTCAGTACTCAAGCCAGTACTTCACAGGCAAGTGGATCAGACTCGGACTCATCGGTATTCTCTTTCTCTTTTACTACTCCTATCATTGCCTACTCAAGAGATACTGAGTGGATATTAGATACTGGTGCTACCTACCATGTGTGCCCGAATAGGGATTAGTTTTCTAGCTTTGAGAATTTAGATGGATGTTCAGTTGTTATGGGAGATGATCATCCATGTACCATGGAAGGTGTAGGAACAATTCAGATCAAGATGTTTGATGGGATGATATGAGAATTGAAGGAAGTGAGGTATGTACCTCAACTTAAGAGAAACCTTATCTCTGTTGGAGATTTGGAGACATTGGGTCTTGTGGTACCAATAAAGGATGGAGTCTTCAAGATGACCAAAGGCTCAATGGTGGTTCTGAAGGTCGTCCGTCAGAATAATCTTTACTACTTAAAGGGTAGTACTGTCACAGGGCAAGTGGCGACTTCCACTTATTCAGATGATGACTCAAACCAGGCTATGGCATATGAGGCTAGGACACACAGGTGAAAAGTCTTTGCAAGCTCTTGCAAAATAAGGATTATTGAAAGGTGCCAGAACCTGCAAGCTGGAATTTTGTGAATATTGTGTCACAGGAAAGAAGACCAAGCTGAAATTTGGCACAACAATTCATTGCACCAAGAGGATTCTAGATTATGTTCACACTGATGTTTGGGGACCTACCAAGACTGCATCAATTGGAGGTAAACATTACTTTGTGACTTTTATTGATGATTATTCTAGGCGATGTTGGGTATATACCATGAAGCACAAAGGGAAAGTCCTAAAATTATTTGTAGAGTGGAAAAAGAATCTGGAGAGAAGTACGGAAAGGAAAATCAAGGTCCTCCGTTCAGATAATAGAGGAGAATATAAGTCTGATCCTTTCCTTAAGCTATGTCGTGATGAGGGTGTAGAAAGACACTTCACAGTGAGGGAAATACCGCAAGAGAACGGGATAGCAGAAAGAATGAACAGGACCTTACTAGAGAAGGTCCATTGTATGTTATCTAATGCTGGATTATCGAAGAATTTTTAGGCTGAGACTTTAGTATATGCTTGCTATCTTGTCAACAGGTTGCCTTCGTCTGCGATTGGAGGTAAAACTCCTCTAGAGGTTTGGTCTGAAAAAACTGCTCCTGATTATGATTCGCTAAGGGTATTTGGTTGTCCAGCCTACTATCATGTTAAAGAAGATAATTTAGACCCAAGAGCGAAGAAGGGATTGTTCGTAGGATTCAAGAAAGGAATAAAAGGCTACAAAATCCGGGATCCAAAGGATAAGAAATTTATTTTCAGCAGAGATGTCACATTTGATGAGGCTTCAATGTTGAAGCCTACAATCTCTCGGCAAGTGGAGATTGTCAAGACCACAAAAGTATCGCAGCAGGTGGAGAATGATGCTAATCCACCATCTTTAGAGAGTTCAGTATCCTTGAGGATCATGCCCAAGGTGACACAAGGTAATGATCAAGTAGCCAAGGTAGATACTGATAATGTTGAGGATCAAGAACAGGTCATGGGTAATGTTCCTGAATCCAGTACAGTTAGAAGACCAAGAAGGAACGCGCATAAACCAAGTTGGCTCACTACAGATATGGTTGTCGCCTATGCTCTTCCAGTCATTGAAGAGGCAATCCCATCCACATACAGGGAAGCTGAAATCAGTTCAGAATCAAAGATGTGAAAGGATGCCATGTAAGAAGAGATGAATTCTCTATACAAAAACGACACTTGGGAACTCACAGTGTTGCCCAAAAAAAAGGCAATTGGCTGTAAGTGAGTGTACGCAAAGAAACAGGGATCTCTCAAAGAGGATATGGTGCGCTACAAAGCCAGATTGGTAGCAAAAGGCTACGCACAAAGAGAAGGAATTGACTATAACGAGGTATTTTCTCCTGTTGTAAAGCATTCTTCAATTTGCATCTTATTGGCTCTGGTAGCACAGTACACTTCCCACTTCCTCACTTCCACCCAATTCCTTGAATCCAAACGGCCCCTTAGATCAAATCCACTATATTCTGACTCGTACCCGACCTGTTTAATGAAAGAGTAAATGTTGCATACTCATTTGTTTTATTTAATAAACAGACTAGAAAAGTGCAAGTACCAGGGACACCTGAATTTTTTAATTTATATTTCTAATTTATGATATATATTCTATAATTTATGTGTAACAACATAATATGATATATTCAAAAAAGTAACAATAGTTGAAATATGTTGCTGTTTTTATTAAAATGTTAGAGTAAAAATAAAAAATATTCAGAAAAATATTTCAATAAAAAATTAAAATAATCAAAACTTACAATTTCTAAAGTAATGAAAATAAATATTTAAGAAAAAATAAAGAAAAAAATGTATGATAAAAATGTAAATCTCAAAAATATGTAAAAAAGTCTACAAACAAAAAAAATGATAAACTAAAAAGTGAAATAGAAAAAATAAACAAATCAAAATTTAAAAAGTGAAGGGGGAAAACCTTGAAAAAAATAAAGTAAGAAATAAAAAAAGAAAAAATATAATAAAAAAGAAACGGAAAAATCTTCAAAATAAAAAAAATGAAAACTAAGCTAAAATAAACAATTAGAAAAAGGTAGAACATAATCTTAAAAAACAAAAAATAGAAGAAATAGAGATAAAAATAAATAATAAACTAAGAGCAAACAAACTCATTTTTGAGAAAAAGTAACAAAGTGAAGGATAATAAAAATGAATCAAAAAAATTATAGAACAAAATCATAAAACAAGAAAAATAGATAAATAAGAAGTCAAGAATGTTGAGGAAAAATAATAAAAAATAAAGGAAAAAAGAACATGAAAAATGTAAAAAAAATTAAATATAAAAGTAAGTAAATAGAATAAAGATGAAAACCATAGGAAAAAAGAAAAACAAAAGGAGATTTGAATTAAAAAAAAACTAACAGAAGAAATCCAGTATATGAAGAATTGAAAAAAAAAAAAAAAAGAAGAAAAAATGATTGAGAAGAAATTTAAAAAAAAAAAATCAATAAGTAGTTGTAGGTCCTTAAAATAGTTTTATAGGCCCTTTCTATATTTCGTAGAAAATTTGGATAAGATATAAACTGACACTATAAATTTTCATATAGAATAATATTGAATATGTAAAAATTATAAGAGAAAAATCATCACATATACATGAGAAAAATATTGTTTCAAAACAAAACCATCATGAGATATTTTATTCACCTTCATAATTTTTCTTTTATGTGTTTAAGTCTGAATCAAGCATGACCCATCTAATCTTTGACAAACATGTAATCCAACATTCAACAATAAAGTTATAAACTCAAAGAAAAACGACAAGAAAAATAATCTTTTGATTGAGCAAGTGTAAAATGTTTAGAGTGATTTGATTTGCTTCTGAAATAAAAGTTGCTTACTGAGGAGAAATCATCGTGTGTAAGAGGATCCGTTCCGACTGAAACAATCAAAGCCATGGACAAAGTCAGAGGGGCTTGAATGGCCCGATCGCTCTATGAGGAATGAAAAGTAACACTTAGAGATACTAAGAACAAAATATAGTTATATTTGTTCGACATCGGATATATCAACTATCTTCTTCTTCACTGTAAAAAAAAAAGAATTAAAAAATAGAATAAAGAAATAAAGAAATAATAAAAAATAAAATAATCATGAAATAAAAATAAAATTTATAAAACAAGGAACAAAGAATTTTAATATAAAGGGAACACATAAAATATAAAAGCAACAAGCGAAAACGAAGAAGGAAAGAATATTCACAAAGAAAGTACACAACATAAATGACTACAAGAAAAAAAAAATCAAATAAGAGAAGAAAAAAATCTGATTATAATAGAAAAAATAGAGAGAGTGTCCATTATTTGAGAGTTTCAATTCCAAAAATAAGATTAATTAGAGAGAGTTTTCATAATTTAATATTTCTAATTATATTAGGATATTGGAAAACAGAGAGGGGGAGAGAGTTTCCATAATTTAAGAATTTAGTTTGTATATTTATAATTTGAGAGTTTCAGTTAATTAGCTTGATAAAAAGAAAGAATCAAAGTGAGTAAAACCACCCCTTTTGACCAAATCAAAATACTATTAAGTAACTTAGCCACAAAGGTTTTAATTTAATTTGCGTTTATTTAGCAACAAGTGTCATTGTAGTATAGTGATAAAACCTCTTTGCAGAAGGTAAGATCTTATTTGAAAACAAGATTTAATTTTCCAAACTAAGTTTTGAGAGAGTTTGAGTGTAACATCCCATTCTCGGAATACGTACTTAGATACATATTCTGATGTTTTGATCATATTTTTTTGATTTTCTCTCAGTATTTATTTCTGCTTTGCGTCTGTTATGTTATTGTTTTGCATTGGATCCGAATTCTTGGACTCAGATTCAGTGCGAGTCTGAACCGGAGATCCGATTCTAGTGTACTGCTCAATTTAATATTTTCAGTAGTCAGATTTGACCGATTTCAGTTTCAAATATCATTTTTCAATATTTTAGATTTATCAAGATTTTCTAAAATTTTTCCGAATTATTTTGTAAAATCTTAAAAATCGGTATCGATCGGGATCGCTGGTCGTTTCTCAAATTCTTAATTTACAAATAGATTTGAATTTCTTCAATCTGCTTTCACATTATTTCTTAAGATCATATTTTTTATTTTAGTACATTTTTGAAGATTTTTCTGAATTTATCAAAACTTGATCGGATTTGGTGTCAGCCTGTAGCACCGGTTGATTCCAAGATTTTATTAATTTGAAAATGAATTGAATTTTTGAAAAATAATTCATATTGTTCCTCAGAGGGATGTTTTCTACCTCTGAGATTTTTTGAAATTTTTCAAAATTTCTCGAATTTTACACTATTATAATAAATTATTTTATTAAAAGATTTGCCGCTCTTTTTCCCATCACCTGGGCTTGCCACGTGGCACATCCCCACTTACAAAATATCTAACCAATATATATCTCTCTCTTCTTCTCTTCTCTTTCTCTCTCCTCTATTTTCCTTTCTCTTCTCTCCCTCTCTCTTTCTTCTACCTAGGGACGCCACCGCCGCTGTCGCCGGCGACCTTCCCCAGCCCTGACGAGCCCCTCCGACCCGATCCCTTATTTCCCTTTCTCTTCTCTTCTCTCCCTCTCTCTTCCTTTCTCTCTCTTTCGCGCTTCTCTTCCTTTCTTCGCCAAACTCGGCCACCCTTTAGTAGATCCGCCGCCACCATGGTCAGATCGGTCGCCACCCGATCACCGGCGACCTTCCCCAACGCCGGCCCAGTGCCGCCACCTCTCTCCTTCTTCTCCTTCTTCTTCTTCCTTTTTTCTTCTCTCTCTTTCTTTCCTTTCTTCCCCTCTCCTCTTCTCTGGATTTGGCCACGGCGGCCAGCCCGCCACGGACCACTGGCCGCCCGCCGCCCAACCCCTCCCTCTCCTTCTTTTGAATCTCTCTTTCTCTCTCTCCTAGATCTCTCTTTCCCTCTCTTTCTTCTATCTCTTTCTTCTTTCTCGTATTTCTTTCTCTGTCACCACTCTTTCTCTTTCCTCCCTCACCTTCTCTCTCTATTGTCTACCGCCGGCCGCCAGACCCGCCGCCGGCCACCACTGGCCGACCCCCTCTCCTCTCTCCCTTTATCTCTCAATCTCCTTCTCTCTCTCTTCCTTACAACTTTATCTTCTTTCTCTCTTTATTTTCTCTCTAGTTCTCTCTCAAATGGTGATGGTGGGCAGTGCCCGTATACATGTATTTGGAGTTTCGGAATTTTACGGCATTTTTGAGGATATTTAAACGAGTGATTCTCGCTTTATTTGGGTACCCTGCTTTGACGAGTTTTTTTTATTGTACTTCTAAGTTTGTATTGTACTCTAGGATTATATTGTTGCATTTGGTAGACATGTGTATTTGTATTGGTGTGGGGTGCATACCTGTATATGTATATGGCCGAGTGCCGGGACTGTGTATGTAGTAGCTCTGTGACGAATGCTTGTAGTAGTGCAGTTTAATACATGTACATATACTCTACCTGTAATGTGTTATATTACTGTCTTATTTTCATGCGTGGTCGACCCTTCATGGTCGTTTAGCCTCCGGACTCTCTACTCGGCCTTCTGGCCCTATTAACCTTTGGGCTCCACACTTAGTCTCCGGGCTTCACTACTCTACAGATAGCCTAGTTATTACCATATTATATGCATGTGTTTGATGATAACACTGGTGCATGTTGCAGGTATAGCCCACTTTCTGGGCTGACTACCCAATAGGTTTTACTCTTTACACCTTCTGAGTTTTGTGGTAACTATCGGGAGTACGCTTAGATCTTATGCTCTCTTTACAGCTCTTTGACTGTTCAACCCGTTAGGTCTTTCGGCCCCGCCTGATAGGCGAGCCTAGCACTAAGCGTTTTACCGCTAACTCCGTCTGGGTGTAGTTACGCTGTGGGTGCGGCTTCGTCACGGGTGATGCAGAGCGGCTTACCCGCCACCACATGCTTGCGTTAGCTTCCTCGCGAGCAGTAACCACTCTGAGCGTAAGACTTTAGCGCTATACGCTAGCTTTGCTCTAGCCTTACTTAATTCCGCTTGATTGTTCGCTTGTCTGCTCGCTGACTTTATTTCTGCCTTGCTCAGCCTCTGGGCTTCACTACTCTACTAATAGTTTAGTTGTTATCTGTTACTGTATTTGCAAATGCGTGTTTGATACTAACACATCTGCATGTACTTACTCTGCCTTTGGGCCTATTAACCCTTTAGGTTCTCGCCCACTTCCTCAAAAGAGGGAGTGCTTTCAGACCATCAAGTCTCTTAGCTACGCCTGGTAGGCGGACCTAGCGTTTAGCACTTTATCGCTAACTCTATCTGAGTATAATTACGTCGTGAACGCAGTTTCATCATGGGTGGTGCGGAGTAGTTTACCCGCAACAACAAGCATGTGTTAGCTTCACCGCGAGCAGTAATCACACCGAACGTGATGGCATCTAGTGTTGTGCATTAGTTTCATTCCAGTTTTACTTAACTCCCCTTAGATGTCTGCTTACTTACTTGCACGCTTGCCTGCTTGATAATTTAACTAATATTCTTTTCTTGATAGTTGTGAAGAGTTTGAAATTATTACTCATACTGTTTTTCAAAATGGTATTATTTTTCTGTATTCGTACTGATCCCCTATATCGGTATCATTTTTTGTATTCGTACAAATCTCCTGTATCAGTACCATTTTTTCATATTGTGTTATACAACAGTTGATATCTGTTGTGCTACCACTTGATACCTGACACCAGATAACTTGTTATCACCTGACATTTGTATATTATCACTTGTCACCTGCCATGCTTAAACTTGATTTGTGATTATCATATTACGGGAATCCTGTAACTGCTATCCTGTATTATATACAGTGATCCTATATCTCCAGTATTCATTTACTCATGTTACTCTTATAACTTCTGAACCTGTCATGCTCTTACTATTCCCGTAAATTGATTATTACATAATAAACTATAAAAAGATAACTTATATCAGATAAGGGGAAAACTGATGGACTTCAAGTGGTGAATATGTTTACGTGGTATTAGTTATGTTGTGCAAATAAAACTTCCGGTTCTACCTGAAGGCCTTCAGGTGCTCCGAGGGGAGCGCTAGCTTCTTACATCCTGTTATATTTTTGAATGGGAATACAATAAGACCCACCACTTGTATGCTTTGTGGTCGATTTCGTACACTAGCAACAGAACACCTTGAACCGTGGTCCCAGGCGTGCACGGGACCCATTGTAAGCATAACCTGTTGGTTTCATCATTAGTTTCCAATAACAACCTCAGCTTACTCATATATGGATGTATGCGTGTTGGGATGCTAGGGCACATACCTAAATATATAGGTAAGACGAGTAATAATAATAGATGCTAATTAATAATTCGTTTTACTATTTTGCAATTCAGGTTGTATATACTCGAATTTTGGTGAAGTGAGGCATAAGATATATAGATGAGGGTTTCCTTGTTTGGATTATTCCTTCGATGTACTTATCTCATGAAGTCGTAAATTGAGCTTCTACAATTAATTTTTCTTGTATTCAGTTTTATTAGTCTTATCAATTTTATGACATTTTTTAGTTTTGGAGACAATTCAAGTTATATGAAATCAAGATACTGTGATGTGAGATATAAGGAATATATATAAGAGTTTTCTTGTTTGCATTATTCCTTCGATGTACTAATTCACGGATCATTAATTTGAGCTGATATAACTGGTTTTGTCATATTTACTTTACTTGCTGCCTCATTTCCTACTCCTGTATGCCTGTGCTCACGACATGGTTTTCAATACATGCTTTTGACTCGGATTTATCGATACACGTATGCCTGTCCCTGCACACAGTTTGACACTCATCTTACCACTTGCTGAGGAGTTTCTTACTCCTCTGGACCTGCATATTCAAATCTTAGAGTTTAGACCATGGTGGACTTCCTGGTAATCAGAGTTGCGCAGCGGTAGTGTCGTGGATCAGTAGTTGACCGTCCGGGGCCCTAATCCTTCTAGGCCCCTGTTCTTCTCTCAAAGTTTTCCTTTTATAACTCGTGAACATCTTTTGTACTATTCAAAATTGTATATCTCTTTATATTTTTGCATTTATGCCTATTGTGATGTAATATTCTTGTAATGTTGTGTAACATCCCATGATAACTTTGTAATTGTACTCATATGTTAGAATGTAACGCACCACGTACTTTCGTACTCTGATTCTTGTATTTACTGATATTTAGCGTATATATGTGAGGGTATTTTCGACCTGCATATATATTTCACAGTAACGTCTTCATACCCGCGGGATCGGGGAGTTACATTGAGGCTCAAAATAAAGTTATTGAAAATGAACCTTGTTTGGAAACCAAAAACGTACTAGGGAGACTGAGTTTGGAGACGTCCAAACCTTATAAAATTGAGTTAGTGAAACTCCAATCTAGGGGCTGTTTGTTTGGACGTAAAAGCCGTAAAATGCCGTAATTCATAAATGACTTACAACACAATTATAATTACGGCGTTTGTTTGGACCGTAATTTGTAAATGACTTACGCAACTCAAATACCACTCACCTGCAACCGAGTTACCACTCACTTACAGCCCACTTACAGTTAATTTTGTGGTTATGCAAATTTTTATTATTCTTTAGGTTAATATTAATTTTTTAATATTTAGCATTTTTAGTATTTATTTGCAATATTAAAAAATTTTAAATCACCAAATAGATAATTTTGTGGTCAATTTTTTCACTTACGACTTACACATTACGACAACCAAACACCGTAAAACACAATATACTTTCCCACTTATAACTTTATATTACCAACCAAACACCGTAAAACTTAAATGCATGTAACTCATTTACAACTGTAAAAGACTTTACCAATTACAACTTACGAATTACAGCCAATTACAACAATCAAACAGAGAGCGAAGATTCAGAAAATAGGATTTGCATCATTAACCTCAATCTTATTTTAACTTAAACGAAATGCTGATTTGAGAAACTCTGTTATCAAATTAGGCCTAAAAGGTTAGGATTTCAAATCTTAATTGTATCAGGCCACAAATTAATTAAAAAAATGTATTTATTTCTGATTTTTTTTCTTTTAATGTAATGCAAGAGTTTTTTTTGACCTGCATCTTCAGATTGCTGCACCAGTAGGAAAAACATCACACTCAGGTTTTGATGGTGTCACCTTTTCAAGTACTTGTTTATGTACTTTGGGTTGGTTTGTTTCGCTTAAAAGGCTGTAAAGATTGTAAAAGATCGCAATTCGTAAATGACTTCAACTCAATTATAGCTATAGTGTTTGTTTGGACCGTAATTCGTAAAAGACTTACGCAACCCAATTACCACTCACTTGCAACTCAATTACCACTCACTTACAACCAACTTACAACTAATTGTGTGATCATGCAAATTTGTATTATTTTTTATATTAATATTAATTTTTTTAATATTTAGTATTTTTAATATTTATTTGTAATATTTAAATTTTTTATAAATCACCAAATAGTTAATTTCTAGTCAACTTTTTCACTTACGACTTGCACATTAAGGCAACCAAATACCGTAAAACAAAATACATTTTCTCACTTATAACTTTATATTACCAATCAAACACCGTAAAATTTATGTACATGCATCTCATTTACAACCGTAAAAGAGTTTACTAATTAGGAGTTACGAATTATGATCAATTACAGTAACCAAACAGATCTTTATTTAACCTTTTCATGATCCCATGATCCCTCACCAGCTTGATGAGAAGAGAAACACCTCATTGGAAAGGACCAGGGTGCCATTATAGACGTTTTTTTTTTTTTTTTCAATCAAAGCAAACTAGTAGTAAAATAGACAGCTTACCGACGCATTCCATTATTCTAGTAAAAAAATTAAAAAAAAAAACAAATCTAATAGAAAAAACCGACACTTTTATAGTTTCTTAAAAATCCCTCATGTTCTTTAAATGAGCAAAAAAGCCTATGCATTATTAATCTCAACAAAAAACTAGTATCATAATATTTTATAAGGTTTATCAACATTAATTTTACCAATTGTTAGCTGATACAATTATATTCTTCATTAAATTTAAAAAAAAAAGAATTTATCATTCATCGTATAAGTTATTTTTTTATAAGTTATTTTCCATAATTTGATAATACAAAGAGAATTTTTATTCATTTTAATAGTAAAAAAGTGGTTTCCTCACAAAAGCATAATAATTTAAAGGGGATTTCTTCAATCTACCCAAATAAGAGAACCAATCTCTGATTTCACTTTTCACCTTTCCCATAAAGTTGCACTATTACCAACAAATGTAATATATTTGATTAAATCTCCTCCTTTCATGAGGCACAAAAAACAAGAAAAAAAAAATCTTTTTCTCTCCCTTTTTAGTCACTTTCCCCTCTCTCTCTCACTCGTGGGCCCCACCTCAATTTAACATGTTTAACGAGAACCGTTGACTGGAAACCCCCCACACCTCCCTCCCTCCCTCTTCCTCTCTCTCCTTTAAAGTGAGTCCCTCACTGTGTCTCTGCTCTGAAAACTGTCCCGTGTTCTTCACTTCCTTCTTCTTCATTCTCAGAAAAGAGAGAGAGAGAGAGAGAGAGAGAGAGAGCAATGGAGAAGGGGAAGGAGGTGAGTTCAAGCGCAGCAGCTCCGGGCCCGGAACTGCCCCCTGCTCCCCAAAATAAGATGAAGCGCACAATCATCAAGATTGTTCTTGCTACCGTCGTCATTGGAGTCGTACTTTTCCTCTTCTTCACTGGCGATCCTGAGGAAGGTATGTACATGAATTTCCTAATTTTGAGGCTTTTCTGGAATTGGGTTTTTAAAGAAAAGTAATTCGGGGCGGTTGTTTTGTTTTTTCTCCCTTTCCCTTTGCTTTGAAGGAATAAAGAAAGGAATATGGCACCATTTCGTTTTAAACAAAATGGGAAGAAGAAATGGGACGGATTTGTTAGGTTAATTTGTGAAAAAGAGATGGGTCTTGTGTAGGAATTGATTTTAATTAGTGGGTAGTCTACATTTTCGCAAATTTGTTTTTGAGTCTGGGATGGTAAAGTTGAATGGTTGCGAAAAGGTTGGAAATTTCTATCTATTTAAAACCCGAAGTTTCATGCAAAACAAATTGAGAGAAGACAATGTTATCGTGAAAGTTCTATCATCACAATGAATAGTCATTTTCACTTTCCTCTAGCAGCTTTCTGAATGTGAGTTCGTTTGAGGTACTGATTGAGAACTGTAGAATATAATTTCATACACTAATTTACCTCTATGTTTCAAACTATTTAATCAACAATTAGCTATGAGTTATTGGAGATACTCACTATAGGGGTGGAGTTTTGACATGAATATATTGGAAAACTGATGCAGGATGTGAGCTTTTCCATGGACGGTGGGTTCCAAACCCTTCAGGGCCACCATACAGCAATACCAGCTGTCGTTTCATCGACGATGCTGACAATTGTCTGATGAACGGGCGACCTGACACACAATACCTTTACTGGAGATGGAAACCGTACCGCTGCGACTTACCTCCGTTTGATCCAGTAGTGTTCATGAATTCCATGAGGGATAAGTCGTGGGCATTGATTGGCGACTCAGTTCTTCGTAACCAGATGCAGTCATTGGTTTGCCTTGCCTCTGAGGTGCATTCGTTACTCGCGACTAATACTTTTGATGATTTGTTATTTCTGTGCTACTTTTATTTCACATAGTGCAGCTGTGTGCTTTTGTCCATTGTCTTCTCCAATCATGATCCTGCTTGATTAACTACTAAACATCTATGATGTTTTTGTCCGCTTAGTTACATTTGCTCAGTTATATAATGAACTTAATGTGGCATATATTACTGGCGATCTTGCTTGCCAACTGTTAATAGTTCGCTTGGCTGGATACCACTTTAAGTAAATCTCTGCAATGTGTTACGACCTCCAAAGTTTAATATTATGATTTATGGCTAAAGTATGTACAATAGACTGTTAAGTTCAAAATCTCCTTCCATTACTTTTAACCATCGTGAGTGTTTATGGGTGAACATGATATTTTGCAGTCAAGTATGTGTTTCTTCTAGTGGTAATGTAAATTTGAGTTTATTATGGAAGAGGCGAAGTAAATATATTCAACACATCAGAATTCCTGGTTTCACAAATTTCCATCCCCATTTATTCTGGGTTCAACGCAGCTTTACCTCCAGTCTCCAGACCTTTAATTCCCACAAATCACAACTGTTATCTCAGTTATTTCGAGTTGCAATATTGCAGTACATCAAAGAAGTAGCAGCAGATACTCTGGTAAATTGTATCGAAATTTCTAATAATAGATTTGCTCAAACAAAAAAGTTTGATGTAGTAGGTCTATTGAACTCAGATCCTGGCAATAGATTTCAAGCATGGATAGTATATATTGGAGCAGTAAAGTATTAAACTATCACCATTTTACTTTTGATTTATGACATTTAAAATTTCTTAAAAATCTGTAGAATTTTATTTTATTTATTTTAACCCATGGATCACCGCCTTAAACATAATGAATGGTTTAAAGGGTAAATTGCAGAAAGTCTTACAAAATGAATAGTTTGAGGGTAGAATTACGGCAGCTTTTCCTTGGACATCTATTTTGCCAATTGTTGATCTCCTCTCCTAACAGTTTGCTTTTCCATCACTCGAGATTATTTTTTCCTTCACATTTTCGTGATTAACAGCCATATCGATCACCATTTTATGTTATCTTTGCACACATCTGAATTTCTATTTTTCTTCACATGATTTTGTCTTCTAAATTGTAGCCGACGTATATTTCATATGATTTATTTTGAACTCAGGTAGAAGAACCTGTTGAGATCTATCATGACAAGGCATATAAATCACGGACATATTACTTTCCCAAGCACAACCTCACTATTGCAACCATATGGGCTCCTTTCCTTGTTAAATCCGTGACTAATGAAAATGACAACGGCAAGGGTGAGAAGGAGATCCAACTTTATGTAGATGTCCTAGAGAGCGGCTGGACGGCTGATTACCACAAATATGACTACATAGTAATATCTGGCGGGCAATGGTTCCTGAAAACTACTGTAGTGTGGGAGAATGGCAGGGTTATCGGTTGCCACAACTGCGCAGATAAGAGCGTGAAGGAGCTTGGGATAAGTCACCCTTACCGCAAAGCCCTTGAGCTGGTTTTCAACTTTATGACTTCATCTGATCACAAGCCACTCGTATTTTTTAGGACATGGACTCCTGACCATTTTGAGTATGGGGAGTGGTACAACGGAGGGATCTGTAACCGGTCAGAACCATACAGAGAAGGTCAGTTTAATGGCGACCCGGCTGACCATATGATGCGAGAAGTTGAGATAGAAGAGTATAAAAGGGCAAAGGCATCTAAAGGAGGTATTCATCTGGAACTCCTCGATATTTATCGTCTTTCGCTGCTCAGGCCAGATGGACACCCAGGTCCTTACAGGACGTTCCACCCCTTTGACAAGGATAAGAGCGCGAAAGTCCAGAATGATTGCCTGCATTGGTGTTTGCCTGGGCCTGTAGACACTTGGAATGATCTAGTGATGAAGATAATGTCGAAGTCGGGGGCTCTGAAGTCCTTGACATCGTACCAGGAGGCCATACAAGATCTGGAGCTCGTCTCCTTTTAGTGATCCCACGTAAATCAAGTTCACCCATGCATCTTTAGTAATATCGTATTTGTAATTCTGTAAGATCCAAGTACGAATACAATATAAATGTGACACAATTAAGTATCTCATTGCTGGATTACTGTGTCGATTTTTTTTCCATTTCTCTACTCTTGTGACTTACTGTCACTAACATCTCAATACAAAGTTAGTTTAGAAAAAATGCATTCAGTGACGTCATATACCTGAAATATTTTTAATATATCAAACATAAAAATAGTTTATTGACTGGAATACTTTAATTATCCCAAACATAATAGTAATGTAATATTCTTAGAAATTAAACGCTGAAGTGCCTACAACCCTCTAGAGCTTCAAAGATTATGGGCTTTTAGCCCGGGCTGAGCTCCAAAACCCCGGCCTGTGCTTATTTGCTGTTCAAATTAGCGATAATAATGGGCTGGGACTGGACGGGCTTAGTTAAGCCCCGCAAAATATTGGGCTTTCAATCCGATCCTAACGTAAGCCGTAGGCACTGCCGTAACCCGAGCCCAGGTCTTGGGGTCGGCCGTAGTGCCATCTTTTGGGGCCTAACGCTTATTAAAATTTTTTCAAAAAAAAACCTATATGTTTTCTCGCGTATTTATCTCAAATATTTAGTTTTCTAATTAAGAATTTTTATTTTTAGTTTTAATATTTCAAAAATTATATGAAAATATTAAATTATAAGATAATCGTAATATTCATTAGCGAATGAGTATATTTGATATTAGATGCTAACTCATAGATATAATATAAGGTGAGCCTCCTTAACAACCATCATCGTGTCGGGGTAGGGGGACAAACAGGGTATGCCTTGAACCCGGCCCCAAAATAAAACGGGCTTAAAACAAAATCCTAACCCTGGCCCCATCTTTGACCAGACTGGGGCCGTGTCTGGACTTTTTTTCGGGCGGGTCTGGGAGGACCTTCGGCCTGTCCGGGTCGGGTCGGACTGGCCTTGACCCATTATCACACCTAGTTGGGACATAGTGTCAAGCGTCCCAACTAAAATGACCATTGAGTCTGTCCTTATCTTATCCCATCTAAATCAGTATCCTGACCTCTAGAATAATTCAAGGAGCAGGAAACGTTACACTTTGTAAAATGCGTTGGTTGTAGCCCATAAAACAAAACAGAGGCAAGAGACTGTTGTTGTGTATATAATAATATTTCTACATTTTAAAACATGTAATATATTAATTAAATAATTTTTAATTCAAATTTGTTTGCTTGTCCTAAACATGCTTCTAATGTAAAAGAAATTAAAAAAAGAAAATAAATTTGCTGGCCTGGGGTGACGTAGTCGTGCACAAGTACTGCCCTAAAAGAAAGATGGTCGGTCTATCGCACGGACTTTGAAGTAATCTCTTCTCCTAGCAGAAAAAACTCTCCCGATAAACTACCAGTACTCGGCTCAGAGCGGTGGGCATAGTCTCTGCTCAAATGAAGAAATTGCCCAAAAAAAATAAAGGTAATGAAATTTTTTTTCCCTTTAACGCTGAAGCCATTTTCACGAAAAGCAAGCTTCAGGTTTCATTTTAAGATGAAGAGAGAAATGTATTATGTCTCTTGATTTTGGAGGGAGGGTATATTTATAGGTTTCAAACACTTCAGCAGTTGTAACAACAAGAGATATTTATGACTACACAATTGGGTAGTTGAGAGATTTTCTCACCCGATGTGTGATCTAATGAGACTTGGTAAGAGTTGTCTTTGTAAAAAAAATTTGAAACTAAACTTTTTATTTAATTTTTAGACTCAAAATTATAAGAGCCCCCAAAAGCTTGAGTTTCAGGGAAGATAAAATAAAACAACAATAATGTATAATAAAACAAATCATCAAATAAAAAAATAAGAATGAAATTAGGCAACATCATACTGTGGATTCGGGACAGGAAAACCACACCTGGAACCTTCCTCAGTGAATTCATCGCCATCAGAGAGACATAGTGGACCATGTGTGGAACTATCCTCTTTTGTCAAATATTGATAGTGTAACAACCGATTTCTAATTAATATCTTTTTACCCTCTAACTATCGAGATTATAGGTTGAAGGAATTATTTCAATTGTTATCCTCAAAAGAATAATAATAACAAATTAAAAATTTCTATGAGTGATTCACTTTCCTAATTAAAACATGATTTGGAAGTACATAAAATTTATGTATATTGTGTACGTAATGCTTGTATAAATAAGGGTATGTCACATGGGTATTTCTAAGACCATGATTAACTAATTAGAATCTAGTGTTATACTAATAATAATACTTGGAGATAGTGGAATGGGGTAGGTGTGCATGTAGGGTGAGATTTAGGGCTTGGATCTTCTTGATTGAAGCATGGACAAGTGGCACCTAGAGGAGAGTCCTCACCTTATAATTTACACCCAAGAAGGAACTTTTTACCCATTTTACCCTCCCCAACCTCTCACGTTCAGATCTGAGAAACTCCTCTTCTTTGTATCTTCTTCCAAAAGTCCTAGACTTCTCAAACCTTCTCCCTTAATTTCTGTAGAAATCTCCCTTCTACCCTATCTCTCCCTCTCTTTTCCCCCTTCTTTTCGTCCCTAGCCAGAGCCAGGGAGAGGGGAGAGGGGAGTGCGCGCAGCACGTGCGCGCAACACGCGCACCAGCAGCAAGCCGCGCGCGCGCTCCTGGCCAGGCCGCGCGCGCGGCCTGGGAAGGTAGGGGTCGCGCGCAGGCCGGAGGGAGGAGGAAGGGCTTGGGTTCGGGCTTGATCTTAGGGTGTGGTGCTAACCCTAGATCTGGGTTTTAGGCCTCAAACTTCTATTTCAAAGCATAACTCAAGCTGAAAGTGAGTAAGGTAATTATCTATGTCTCCTCTTGTTGATGGAATATATGATCTAAATCCTCAATGTTTTAATTGTTAGGGTTGTTGTGTGGGAGTGCGATCAATGGAGATTAGTAAAGAGATCGATCTATATAAGGTGAGCAGACTGCTACACCCATCAAGTTTTGTCGTAGACATGGGCTAATTTCGAGTAAGTAATGTTTGAAAGTTATGAGGGATTGAGGGAAATTTGAGGACAACGTTCATGTAGTATTGGAGTAATTTAGAAATCGTGGGGCTAATGTCATATTTTTCCTCCTTCTCCCTAAATGATTGAGTTAAAGACTCACATGGTAGAAGTTAGTGATAACTAGATCTACATAATTCTTCATGGTAACATACATGGAAGTCATATTTAGGGGTGATTAAATCTTAATACTTTCTGATATTGACCTTGTTAAAAGCACAATATATGTGGTTATTACACTACATTCAACGTATGCGAAGTCCTTACTTATCATTCATGGGTGAGAAGAAAGTAAAGTGGAACCCTTATACAAGTAAATGATGATCGATTATGGATGTGGTAATGATCCTATAAAACATGGATCTTTGCAAATCATAAGGTTTTTACACGTTCACATATGTTGTCATTAATAAGAATTGTTGCGTTTAATTTCATATGATATAAATATCATGTGTCTAATAGTATGTTAATTGTGTGATTTATACTTGGCTTGCTTGCTCAGAGGAAGGGACCAGGCGGGAGCCGGTAGGAGGGGGAAGATGGTGGTCATGTTTCATTGTATATATATATGTGTGTGTGTGTGTAATTATTAGGAGAAAGGGGCCGTGCGGGAGCCGGTAAGAGGGGGAAGACGGTGGTCATGTTTCATTTATGTATATGTAATTATAAGAAGGAAGGGGTCGGGTGGGAGCCGGTAGGAGAGGGAAGACGGTGGACATGTTTCATATGTATAAATATGTTTATATATAATCTATTAGTATTCACAAGAAGGAAGGGGCCGGGCGGGAGCCGGTAGGAGGGGGAAGACGGAGAATTTAAACTTCATGCTTATGAGTCATGTATGTATGTGCCCCATTAATAAAGGATATAATGTATTGTCTGGATGTGATATTATTTGATAAGAGATTAGGTGAGGATAAAGGCATACACGTAGGAATACACGTGTAGGAAATTATTGATGAATTTGAACTTGTTGTGTACTCGGAAAGAATATTTCGAGTTAATAAAAAGAAAATTTGGTAGTTGAGACATTTAGCTAATAAAATGTGTAGAATATGAGGATGGATAGGAGAGGGCCACATGGTAGGTGTAGTAGTCATCATATTCATATAAGACCTCCTCAGACCCTCAAAGTATGGTTGTGATAACATTTCATCTTACCAGATTTTAGTTGCTTGTGTAGTTTACTCACTGAGCCGTTGAGCTCACCTCCCTTTCTTTCCACCCATTTCAGGTTTGGATAAATGAAAGAGACTGTTTTAGCTTGGAGGATTTAGTAATGGGCGAACGACATGCTATTCATACTGTTTTGTTAACCCTCTTCATATATATGCTTTACTTTAAGTACTTTTCTGGTTTGTTATGCTTATGGTACACTTATTGGATGTAACTTGTCTTTGTAATATTTTGGGGATTAAGAACTTATGGTACATGTGATGTTTTGAGAACTAAGACTGGTGGTTGTACTTGGCGATGATGTGTTGGAGATCAAATCCTTGATGCTATATGTTATTACGATGTATTCTGGAAACATGTTGTGGAAGCATATATTGAGAATATAATTTTAGGATGAGACATATTTATACCCTGTGATAAGTAGGCCTTGTGGGCCGAAATTCTTATTTGGCATAAGTAGGCCTTGAAGCCGAAATTGATTTTCTATGTCATGTAAAAATGTGAATATCTAGGGAAGATGCTGCCGATTTTTTTTGGGATAATAATGGAGAATTGGGATAATTCAGAGTTATCGGACTAATCTTTGTCTACAAAAAGGGAACCGTTACAGTTGGTATCAGAGCCAGGTTTAGACAAGGTTAGTCTAGATAGATGTAGTGTATAGGGTTTGATTGTGTAAATGTGTGTAATTTGTATGTGTGCTTGTGTAAGTTATGTGAGTAGTAGAGAGACAGTGGAATCTTAGGTGTGACTGACGCTGAAATGTATGGTATTTAACTGTTCTCTTATATTTGAATTTGGGTACCCGCATACTTTAGGTCAAATGGATCCTGCGAGGGGTGCGGGCCCTTTGTGTGGATCTCTAGTGGTATGGGACACTGGGACGGGAGAGCAACTAAAATATCACACAAGTCAGGGTTAATCCAATAGGAAGGACACCCGAGTCCAATAGTGAATCTATGGAAGTTGGGTATGATTAAGGAATTGTTGGTTCTCTAACATATCTTGTTATATACATGCAGCTTATTGTTTTAAGGAATTAGAAGATAAACCATCTAATATAAATCTTTTATTTCTACAGTTGGGAGATTTTGATATACCAGGACCATCATCCGATAATTCAGAGTTAGAAAGTTTGAGTTGGATAGCTAATCACATGGATTGGGTTTACGAATCAGATAAGACTGATCCAGAAATTATCTTTAATGCCCCCCGGACAGCAAGGACACGGTGGGTCTAGTGGGATATGATGACGAGGATACAGTTAGTGATGCTGAAAGTGCTATAAGAAATGTGCCAGTAACTGTGGACCTGGGAGTCTTACCGGATGATGAATTAAAACCCCAAGGTAGGATTATTTTTGGGGATATTTGGTAGGAATCCAGCTGGGCCGAATATATGGATCTATATGATGATCACGAGTACTGGAGATGTGTGGATGATGCTATATTGGAGGAAGTGGCTCCTGAAGAAGGAGAAGACCCTGAGGAAATAGATCCTGAAGAAGAAGACCCAGAGGAGGTGACTCCTGAAGAAGAAAAAGACCTGAGGAAGAAGACCACAAGGGAGGTGATTCTATAGGGGACAACAAGGATGAAAGCTTCACTGATTCTAATATTACTCCTTGAGATGGACCTTGATGTGTGGCATTTGGCAGGAGAAGCGTGGGCTCGCATAGTTAGAGCTTTTTGGGGTAGGAAAGTTGTTGTATGTGTTATAAAAGAAATGCGTGTAAACGATGTATCTTATTATAAATACACTCGTATGTTTTGCAGGAATGTAAGCATGCCAATGTAAATCTTGTTACGGAAACATTTTAAAGTTAAATGAAACTAGTATTTTGTATATGGAACTTGCTTTGTCATTTATATTGTCGATAATAAGACTGGACTATTCTTTTATGTATAGATGGACTTGAACTTTCCTCCACCAGATACTGACTCTGAAGCCAATGTCCCACTGCACAGTGCGATCGGAAGCGTCCATCCCCCGTCAAATCATGAGTTTGTAGGAGAACAATCAAATGTCAATCAGAGGGTTCTGGACAGAATGCCGGATTGGCTAGTGCAATTGGCAACTTGAAGTAACCCGCTAGAGCTCTAGAGCAATTTCAGAAACTAAACCCGCCAGCCTTAAAGGAGGGGTCGATCCAATACAAGCTGAAGAGTGGCTTCGCCAGATTGAGAAAATATTAGACGTCATGGAATGTACTGATAGTCAACGAGTATCTTTTATCTCTTTTATGTTTCAAGGGGAGGCAGAACATTGGTGGGAATTGGTCAAAGGTGGTGCTAAAACCTTGGGAAAAGAAATCTCTTGAAACTTTCTAGTCAAAAAGTTTAATGAAAAGTATATACCAGGAGTAGCAAAGGACAAGCTTGCAATGAAATTCCAAGACCTGAAAAAAGATCAATTGACAGTAAGCCAGTATGAAGTCAAGTTTACCTAACTATCAAGGTATGCGGAGAAGCTGGTATCAGAAGAGGAGGATAGAACAAAAAGATTTGTGAGTGGTTTGAAGCCTGAAGTAAGGAGCAAATTAATTCCTTTCCAACTACAAATTTATAGCCAAGCTGTAGAGAAAGCACTAGAAGTTGAAAAGGATATGCAAGAAAATTAGGACGCAAGAATCAGAGAGCTGCCTTCTGTAAAGCGCCCCCGGTATGCTAATGTACTGAGTATGGAGCTTACCCCTTTGGGCCCGACAGAGGTGCCGGGTCTTCCCTAATGCCAGTCCAAAGAACCATGGTGAACTCGTGGCCCAGGGGCGTGGGGTTTTCTCATGCGGCGTCACCCACATCCTTCCTACGTTCTAGCCTTGCAGGGAACATGTGGTGGCCGAGGTGTAACCGCAATCACACTGGCAATTGCTCCGTAGGCAAACAATGCTTCGGTTGCAGCAAACTGGGTCACATGAGGAGAGACTGTCCAATTTTACACGGACGTTCAGGTGCTAGTAGGGGAACAGGTAGGGCGACTATGGGCATCACCCCAACAGCAGGAGGACCAACAGTTGCTTTTTGGCAGCCTACCAATAAAACTCGTACTGTCATGACTCAGGCATCAGTACAACAACGCAGGGCTCAAGGAAGAATGAATGCAGTAACTCCGCAGGAGGCTCGAGCATTTAACGTAGTGGTTGAAGGTACTATCTGTACATTTGAAAATATTGCTCGAGTATTATTTGATCCCAGTGCTACACACTCCTTTATTTCTTCATCATTTGCAACAACAATTAACAAGGAATCTGAACCTATGAATTATTAACTAGTGGTGTCAACCTCTGTAGGCGCAAGATTGACCACTCATGTGTACTATAAAAGATGTGAAATTATTATAGGAGAAATGAAAACACAAGCAGATCTGATTAAAATAGGAGAGATAGAATATGACCTTCTCCTAGGAATGGATTGGTTGTCAACATATCGTGCTCATATAGACTGTCATCAGCAGAGAATAATCTTTAAGTTGGAAGGAGCTCCAGAAAAAGCATATGAAGGGACGAAGAATAAAATTAGCATGCCAGTAATTTCAGATTTAAAAGCCACTAAGTTATTGAGGCATGGGTGTCAAGGATTCTTGGCAACTATAATAGATAAGGAAGACATGGAGACAGAAATTGAAAATATAGTAGTCAAATATCCTGATGTATTTCTGGAAGATCTACCAAGCTTACCCCCAGATAGGGAAGTAGAGTTTTCTGTTGACCTTCTACCAGGGACAAGTCCCATATCAAAGGCTCCGTATAGAATGTCACCCGAAGAGATGAAAGAGTTAAGAACCAACTGCAAGAGTTATTAAACCTCGGATTTATCCGACCGAGTGTATCACCTTGGGGCGCTCCCGTCCTATTTGTAAAGAAGAAGGATAGGAGCATGAGACTGTACATAAATTATCGTGAACTGAACAAAGTCACTATCAAAAATCGATATCCACTGCCGAGGATTGATGACCTTTTGACCAACTTCAAGGTGCTAGCATATTCTCCAAAATAGATCTAAGATCCGGATATCATCAATTAAAGATTAAACCAGAAGATGTTTCTAAGACGGCTTTTCGGACAGATATGGGCACTATGAGTTTTTAGTAATGCCGTTTGGACTGATCAATTCCCGAGCAACATTTATGGATTTAATGAATAGGATCTTTCAACCATACTTAGACCAATTCATGGTGGTGTTTATTGATGATATACTAATTTACTCAAGAAGCACAGAAGAACATGAAAAGCACTTAAGGATAGTACTACAATTATTGAGGGAGAAATAACTTTATGCAAAATTCAAGAAGTGTGAGTTCTGGCTGAAAAAAGTTGGATTCCTGGGTCACATCATAAATAAGTAAGGAATATCGGTAGATCCTGCAAAGATCGAAGCAATTAAGGATTGGCCTCGACCCACCAATGTCACGGAAGTACGAAGCTTCTTAGGGTTGGCTGGGTATTACTAGAGATTTGTAGAAGGATTTTTCAGAATAGCAGTAGCATTATCACAGTTAAGAAAGAAGGGCCTCAAATTCTATTAGGGAGATAGTCAGGAGAAAAGTTTTCAAGAATTGAAGGATAAACTAACTTCGGTTCCAATCTTGACCATGCTCTCTGGGACTGAAGGTTATGTTATATTCAGTGATGAGTCGAAGTCAGGGCTGGGGTGTGTATTAATGCAACATGGGAGAGTAATCGCATATGCTTCCAGGCAGCTTAGGAACCATGAGAGAAACTACCCAACCCATGATCTTGAGCTAGCTGCAGTTATTTTTGCCTTGAAAATATGGCGACACTACCTTTATGGGGTATCCTGTGATATATATACAGATCATAAGAGCCTAAAATACATCTTTACCCAAAAAGAATTGAATATGCGTCAAAGAAGATGGTTAGAGTTAATGAAAGACTATGATTTGACCATTCATTATCACCCTGGAAAGGCCAATATGGTGGTTGATGCTCTTAGTAAGAAGTCTGGAGAATTCTTAGCTGTATTGTTAACCCAACAAACTGGTCTATTAAAAGAGATAGAGAAGATGCAACTTGAGATTCAAATAAAAGAACCCAGGTGGGGGATTTGTCAGGTAAATCAAGTCAGCATTAGATTCGACCTCTATGAAGAAATCAACGTAGCACAACAAAAGGATGATCAGGTAGCTAAGAATATAGAAAGGGTGCAAAGAGGTGAAACTCAAGATTTACCATTGTAAGAGACTTACTGAGAAAGGGGAGCCGGATATATATATACCTCTAGATTTTAGGCTGAAAGAGCGAATTATGACTGAAGCTCATTGCACCCCTTATACAGCACATCCCGGAACAACTAAAATGTATCAGGATCTGCGATCAAATTTTTGGTTGGAAGGAATGAAGAATGACATAGCTAAATTTGTTCAGAGATGTCTGATATGCCAACAAGTCAAGGCTGAACACAAGAAACCTCTGGGACTCCTTATGCCCTGCAAGTCCCCGAATGGAAGTGGAGCTATATTACTATGGATTTTGTGACAGGACTCCCTAGATCCTCTCAAGGATATGACGCCATATGGGTGATAGTCGACCGACTCACAAAGTTCGCTCATTTTCTACCCATTCGAGTAAACTATTCAATAGATAAGATAGCCCAAATATACCTCCGAGAGATAATCCAGATTCATGGAGTGCCCGAGACAATTGTGTCAGATCAAGACCCTCAGTTCCAGTCAAGGTTCTGGGACAGTCTATCCCAAGCGTTGGGCACTAAACTGCATCCAAGCACAGCGGCGCATCCGAAAACTGACGGGCAATCAGAAAGAACTATACGAATACTAGAAGATATGTTAAGAGCATGCGTATTGAATTTCGGGGGCAATTGGGAAAAATACCTACCACTAGTAGAGTTTACATATAACAATAGTCACCAGTCAACTATAGGGATGCCGCCATTTGAAGCCTTGTATGGCAGAAAGTGTAGATCCCAATCTGCTGGGAAGAGATGGGACACCGAAGATTATTTGGAACTGATATAGTTCAAGAAAGACAGAGAAAATTCAGATAATAAGGAAGAGGATGAAGGCGGCCCAAAGCAGACAAAAGGCATATGCAGATTGGCGCCGGAGACTCTTAGAGTTTGCAGACGAGATAAGGTTTCCTGAAGGTATCCCCAATGAGAGGAGTAGCACGCGTTGGCAAACGAAATAAGTTGGACCCTCAGTTATTAGACCTTTTGAAATATTGGAAAGAATTGGACCACTAGCCTATCGGTTAGCCTTGACACCAGAGATGGAGAAAATACATAACGTATTTCATGTGTCGCAATTGAGAAAATACATACCAGACCCCAGTCATATCCTCAGCTACTCTTCACTGCAACTCTAAGAGTATTTGTCATATACGGTGGAGCCAGTGCAAGTTCTAAATCGCAAAGAGAAACAATTACGGAACAAAATGATTCCTTTGGTAAAGGTATTGCGGAGGAGCCAAGGGATCGAAGAAACTACCTGGGAACCAGAGGAGGAAATGAGAAAACTTACCCACAGCTTTTTCAAGGTACGTTGAGCTTCGGGGTCGAAGCTCCCTTAAAGGGGGGTAGAAATGTAACAACCAATTTCTAATTAATATCTTTTCACCCTCTAACTATTGAGATTATAGGTTGCAAGAATTATTTCAATTGTTATCCTTAAAAGAATAATAATAACAAATTAAAAATTTCTATGAGTGATTCACTTTCCTAATTAAAACATGGTAAATTGGAAGTACATAAAATTTACGTGTATTGTGTACCTAATGCTTGTATAAATAAGGGTATGTCACATGGGTATTTCTAAGACCATGATTAAATAAGAACCTAGTGTTATACTAATAATAATACTTGAAGATAGTGGAATGGGGTAGGTGTGCTTGTAGGGTGAGATATAGAGCTTGGATCTTCTTGATTGAAGCATGGACAAGTGACACCTAGAGGAGAGTCCTCAACTTGTAATTTATGCCCAAGAAGGAACTTTTTACCTATTTTACCCTCCCCAACCTCTCACATTCAGATCTGAGAAACTCCTCTTCTCTGTATCTTCTTCTAAAAGCCCTAGACTTCTCAAACCTTCTCCCTTAATTTCTATAGAAATCTCCCTTCTACCTATATCTCTCCCTCTCTTTTCCCCTTCTTTTCGTCCCCGGCCGGAGCCAGGGAGAAGGGAGCGCGCACAGCACACGCGCCAACAGCAGTGCGTGTGCGTGCTGCTGGTCAGGCCGCGCGCGCGTCTTGGGAAGGTGGGGGGCGCGCGCAGGCCGGAGAGAGGAGGAAGGGCGTGGGTTCGGGCTTGATCTTGGGGTGTGGTGCTAACCCTAGATTTGAGTTTTAGGCCTCAAACTTCTATTTTCAGAGCATAACTCAAGTTGAAAGTGAGCAAGGTAATTGTCTATGTCTCCTCCTATTGTTGATGGAATATGTGATCTAAATCCTCAATGTTTCAATTGCTAGAGTTGTTGTGTGGGAGTGCGATCAACGAAGATTAGTGAAGAGATCGATCTATATAAGGTGAGTAGACTACTACACCCATCAAGTTTTGTCGTAAACATGCGCTAATTTCAAGTAAGTAACGTACGAACGTTATGAGAGATTGAGGAAAATTTTGGGACAACGTTCATGTAGTATTGGAGTATTTTAGAAATCGTGGGGCTAGTGTCATATTTTTCCTCCCTCTCCCTAAATGGTTGAGTTAAAGACTTACATGGTAGAAGTTAGTGATAACTAGATCTACATAATTCTTCATGGTAACATACATAGAACTCATATTTAGGGGTGATTAAATCTGAATACTTTTCGATATTGACCTTGTGAAAGCACAATATATGTGGTTATTACACTACATTTAACGTATGGTCCTTACTTATCATTCATAGGTAAGAAGAAAGTAAAGTGGAACCCTTATACAAGTAAATGATGATCGATTATGGATGTGGTAATGATCCTATAAAACATGGATCTTTGCAAATCATAAGGTTGTTACATGTTCACACATGTTGTCATTAATAAGAATTGTTGCGTTTAATTTCATATGATATAAATATCATGTGTCTAATAGTATGTTAATTGTGTGATTTATACTTGGCTTGCTTGCTCGGAGGAAGGGACCAGACGGGAACCGGTAGGAGGGGGAAGATGGTAGTCATATTTCATTGTATATATATATGTGTGTGTGTGTATATATATATGTATATGTACATCTATATGTATATATTTATATGTATGTAATTATTAGGAGGAAGGGGCCGGGCGGGAGCCGGTAGGAGGGGGAAGACGGTGGTCATGTTTCATTGTATGTATATGTTATTATAAGGAGGAAGGGGCCGGGATGGAGCTGGTAGGAGGGGGAAGACGGTGGACATGTTTCATATGTATAAATATATTTATATATATAATCTATTAGTATTCACAAGGAGAAAGGGGTCGGGCGGGAGCCTGTAGGAGGGGGAAGACGTAGAATTTAAACTCATGCTTATGAGTCATGTATGAATGTGCCCCATTAATAAAGGATATAGTGTATTATCTGGATGTGATATTATTTGATAAGGGATTAGGTGAGGGTAAAGGCATACACGTAGGAATACACATGTAGGAAATTATTGATGAACTTGTGTACTCGGAAAGAATATTTCGAGTTAATAAAAGAAAATTTGGTAGTTGAGACATTTAGCTAATAAAATGTGTAGAATATGGGGATGGATAAGAGAGGGCCACATGGTAGGTGTAGCAGTCATCATATTCATGTAAGACCTCCTCAGACCCCTCAAAGTATGGTTGTGATAACATTTCATCTTACCAGATTTTAGTTGCTTGGTGTAGTTTACTCACTGAGCCTTTGAGCTCACCCCCTTTCTTTCCACCAATTTCAGGTTGGATAAAGGAAAGAGACTGTTTTAGCTCAGAGGATTTAGTAATGAGCCAAACGACATGCTATTCATACTGTTTTTGTTAACCCTCTTCATATGTATGCTTTTCTTTAAGTAATTTTCTGGCTTGTTATGCTTATGGTACACTTATTAGATGTAACTCGTCATTTGTAATATTTTGGGGACTAAGAACTTATGGTACATGTGATGTTTGGAGAACTAAGACTGGTGGTTGTACTTGGTGATGATGTGTTGGAGATCAAATCCTTGATGCTATCTGTTACTAAGTTGTATTCTGGAAACATGTTGTGGAAGCATATATTGAGAATATAATTTTAGGATGAGACATATTTATACCCTGTGATAAGTAGGCTGTGTGGACCGAAATTCTTATTTGGCATAAGTAGGCCTTGGAGTCGAATTAATTTTCTATGTCATGTAGAAATGTGAATATTTAGGGGAGATGCTGCCGAATTTTTTTGGGATAATAATGGAGAATTGGGATAATTGGGAGTTATCGGACTAATCTTTGTCTACAAAAAGGGGACCATTAAAGATAGAACATATTGAGCGACCGGGTTGAGCAGCCCGCCTATGCTTGTAATATCCGACTCATGAGAGTTTTTAGGGTCAGTCTTGCCCCCTAATCGCGGTCATTACGGTTCCTCTCACGTAGATAAGTCCTCCAAGGATACTGCAACTGGATGATATACCCTCCATACTACATGAATTGCACTTATTAAGAGTTAAACTCAGCTTTACCTAGATGTATTATAAGAGCATCGTCACCATAGAGAAGGGGTAGTAGCTATAATATTACATATATGATATAAACATATTCGAGTCGATGCTCCACACGAGTATCAGCAATCCAACTTATTTCTACCACATTGAACCTTTTTCATGAAATCAACTCTCAATCAAGCAGGCTGGGTTCCCGCTGTCAGTGAACTCTACTATGGGCTTAACCCCATTTTCTCGATGAATTTAGGACCACACTCCTATAAAGACCTTTAGTTAGAATAACTTTATGTTATTTAGGGTCAAACAATGGCTAAACAGTTTTTATTTCTCAAGTGGTGACAGTCATAAGTTTAGCTCTTATAATCACATTATTATCACTCTTGACACCCTTTATTAGACCTATAAAACATTTGAGTAATTATCAGAGTCTCTCCCCATTTGAGATCATAAGATAGTTAAAAAGTTTTTTTATTGTCTTAGTTTCAAAATGAGCAAATTATACCATAATGGTTTGTGATAAAACATATATATATTGTATTTGATTATTCCAGTTTTATGGTATATATGTGTATATATATATATATATATCTTTAATTGAAAAGAATTATCAAGAAATTTATGATTATCAAAATCATTTTAATGTACACTTAGTGTCAAAGTTTAAGTATTAATATGTAATTCAGATATATCTAAAATATAGTTTAAGCATATATTTATCAAAACTTTAAGAGATGTACATGTACTAGAGAAAATTATTTATTGTCCATTCTACTGATTCTATTAAGACATTGATGATGTCCCAAATTGAATTTTAATATCTTATAAGTTGGCTGCAAATTGATTTCTTGCCAGATAACAGGATATCATAATTTGCCTTACCATTTATAATCTTAATAATATCTAAATTTTCATCGTGGACAAATCATCATTGTCTAAATTTAGTAATTAGGATATATAATTTAATTTTTTCTTTGTGCGTACAACTTTGTTTTCACAAATAATTCATTAATATAATGTATGCTTATATATATAATTTAATGAATAGTATAATTTGAAGTTTAATTATTTTCACAACTAGATAAGAAAATTATCATAATTTTATTATTATTAAAATCATGAAAACATTTAAATAGGAGGTCTATAAATATTTTGGTAATTAATATAATTTTAATAAGTATAACTAGTTACATTAGCAGTTGATATTTTTAACTTGATATAATTCCAATAATAAATAACTCATTAAATAAAAGGTAGTAATGAAATGAGAAAGATTAAATATTTTCTAGTTATAAGATAATTTCAAAGAAATTTATTTTGTTACTCGAGATATTAAAATAGATAACTTTTCAAAAGTTAAGAAATGTAACAAGAATCTAATTTAAAATTTTTAGCCAAGAATCTCGGCCAAATTCTTGACAATTAAAGGAACATTTGAAAGTATCAAAATAGATATTTAATTTATCTCTAAGCTTAGTTAGAGGAAAAATATAGTTTGTAAAGTTAAAAATTGAAATTTGATTTCTAAAAATCTAAATAGGGCCAAATCAAAATTTGATAATTATAAGTTAAGAGCAATATCTAAAATAATAATTAGATTAGGAAGTAGTCTTTTCATCTCAATTATAATACTAGATTATAGAAAAATTATTCATTTTAGACAATCTAGTTTTAATAGATCCCAATTAAAGTTGGATGGGGGCAAAACTGCATATGGCTATTAATTCTTCACATGTCTAGAATTAATATACTTATTTATATATAAACTCTTCAATACAAGATTTGAGATGATCTCTCGTAGATCATCAAAATAAGCTCACAAACAATCCTTATAACCAAGACAAGAACTTGTAGGTCTGTGATTGTGGTGAGGAAAACTTTAAAATTAGTGGAATGGAAAATCAAATATAGGGAAATCTTTTATGGAGTTTTACAAAAAAAAACTTCTCTTTTGAAAAATATTTCTCTCAAAAACTTGGATCTAATACAAATCTTAGTAAATGATTAATTATAATAGTCTACAATGTTTCCATATATGTAGGGTCAAAAACTTAGCGAGAAAGAGCCATTGGGGATTAACATCTAATTAAAAAGTTAATAATATAGGTGTTAGAGTCAAAACGGACTGGCCGATCGACCGCCAATGGTCATGTTTTTGACCATTGGGTAGCGTCAGTCGACTGCCCGATTGATCGAACTAAACTGAAAGCCAAGGTTGTTACAGTTGGTCGAAGGCTCGGTCGATCGAGATGCACGGTTACAATTGTGCATTACAGTCGACTGCCCGATCAACTGCCCGGTCGACCATCCAATCAACTGACCCAGGGTAAAAAGCTGGTTTTTAAATTGTTTAGAGATTCTATTTGATTTTTTCATAAATATATTTGAATATATGGATATAAAACATAGTCCTTGGGGTAATATGAAGTCTAAAACTGTGAGATCATTTATTATCATAATTTTAAGATGTAGAACTAAAATTTGTTAAAGATGAAATATCCTTTTGAATAACAAATATTTTTCAACAAACCATTTTGAAGATCTTTATTAACTTTTTGAAATTGTTTTCAAAGTCTTAAACACATATGAAATACTCTGTGTGTGTCAATCTCATGAGCTATCAAAGTCACTATTCTTGATTTTGATAAAACTAATTCTTAAAAAATAAATAAATAAATACTTCTCTTGAAAATCTTTATCTTGCAATGTAGATTCCTTGATCTTGATTCTTATCACAAGTGATATGATTGAATTTAATGCTTGGGCTCTTGGATCACTAAACGCAAGCTTCAGACTTGTGAGTCTTTATGAGAAGCTCAAACACATAGTTGAAAAGAAAACTTAACCTGAAACTTATGTGTATAAAAATATTAGTACATAAATAACTACATGAGATTATCATCATAAAAAATAGAGCAAATGACCTTCAGGCCAACAATTCCTCTTTTTTTGATGATGACAAAACACATGGAGTTATTTTAGGCAAATATGAAAGAAGCTTTAAGTGAAGCTCCTCCTAAACACATGCATAATAGAATATGATATTTATGCTCAATGCATCAATATAATCCATAGTCAAAGATATAGTCAACATATAAAGTCCATGCAATACATTTATGCATAACAATACGTGAGAATAAAAAAAATATATGTATAAATATTTTTCTCCATCCATCCAAAACCACCGACCTCCAAATAATGTAATGATGAATGAGATTTCAACATATGAACGATTCAATCGCCACAAGAAAGGGTACAACATATATGATATATAAGTCTTGTACCCAATCAAAATACAAAACCAAATGAAGTCACATAATATCATCATCAGTACCAAAGTTTTATTGTGCCAGATATTGTCACTCATAAAGCTAACAAAGTTTTTAAAACACTTAGCATAAATACAAAAACTCAGAAACTGAAAATAACTCACATAGAAGAAACATCACAGCAAACTACCACTTATACCTTCTTCTACCTCTTGTTCTACTTTCCGCTTTTTGTCACTCATCAAAAAGGGTGGGGCTCAAACATCTTCTTCCTCATCAATGTTAATAGCAGGCTCAGTGACGATAGGCTTCGGAGGGATCTTGAGGAGCAGTCCATGGATCAAATGGAGGACCAGTCGGAGGAAGAGGCTGAGCATAAGCATCTGGAACAGGTAGAGACCAATTATGCCCGAAAAAGCTATAATCACTGCATCACTGAAGATATCTAATGGAAGATCATACATACGATATATCAATGTGATGCTCGTTCTGAAGTGCTTCCTGGCTAGCTAAGATCTTCTTTGTGGATGAAGTGATGTTCAGAGGCAGATCATTCGGCTAAGTCATGATGCCTGCAAATGGATCAACAGCCAAAGAGGAGGAACCGGAGGCAACAGGATGAACAGGGGGTGAGGCAAGATGGGGAGGACATGAGCATGAACTCTAGCTTGCATCCTCGTAAGAAAGGTGCGATCAATGTCAATTGAAGGAGCGATGACTTTCTCATCAGAAAGATCAATTTTGAGGTGCTTGAACATGCGAGTGAGAATCATCTCGTATGGGAGATTTCTACTTGGAATCAATAAGTATTCAGAAAACATGAAATCGATGATGAGTCTGAGAATATTGACTTTAATGCCTCGCAGAAGGTAATAAATAAGCAGAGGGGCATAACAACGGGCGTGACTATATTTTTCTGATTTTGGGGGGAGATTATGGAACACAATTTTTACAAGGACTTGAGCGAGAAGTGTATAGTACTTCATTCCTCATTACCTACAAGGGCCGGGTTCTTATCATTATGCAAAAGTCGAGAAGCGATGAGAGCATTCTCATCACGATGTCATGAAGATTTAGATGAAAAATCTCTTCACCCTCACATGACAATTTTAATATTCTAGCAAATCTCTCAAGAGATATTTTGATATCGATAATTTTAACACGAGATTGGATGTGATTGTCATAAAAGGAAAGATCAGAATAGAAATATTGAACTAAATCAGGGTGTACTTGTTCCTTGATAGTGACAAAATATTCTAAGGAACTACTTCTAAGGATGGGACCAAGATTTAGATGTTCAAAGCCGGCCTTAACAGCAGATCTACGCGAAATCACAAGTTTGTTGCAGATCACAGAGTGTTTATATAAGGTATTCTCCGAAATAAACACATTTTAGGTCTAGAAGAGGGTTCAGGTTGTTTGAATTTATCAGTTTTTGATGTTTTAGAGACATGATAAAACAATAGATATATGAACTGAAACAATAGAGTTTAAAAACTTAATTATCAAGAAAAAAAATCAGAGAGAGAAGATATGAATAACAGAAAAAATTTGAGATGAGATGTAGAGAAAAATGCCTAGTGAAAATCAAAAACTTCTTCACCAAAATGAAGTGGATGTGGAGTAGATATGATCTCCAAAAGATTTTGAGTAAAAATTTAGGGAGTGGAAGAATTTTGGAGATATATGTGATGAGTAAGAAAGAGGAGAGTCGGCAGAAAAAGAGAGAAGAAAGAAGAAACTAAAATTTCTATGGTTTCTAAACAGTTATAAAGAATCAGATCCGAAAGTCGGTCGACCGGTCAGTCAACTGGAAAAACCCGAGAGCACTAATATACAACAACCTACATATGTCGATTGGCCGGTCGGTCTACCGACAGAAGAAGTAAGTCATTAGTAGGTTTACTCGGTCGACCGTCCGGTCGGCCAAACAATTCAGTAAGTCCTGTAGACTTACTCGGTCGATCGGTAGGTCGACCAGAATTGCTCCAAAAACATAAAAACGAGTATTTCAAAAATGAAAATTCTAAAACCAATAATTATTTTTATGAATTCTAGACTTAAGTCAAAACAATATATGCTACAATAATACACTAAATTTATTTTGATAAATAATGTACTAAAATATTAGATTAGGCCAATAACTATATGCTTAATAAATCCAAGCTAATAAAAATGCATGCTTAAAACACAAATTAAGCCTATAAATAAGAATTGAAGCCATATTTCCTTTTACAGGATTTGAATTTCCCCTCGTCATTCCTCTAAATTATGAGTTGATGTGCTCTTTGCTTTTCTTATTACTATTGCTTAATAAAAAATATTTAGATCATTTTATAAAACAATCACCGATGGTATCTTAATACAGTCATGAACGAGTAGTATAAACATATATAAAGTCTAAGAAGTCAATAGAGTTTTTATGCAAGATATTCACAAGGATGCTTCCAAAATACACTAATTAAATGAAAAAAGAATTTGCTTATACACATCGAGATAGTCTAATCAATACAGTCAATCACATGAAAATATTAACAATAGTTTAAAGGCTATCAACATGAGCATGTGACCATAGCAATTAAAAAAATTGTTACACATGGGCATGTGTCCATCTAAATTAAAGTATAGTGGAGATGTTACCGATATATGCAAGTACACTATAAAAAGGTGGTTTTCTCCTACCTAGTTCTCTTGATAGTGATGCATTCACTTTGTTGATCCTTTGAGCTCCAAATGCATTCACCATCAAGGCACCATGTCCTTTTATATCTTTGAGGAGGGTACATCTACATCAATTAAGTTTAGTGTAATTTTTGGTACTCGAATCTTTTTGGGTCCTATAAGGTTAATATTCTCACGGGCCCAAACATTCTTATTTTTAATTTTAACCTAGCATAGCAAAATTTGGCTAAATGACCTTTGCGGCCATAACGTGTATATATGTACACCTTACCATATATATATATATGTGTGTGTGTGTGTGTGTGTGTGTGTGTGTGTGTGTGTGTGGTGTGTGTGTGTGATTGTGATGTTTATATACATGATTGTGATGTACATTGTGATCACGCTACTTGGTGTGTGCATGTGAAATGTGTTTCCCTTGAGTTTTATCTTTTGAAAATATAGAACTAATCCTACTCATATAAAAAACACATTTCTTTAAAATAGAATCCAAAATATCAATTCGATTTTGAATACTCACAAATTTATTTTTATCAAATACGATATTAGGACTTTTTTCCTTGCAAATACGTTTGTGGTCATTAAAGTCCTTTTTAGTCTTTTCAAAGCAACTTGATAAATCATTCTTTTTCTTGAAAATAATATCCAATTTGTTTTTAAAAGTTCATTTTTTTTCAACTTTTTGTTTTGAATTTTTGAAATCTCATATCTTTCTTGAAGTTCTTCAAAAAATATAGCAAGTTCATCCATGATAATTTCATCATCATCTAAAGTAGATTAAGAGGTTTCTTTTTTCGATTCTTTCCCGTTTGCCATGAAGCAAACATTTGCCTATCAATATCTTCTTCATTGGAATCGGTCTCCGAGTCATCCCAAGTCACCACCATGGCTTTCTTCTTCTTATGTAATTTCGTGGAGGTTGTAGCTTGAAGAGAGGAGCAATCCGCAATGAGATATCCCGTCTTCTTGCAATGATAACAAGGACCAATTTCCTTCTTCTTTCTTTCGAACTTGCCTTGAGGTTTTGTTCTTCTAAAGTTGCTTTTCCTTCTTTTTTGTAAAACAATTTTTTCACTTTCCGGATAAGCATGGCGTTCTTCGCCTTCGTCTGTTGACTCTTCGTCTTCCACAATTGAGGGAGTCACTTTGAAAGCTATAGATTTCTTTTTGGTGGGTTCTCTCCTTCACGCACCTTCATTTTCATCTCATGGGTTTTAAGATTTTCAATAAAATCGGAGAAAAGTCAATCTCCTCATGATCATTTAGTTCCTTGAGAATCGTTGCCTTGACCTCTGAAGCCCTGAGAAGAGCTCTAATGACTTTCCTCACTTTTTAATCTTGTCGATTTCATCACCTAAGAAAGACAATCCGTTAGTGATTTTAGCGAAACGAGAAAGCATTTCATCAATAGTCACATTATTAAGCATATAAAATTTTTATATTGGGAACAAAGCAAGTTAATTTTAGATCTCTTGACTTTAAAAGTTCCTTCATGAGTTATAATCAAGTCATTTCAAACTTCAAAAGCGCATTTACAATTAATAACACGTGAAAGATCATCATCATTAAGTGCTTTTGTTAATGCATATTGTGTCTTTGCATTAGCCTCATAATTCTTGGCAGTTGCCTCGGACCATGTATCCTCATCACCGTAAGATTCTACAAATTTCTTAGTGACGGTCTTTGCAACCCTATATCCTAGAGACTTAAGAAAAGAGTCATCTTCACCTTTCATATTGAAAAATTCAACCCATCAAACTTGAGTGGGGACTTAATGCTAGAAAAATCGTGTGATGCCATTAAAACAAGTATGCAAATGAATAAGCAACAAATATTGCCTAAATAAGGATCTCCCTAAGATAGTTAAATCAAATACTAGAGTTTAGGTTCTGATACCAATTGTAAATCACCTAGAGGGGGTGAATAGGTGATGGCTATAGGATAATAGCAAATAATAAAACATTAATGAAATTACTTGCTAATGAATAAGAACCAATCTCAACACACACTAGTATAACACAAGAGTATAAGTAGCAATAAGAAATAGATCAATAGAAGCATGCACTAGAGTATAAAGTGAGTTAAGTAGAGAGATTGAGAGAGCAAGCAATCTCAAAGATGAAAAATTTGTTTCGACATTCAAGCAACGCTCTACGTCTCCGCCTTCACCGTGTGAAGGGTTTAGCACTATTCTTGATCCCACGAGATCACCACTCTACACGTTCCCACAAAAATTGTTGGCCCAAAGGCCCATCACTTTAGTTTTGATGATGATTAACTCATATAGTTATAGTACTAATGATCTTGAGTTTATATAGTTTCAGATATTTGATTAAGATCTTAGTAGGTGTTTAGCTCCAACAAAAGATTCGAAGTCAAGTTTTGAAGTTAGCACATGTTGATTCAAAATCTCGCACATCAAGATCGCATCAAGTGCTCAAGAGGAGTCTAGCTCATTAGATCAAGGTTTGGACCATGTCAAGAAGGAGAAGAAGATTTTCAAGAGAAAATTTTCGTGAAGATTTGTGTCTTATTTGTAAGTATTAAGATTTGTTTTTAGATAATATGTAAATGATAGATTAATTGTGGATTGCTCAAGCACATACACACACACAAAATTTATATAGTATTTTCATAAGAATAGTTTTGATTTTAGAAAATACTGTTTTGATTTTTGAGTTTCAAAGTATACATTCCTATGTTTCATGAATAGAGTTCATCAAAATGAGTTTATATTGTTTATATGTGTTTTGGATTTCATCCATATACATTGTTGATTCAAATATTTAGAAAAACTTAATTTGATGTTTCTATATCATGTGTTTGAGTTTTATATTTATCAAAACTTATTTTAGAGCTTATTGTCAAAAAATAGATATTTCATCTTATATGTATATTGGATCATATTCATATACACTAAGCTTCAAAAGTGTTTAAAATATCTCATTTTTGTATTTGCAGAAGTTTTGAAAAAATTATTTTTCAAATTAAAGATTGTTTTTGAAAAATACGGATTTTTGTTTAAGGCAAAATTTTTATATTACAAAAATGGTTCAAAAAGTTTGTAATATGTGTTGATTTTTTATCACACATATTTGTACTTCAAAGTATTTTAATGAACTTATTGTTATAGATTTTTAGTGATTTTATGGGATTTTATTGAAGTTAAAAAGACCAAGTTTTTAATCCTAAAATGTCAGACCTAGCCTTCTGCCAGTCGACCGGCAGGTCGACCGAGACAGAAGTCGGTCGACCGGGCGGTCGACCGATGCGCACAGATACGTGAACGGCATATTGGCTTGTGGGCCAGTCGACTGGGCGGTCGACCGTCCAGAGAGCTGTGCTTCTGGATCTGGCCTCGGTTGACCGGGCGGTCGATTGACAGGTCTAGCCCAGGGCACGGTCGACCGGGCGGTCGACCGGCAGGCCCAATGGTCAGAAATTTAACCGTTGGCCTGTCGACCGACCGATCACCGATAGGTCATTTTGACCTGCAGTTTGACCCCAACGGCTAATTTTGGGAGTCTATATAAGGAGGCTGTTTTGGGCTGTTTTATACAAGATTTTTGGAGAGTTTCAAAGCCAGATTTTTCCATCTCCATTAGAGATTTTCTCCACTTGTTTTAGAGCTAATACTTCCATATCAAAAGGAGAGTTTTCAAGAGTGTTTTCAAAAGTGATTTCTTGAGTTTTCATCATAACTCTATTCTAGTTTTTCTCCCACATACTTGAGCTTTCCATTGTCATATCTATCTATAGAAGCTTTGTTGTGAGAGTTGTTTTTGTGATCAAGAGAAATGATCACAAGTGTACATCCTTGTATTGTGAAGTGTTGTAGAGGTTGTGGCCTTGGTGAAGAAGTGTTTTGTGGTGATCAAGTGAAGTGATCACCAAGTGTTTCGACGTGTGGTTGGAGGAATTGTAAGAGGTGCGACCTTGGCAGGCTAGTGTGTTTGCGTGTGTTGTTCTTGAAGGAATGACTGAGGGACTTGTGGGTCTAAGAGTTCTAGTGTGAACTCGTTGTAGGTGTTATGACACTGAGTGATCTAGTGGGATCGATTCTAGTGGAAATCCTTCATAGTGTTGAAGGCGGGGACGTAGAGTAAGGGTGCTCGAACCTCGAAACAATTCTCTGTGTTTGCGATTGCTCATCTCTCTCTCACTTATGTTTACATATCTTGCATGCTTACATTGTTATCTTTTTTTATGCTTGATATATCTTGTTAATTGAATATATACTTGGGATTGTTTGCTTACATTTGTATTCAACCAAGAGAGCCACAGTGGCACCTGAACTCTTAATTTAGAGAAATCTTGAGGAGATATTCAGAGCCCTTCACCGAGAATTCGACTACACTCTTGTGTTATACTTGGTGTGTTAATTTAATAGTCTTAGTTTGTATAATAGTTTTAATTCCGCATCATTCATCATTAGATTAGCTAGTACACCTATTCACCCCCTAAGTGTATTTTCAATTGGTATCAGAGCTTGGTGCTCTTGATTTGGGTCTAACAACCTAGAGTTAAAGATCCTCATTTTAGTTAATCACAATATTTGTTCACATACATATAGATTTCATGACACCTCCTATGTTTGACATTCTTAACATCCAAACTTAGAAAGTTAAGATGTCCATGTACCTAAAAGCCCTAGGGATTCATGTTTATCTTGCCACTATTAAAAATTCATATTGTTTAAATGGCAAACATCGAGAGGCTAATGTAAAAGTCATCCATGCATTAAAGAGGACCCTAAATGATGATTATTTATGTAGGTTTCTAACTTTGATTCAGATTTTATAGTATGGAGCACGCTTGTCTTCCTTGGTGAATAAAAGCAATACAACATGGGGAGTGACTCGGATGATGGAAGTGATGCTTCCAACATATGCTACATGGTCCAAGGGGATGACCCCCTTGAGGTAAATTCTGAATCCGATCTAGAAGATATTGACATGTCTTTGATGAGCTTACATCTTTTTATCAAAACCTTCTTGAAAAATATGAATTGTTGAAGAAAGAAAGATTCTTTTAAAAATAAATTGAAATTGTTTCAAAAGAAAATGAATTTTGAAAAAGGAAAATATTTCCTTGTCTTCAAAATAAATGATATTTGAAGGAAACAATTCTTTGAAAAATAAAATTATTTTGGTAGAAAAAGAAAAAGAAATTATTTTGGAGAAAATAACTCTTTAAAAAGAAAAATTGTTTCAAAAGAAAAAGAAAATATTTCTAAAAAGAATAAAGATTTTGTTTTCATGTTTCTTTCTCTAAAATTGATAACGACATTTGCATTATGAAGAAGAACATTGATTGTTTGGGCTTCACTTTGAGCCAATGTGTATTTAATCATAATAGATTGGAATTCATGTTTCGTAAGAAACAAATTCACATGCTCATGCACAAACCCCACGGCATACATATGCACTCCATGCTCACACTCACACCACTCATATGCCTGCTAGAGTGTACACATGTATACATTATGGCCGTAAAGGCTATTTAGCAAGTTTTATTTTGATAAGATAAATCATATAAATTTTACAAATAATAATGTTTGGATTCCTTATAATACTAACCCTCGTGGACCCAAAAAGAAATGGGTACCAAAATCCCCACCTTTTATGTTGATGTAGGTGTGGGCTCTCACATGATGTTAGAGAAATGGTGCCTTGGTGGTGGATGCGTTTGAGCTAGATGGACATACCAAATTGATGCATCGCTATCAAGGATGTTTGGTGGGAGGACCACCATCTGGAGACTTAGAGAATAGTTCATATAGTTTGGTAGCTATCTCTAAACGGTTATTTTAGTTTTCATGCTTTTATATAAATATTTTTAGCATGTATTGGTATGTACTTCATGTGGTGAATACTTGTTTAGATGTAGTCTTCGTTAAAACTTGTGTCTATACTTGTACAAGTAGTGAGCTGCACTTGACTATTATGTGTTTGTACTTCATTGCTCATTTGTACTCATTACATGTACATGTATAACCTAGTTTTGATGATTTTTTCGTTTATACTTGTTTTCCCTATTATTGTACATGTTTTGCTTCATGTATATGTTATTTTTGTCTAAAACTAATAAATATACATGTATACCCTTGAGTCACTTGCCTTCATGTAAATTCTATTATGGACTCATTTTTGTTTGGGATATATATGTATATTTTTAGTTTTGATAGAACATACATATACCTTGAAGTTTGTTTAATTTTAATGAAAAATAAATTTTTTATGATTTCATGTTTTTGACAAAAGAACTTCATGTTTATTTTGAACCTTATTGATTACTTCATGAATATGCTATTCACATGATTCTTGTGCACTTACATTATTTTTGTTTACTCATGACTTTGTTTTCATGAGCTTTATATGAGCCTTATAGATCTTGAGTGACAATTTTTGTGTACTTAGCAATGTTTCATGACATATATATGATTTGGTTTCATTTTTGAAGGATTTTTAACTAGTTTTTCAAAAATTATTTTACACTAGTTATGTATTCTTTACTTGATAGTGTTTTCAATCTACAACTATTTTCAAATCTTATTTTTGAAAACTTTTACCCTTAAAGGGAGGTTGGATGAGCGATCATGCCTTATATACCCTTATTGAATATCTTTTAAACTTGTGCATGAATAGGGCGGTAGGTATGAGTTATACACTTAATCTTCAAGGAATTTATGTTTGTATACTCATATTTGTTTCTTATATATGTATGCTTCAAATTTCAATAATATCAATTTCAATTGGTATTTTCATTTTCATACATACATATATATGATTTGATTGTTCTTATTTTACAATATATTTACATTCTTAAAGCACAAATTATGTTATGGTAAGCTTGATTTTATTCCAAATGTTAATTGGTATTTTTATAAGCTTATACATTCATTTCAATTGGTATTTATTTGATATCAAAAAATACTTCATGTTTCACCTTCAATTGGTATCAAAATCTACTTTTGGTATCTTAAATTTAAAAAAATGGTACCAATATTTATTTTGTCAACTACTATTTGATTTCATTGGTATCAAAATTTGTGTTGTTGACTTTAGAAATTTCAAAATTATATTTTAAGTATTATCAAATATGTTGTTTTAAAATTTGTTGATATATATTGCCATATATGCAAGGGGAGCTTAACATCTCTTTTAAATAAAGATTCATGTTAAGTGTATCTCACATTGAGGAGCTTGACCTCTCTTCTTTACGTGATACACGTATGTAGGGGGAGCTTAACATCTCCGTTTGTACATTATATATTATACTTTATGTGAGTTAGGGTCTAGTCATCCCTTCTCCATGTAATGCATGTATTCAGTGAGAGCTAACTTTACGTCTCTCCTCTTCATGAATGTATATCGCACTCACCCCTTTGTTGATGAATTGACAAAAAGGGGAGAAGAATTTAGTGAGTTTATATATGCATGTTTATATATTTGTTTATGCATATATATGTTTGTTTAGTTTATGCATTTTACTGAATATCTTTATTGTTTATTACTATGCATGAGTTAAGAGGGAGTTTCTATGAAGCTTATCTTTAATCCATGCATATATAACTCCATGAGTTTTGTCATCATTAAAAAGGGGGAGATTGTTGGCCCAAAGGCCCATCACTCTAGTTTTGATGATGAGTAACTCATGTAGTTATAGTACTAATGATCTTGAGTTCATATAGTTTCAGATATTTGATCAAGATCTTAGTAGGTGTTTAGCTTCAACAAAAATTCGAAGTCAAATTTTGAAGTTAGCACGTGTTGATTCAAGATCTCACGCATCAAGATCGCATCAAGTACTCAAGAGGAGTCTAGCTCATTGGATCAAGGTTTGGAACAAGTCAAGAAGGAGAAGAAGATTTTCAAGAGAAGATTTTTGTGAAGACTTGTATCTTATTTGTAAGTGTTAAGAATTGTTTTTAGATAAAATATAAAGAATAGATTAGTTGTGGATTGCTCAACCTCATATACACACATAAAATTTATATAGTGTTTTCATAAGAATAGTTTTGATTTTAGAAAATACCGTTTTGATTTTTGAGCTTCAAAGTATACATTCCTATGTTTCATGAATAGAGTTCATCAAAATGAGTTTATATGGTTTATATGTGTTTTGCTTACATCCATACACATTGTTGATTCAAATATTTAGAAAAACTTAATTTGATGTTTCTGTATCATGTGTTTGAGTTTTATATTTTCAAAAACTTATTTTAGAGCTTATGGTTAAAAACATAGATATTTCATCTTATATGCGTATTGGATCATATCCATATTCACTAAGCATCAAAAGTGTTTAAAATATCTTGTTTGTATTTGAAGAAGTTTTGAAAAAATTGTTTTTCAAATTAAAGATTGTTTTTGAAAAATATGGATTTTTATTTAAGGCAAAATTTCTATATTACAAAAATGGTTCAAAAAGTTTGTAATATGTGATGATTTTTGATCACACATATTTGTACTTTAAAGTATTTCAATGAACTTATTTTTGTATATTTTTAGTAATTTTATGGGATTTTATTGAAGTTAAAAAGACCAAGTTTTTAATCCTAATATGTCCGACCGGGCCTTCTACCGGTCAACCGGGCTGTCGATCGAGACAGAAGTTGGTCGACCAGGCGGTCGACTGATGTGCAGAGATACGTGCACGGCCTATTAGCTTCTGGCCGGTCGATCTGGCGGTCGACCGTTCAAAGAGCTGTGCTCTCTGAATCTGACCCCGATCGACCGGCAGTCAACCGGCAGGTCTAGCCCAGGGCACGGTCGACCGGACGGTCGACCGGTAGGCCCAACTGTCAGAAATTTGACCGTTGGCTGGTCGACTGGGCGATCAACCGACAGGTCATTTTGACCTGCAGTTTGACCCCAACAGCTAGTTTTTGGGAGTCTATATAAGGGGGCTATTTTGGACTGTTTTATACAAGATTTTGGAGAGTTTCAAAGCAGGTAATTCCCCTCTCTATTAGAGGTTTTCTCCACTTATTTTAGAGCTAATACTTCCATATCAAAAGGAGAGTTTTTAAGAGTGTTTTCAAAAGTGATTTTTTGAGTTTTTCACCACAACTCTATCCTAATTTTTCTCACACACACTTGAGCTTTCCATTGTCATATCTATCTTATAGGAGCTTTGTTGTGAGAGTATTTTTGTGATCAAGAGAAATGATCACAAGTTTACATCCTTGTATTGTGAAGTGTTGTAGAGGTTGTGACCTCGGTGAAGAAGTGTTTTGTGGTGATTAAGTGGAGTGATCACTAAGTGTTCCTACGTGTGGTTGGAGGAGTTGTAAGAGGTGCGGCCTCGGCAAGCTAGTGTGCTTGCGTGTGTTGTTCTTGCGGGAACAAGTGAGGGACTTGCGAGTCTAAGAGTTCTAGTGTGAACTCATTGTAGGTGTTGCGGCACTGAATGATCCAGTAGGATCGATTCTAGTGGAAATCCTTCAGAGTGTTGAAGACGGGGACGTAGAGCAAGGGTGCTCGAACCTCGAAACAATTCTCCCGTGTTTGTGATTGCTCATCTCTCTCACTTATGTTTACATATCTTGCATGCTTACATTGTTTATCTCTTTATATGCTTGATATATCTTGTGCCTAATTGAATATATGCTTGGGATTGTTTGCTCACACTTGTATTCAACTAAGAGAGCCATAGTGGCATCTCAACTCTTAATCTAGAGGAATCTTGAGGAGATAGTCCAGAGCCCTTCATCGGGATTCGGTTACACTCTTGTGTTATACTTAGTGTTGTAAAATCACCTAGAGGGGGGTGAATAGGTGATGGCTAATCTAATGGTCACTAAATGCCAAATAATGCGGAATTAAAAACAATTATGACCTAAATTAAACTTCTTACACTAAACACCAAGTTTAACACAAAAGTGTAGCCGAATTCCCGGTGAAGGGCTCTGGACTAACTCCTCTAGATTCCCCTTGAATGGGTTGAGGTGCCGCGTTGGCTCTCTTGGTTGAAAACTAGTGTTAGCAAACAATCCCAATCAAGTATATCAATATGAGCACAAATGAATATCTAGCATATGAATATAAACACAATGTAAGATATAAACAAGAGATAGAGAGAGAGAGAGCAATCGCAAACACAAGGGATTTGTTTCGAGGTTCGAGCACACTTGCTCTACATCCCTGCCTTCGACACACGAAGGATTTCCACTATGCGAGATCCCAATGGATCACTCCTCGGTGCCGCAACACCTACAATCCCTCGGACTCTCTAGTCCCGTACACACGCAAGCCCCACAAGCTCGTCGAGACCGCACCTCAAACAAAGAGTTCACACACGAACTCTAAACCACCGCGAACACACTTGTCCGCCTCCTCAAAGAACAAAGAACAAGTCTTTGGTGATCACAATACTTTGATCACCTAAAAACAATCTCACTACAACACTCCTATAGGATGAATATGTCTATGAATTGCTCAAGTGTTTGTGTGAGAAAACTAGGATGAGAATGGTGGAGGAAAAACTCAAAGAATCACTTTTAAAACACTCTTGATAAACTCCCACTTTTGATTGGAAATATTTGCCCTAAAATAAGTGGAGAAAACCTCTTAAAAGAGATGGGAAAACTGGTGAAAAATTCACTTGAAAATCTTAGAGAAAAATAATGCCCAAACCCCCAAATATATAGGCTCAGAAAAACTAACCGTTGGGGTCTGTCAGGCCTAACGGTCGACCGTCCGGTCGACCGCCAACGGTCGGATTTCCGACCGTTGGAGCTACCGGTCGACCGCTCGGTCGACCGCCCAGATACAGAGAGCAAGGCTCTCTGGTCCGGTTGCCCGTCCGGTCGGCCGGCCCACTGTGCTGCCAGACGTGCACAGCTCTGTGCACGTCGGCCGACCGCAAGGTCGACCGGCCCTTGGTGCGGTCGACCGTGCGGTCGACCGATCTGGCCTGTCAGCCAGCTCTGGGTCAGAAATGTTTAAGGGATAAAAAAAACTGTCTTTTTGATTGAAATAAAATCCCATAAAATACTGAAAAATCTACAAAAATAGTTTTACCAATATACTTTGATAAACAAACATGCTTGCACAAAATCAAGGCATGTTATAAAAGATTTAGACTATTTTTGTAACATGGAAATATTGGCTCAATTGAAAACTTGTATTTTTCTAAAACTTGTTTTCCAAACTTCTTCATGATACAAAAACAAGATATTTTGAATTCATTAAAGTATAGTGTGTATGGATATGATCCACTACACAAATAAGATATCTATGTTTTTGACATTAAGCATTAAACATGGTTTTGATTTCAAAAGACATGTACAAGAGAAACATCAAAAACCAAAATAGTATTTTTCAAAATGAAAGTCTTTTCTAAATCTGAAAATTCTTTTATGAAAAGACAACTAAATCAAGAGTGTGTGTGTGATATATACTTGAGCAATCCACCAACTATTCTATCCTTTACATTTTATCTAAAAACAAAAATCTTATACTTAGACACAAGTCTTCATCTTCTTGAAGTCTTCACTTGAAGCCTTCTCATCTTCTAGACTTGGTCCAAATACGATCCAACGAGCTCAACTCTTGATGTGGTCTTGATGCATAGGCTCGTGAATTAACCGGTGCTAGCTCCAAAACTTGACTTTAAATCCTTTGTTGAAGCTCCACACCTACTAAGATCTTGATAACAAATCTGTCACTAATTAAACACAAGATCATTAGTACAATAACTACATGAGTTGATCATCATCAAACTAGAGTGATGGGCCTTTGGGCCAACAATCTCCCCCTTTTGATGATGACAAAACTCATGAAGTTATATATGCATGGCTTAAAGTAAAGCTTCAAGGAAGCTCCCCCTTAACTCATGCATAGACATAAATAATAAGATATGGCAATGAAGCACATAAACATGTATGCAAATGAATGGAGATAACATAAATTCTACTCAATCATGCATATATGCCTCAAATTCTTCTCCCCCTTTTTGTCAATCATCAACAAAGGGGTTAAAGTAAAACAAAACAAATAAATAAATTTTTCTCCCCCTTTTGTTCGAAACAAAGAATCAATATAGGGGTAAATCAAATCAATAAAGGTTATATGCGATATACATTCATGAAAAGGAAGACGCTAAGTTAGCTTCCCTACACATATGCATTACATGAAGAAGGGATGACAAGCCCCAATTCATATAACACATATTATGTAATGCATAAGAGGAGATATGAAGCTCCCCCTACACACGTGTATCGTATAAAGAAGAGTTGTTAAGCTCCTCAATACAAGATACACTCAACATGAATTTATATGTAGAAGAGATGTTAAGCTCTCCTTGCATATAGGCAATGTAACTCAAAAAATTTTGAATTTTTCTTATAAAACAAAATTTTGAATTCTCTCAATAATGCAAATTTTGAATTTTGATATCAGTTTTGAAAAATGATCAATTGTACAATAGTGATCAATAGTAAAGTAATGATCAACCACATTGATACCAATTTAAAACTAATGCATAAGCTTGAAAAAAAGATTTGAATTAAGCTTAGCATTAACAACCTTTGTGCTTTAAATATGTAAGACAATTTTAACTCAAGCACACAACAAATCATATATATGTATGAAAAGAGTATACCAATAGAAATTGATACATACATATATGGGAAAACAAAATATGAGTATATACAAAAGAAGTTCATATTGATACTAATTGAAAATATCCAATGATACCAATAGAAAAATAAGCTTAAGTGTATACATCATATAATATACCACATGAAGAACTCGAACTAGTAAAATGAAAATGTTTGAAGACTAGCACGGAATCCTTCAATCAAGGAATAAAATAAAAATATTTTTCATGAAATATGTGTAAATCACATGAAAATGGCAATGAAGCTCAATATTCCTTTAAATAAGACAATGTGAAAATTATCATAAATTTTGAAACTAAAAAATCACCACAAATTTTTTATTTAAAAAAATATATTTCAAGGTATATGTATGTTTTGACAACACAAGAAGTATACATACATATCCCTAAACACAATTGAGTCCATATATATAGATTTGCATGAAAGGCAAATGACTCAAGAGGTATACATGTATATCTTAAAGTTTGGCAAAATAAACATATACATGAAATGAAAGCACATGATCATAACACAAATCCAAAATGGGAATACAAGTTTAAAAATGTAAGGATCATCAAAACTAGGCTATACTAGCACACCTAATGGGTACAAATAAGCAATCAAACCCAACCATATATAGATTTATTTGTGACCCACAATATGTACAAGTATAACTCCTAGTGTTGACAAAAACTAATATTTAAACTAATATTCAATTCAGGAAGCATCAAATCTTGAGAACACAAAAGAATTTATCCATATGATTGAAGTAAAGTAGGATCATGTGGATATCTCATAAACTACTAATTTGAAGAATAAATAACTAGTATAAATTGATTTTTGAAAAACTAGTTAAAGATCCTTCAAAATACAATAAATCATATGTTTTTCATGAAACAAAACTAAATACACAAAATTTACACTCATAGTCTATAAAGCTCAAAAATATGTCCATGAAACTAAGTCATGACAAAATAAATAAAGTGTGAGTGTTCAAAAGTCATGTAAATAGCATTTTCATGAAAATAGACATTGAAGCTCAAAAAGTGTGAGTATCATTTTTAAATCATAAAAATTCATTTTTTTATTAATCAAACAAGAACATTCATTTTTCATAAAAAACAAAGCACACTTCTAGGTATATGTATGATTTATCCAATCCTAACAATACACATACATATCCCAAAAATAAAAGAGTCTATCAATTGTATTTGCATGAAGGTAAGAGACTCACGCTATACATGTATATTTATTAGATTTGAATTAAAAATACATATACATGAAGTAAAATCATAAAATTTGGCAAAGCATGTATAAATGAGAGAATCATCAAAACTAGTCTATACATGTGCATATAGTGGGTACAAATGAGCATGAAGTGCAAATATATATAAATCAAATGTAACTCACTATTTGTACATGAATAATACAAGTTTTGATAAAAACTATATCTAAGCATGTTTTTACCACATGAAGCACATAAGAACACAAAATATGAACATGCTATGAATATGATATATGTAAAAAGCATGTACATAAAAAGTAGGAGTTTAGAGATTATTACCAACTCTAAAGCTCCAAGCATGGTGGTCTTTCCCACCAAAACCTCCTTGATAGCGGTGCTCCAAATATGTGTCCTTTTAGTTCAAGTGCACCCACCATCAAGGCACCAAATCTCTCACGTTTTGTGAGAGCCCTCACCTACATCAAATACACAAGGTGGGGATGTTGGTACCCATATTTTCTTGGGTCCTTTAGGGTTAGTCTTGTAAGGAATCCAAAAATTTTTATTATTAGCAAAGTTAAAATGATGCAACTTGTCATAACAAAATTTTGCTAAATGGCCTTTGCGGCCACAATGTGTACACATGTACACCTTAAAATGCTTATGTGTGTGAGTGTGATCATGATGTGCAACATAAGCATGATGATGTGCATGAATGTGTGGAGTTTGTTTCTTTGAAAACAAAGACTCCAATCTAGAATGGTTGAATGCACACGAGCTCAAAGTTGAGCTCAAACAATCCATTTTATTTTTCAAAACTTTTATCTCATTTGTGGTGGCATGTAAAGCATGATGAGATAAAGAATCATTTTTTTTTTCTTTTCGAAACAAAATCTTTTTCTTTTTCACAAATTTTTCTTTTTAAAGACTTATTTTCTTGAAAAACAACTTCTTTTTGTTTTTCCACCAAATCAATTTATTTTTCAAAGTATTGTTTCCTTCACAAAGATCATTCAATTTAGACATGAGGGAAACATTCTTATTTTTCAAAATCTCATTTTCTTTTTCTAAACATGTAATATTATTTCTAAATGAATCATGTTCTTTATGCATGCAATCAAATTCTTTTTCAAATTTTTATTTTCCTTTTAATCATGTCATATTTCTTAAGCAATAATTGACAAAATGTAGAGAGCTCTTCATATGATATGTTATTATCCTCATCCTCGGATTCGGTAGTTACCTCAAGGGGTTATCCCCTTGGACCATATAGCACAAGTTGGAGGTGTCACTTCCAACATCCGAGTAGCTCCCCGCATAGTATAGATCATTTTCGCCAAGGGAGATGAGGGTGTTCCATGCTTCAAAAGCCGAATCAATATTAGAAACCCTAGATAAATATTCATCATTTAGGGTACTCTTCAAAGCATGAATGACTTTACATTAGCCTCAATATTTTTGCCATTAGAACAATATGAATTTTAGTGATGGCAAAATAACATGAATGCCTAGGGCCTTGAAGTACAAGGACATCTTCACCTTTCATATATGGATGTTAAGAATGTCAAACATGGGTGGTGATATGAAGTCCATGGTGTGTGTACAAAATAATGTGATTAGCCTAAAAATGAGGAACTTTAACTCTAGGTTGTAAGACCCAAATTCAGAGCACTTGCTCTGATACCATTGTAAAATCACCTAGAGGGGGGTGAATAGGTGATGACTAATCTAATGGTTACTAATGCCAAATAATGCGGAATTAAAAACAATTATGACCTAAATTAAACTTCTTACACTAAACACCAAGTTTAACACAAAGTGTAGCCGAATTCCTGGTGAAGAGCTCTGGACTAACTCCTCTAGATTCCCCTTGAATGGGTTGAGGTGCCGCGTTGGCTCTCCTGGTTGAAAACTAGTGTTAGCAAACAATCCCAATCAAGTATATCAATATGAGCACAAATGAATATCTAGCATATGAATGTAAACACAATGCAAGATATAAACAAGAGAGAGAGAGAGCAATCGCAAACACAAGGGATTGTTTCGAGGTTCGAGCACACTTGCTCTACATCCCCGCCTTCGACACACGAAGGATTTCCACTATGCACGATCCCAATGGATCACTCCTCGGTGCCGCAACACCTACAATCCCTCGGACTCTCTAGTCCCGTACACACGCAAGCCCCAGAAGCTCGCCGAGGCCGCACCTCAAACAAAGAGTTCACACACGAACTCTAAACCATCGCGAACACACTTGTCCGCCTCCTCAAAGAACAAAGAACAAGTCTTTGGTGATCATAATACTTTGATCACCTAAAAAACAATCTCACTACAACACTCCTATAGGATGAATATGTCTATGAATTGCTCAAGGTTTGTGTGAGAAAACTAGGATGAAAATGGTGGAGGAAAAACTCAAAGAATCACTTTTAAAACACTCTTGATAAACTCCCCTTTTGATTGGAATATTTGCCCTAAAACAAGTGGAGAAAACCTCTTAAAAGAGTTGGGAAAACTGGTGAAAAATCCACTTGGAAATCTTAGAGAAAAACAATGCCCAACCCCCAAATATATAGGCTCAGAAAAACTAGCCGTTGGGGTATGTCAGGCCTAACGGTCGACCGTCCGGTCGACCGCCAACGGTCGGATTTCCGACCGTTGGAGCTACCGGTCGACCGCTCGGTCGATCGCCCAGATACAGAGAGTAAGGCTCTCTGGTCCGGTCGCCCGTCCGGTCGGTCGGCCCACTGTGCTGCCAAACGTGCACAGCTCTGTGCACGTCGGCCGACCGCAAGGTCGACCGGCCCTTGGTGCGGTCGACCGTGCGGTCGACCGACCTGGCCTGTCAGCCAGCTCTGGGTCAGAAATGTTTAAGGGATAAAAAAAACTTAAGTCTTTTTGATTGAAATAAAATCCCATAAAATACTGAAAAATCTACAAAATAGTTTTACCAATATACTTTGATAAACAAACAGCTTGCACAAAATCAAGGCATGTTATAAAAGATTTGGACTATTTTTGTAATATGGAAATATTGGCTCAATTGAAAACTTGTATTTTGCTAAAACTTGTTTTCCAAACTTCTTCATGATACAAAAACAAGATATTTTGAATTCATTAAAGCATAGTGTGTATGGATATGATCCACTACACAAATAAGATATCTATATTTTTGACATTAAGCATTAAACATGGTTTTGGTTTCAAAAGACATGTACATGAGAAACATCAAAAACCAAAATAGTATTTTTCAAAATGAAAGTCTTTTCTAAATCTGAAAATTCTTTTATGAAAAGACAACTAAATCAAGAGTGTGTGTGTGATATATACTTGAGCAATTCACCAACTATTCTATCCTTTACATTTTATCTAAAACAAAAATCTTATACCTAGACACAAGTCTTCATCTTCTTGAAGTCTTCACTTGAAGCCTTCTCATCTTCTAGACTTGGTCCAAACACGATCCACGAGCTCAACTCTTGATGTGGTCTTGATGCATAGGCTCGTGAATCAACCGGTGCTAGCTCCAAAACTTGACTTTAAATCCTTTGTTGAAGCTCCACACCTACTAAGATCTTGATAACAAATCTGTCACTAATTAAACACAAGATCATTAGTACAATAACTACATGAGTTGATCATCACCAAAACTAGAGTGATGGGCCTTTGGGCCAACAAGTGTGTTAACTTATAGCCTTAGTTCGTATAAATAGTTTTTAATTTCATATCATTCATTATTAGATTAACTAGTACATCTATTTATTCCCCTTTAGGTGTATTTTCAAAAACGAACCGGACCTGTAAGTCCTCTCACTCAGTGCCGCAACACCTTACAATCAACGAACTGCAAGCTCGCTTTGAAGCCACACCTCTACAACTCTTTAATACAAGATTTGAGATGATCTCTCCTAGATCACCAAAATAGGCTTATAAACAATTCTTTTAATCAAGATAAGAACTTGTAACTCTGACATTACCGTGAAATAACTTTGAAATCAGTGGAATGGAGAATCAAAAGTAGGGAAATCTTGTATGAAGTTTTACTTAAAAACTTCTCTTTTTGAAAAATATTTCTCTCAAAAACTTGAATCTAAAATTAATACAAATCTTAGTGAATGATTAATTATACTAGTCTACAGTGTTTCCATACATACATACTGTTGGCCCAAAGGCCATTAGCCCGATATTTTGATGATAACAAACCATATTTAGTTATGTGTTTAACAATTTGTTTAAAAGGATTTCAGGTTAAAACAAGTTGATTTGACGGCTCCACAATCAAGACTCACAAGTTTGGACGCCGCTAAAAGATTTGCATTCCCAAGCCAAGCACGGTAGAAAAGCTTCGGATCAAGACATTGAAGAAAAGTTCAAGATTTGTATTTTACTTTTCTTTTTAGAGATTTTTGTCAAAACCTAGATGATAGAGGTAGAATATTTGGGATTGTCACTCACACACACACTTAGTTTGCTTCATGGCTTCAAACTTAGTTTTAGAACATGACTTCAAGAATTTTTATTTCTAACTTAGTTTAAAACCATGTTTTTAAAATATGGTATGTTGAAAATATTCTGCCTATTATTTGTTAGACAGTTTTTTTAAAAAATTTTTTTTTGGATCTTTTTCTGCTGACAGGTTTTTGGGCAGGACCGGCCGACCGGATCTGAGTTCCGGCCGACCGACCTCGCCTGGAAGAATAGTTTTCATTCTTCTCTGTAGCCGGCCGACCGCTGCGGTCGACCGTGTGTTCTGTCAGAGCTCTCGGGTAATTTCGGCGACCGCTGCGGCCGACCGCTCTGTCTGTCAGAGCTCTCGGGATTTTTCGGTCGACCGGACCGGTCGACCGTACGTCGAGAATCTGCCACATACCCTCTTTATTTAAAGCCTTTTCTCTCTCTCTCTCTCTCTCTCTCATTTCTCACCGGCGATCCCTCTTCCCTTTCTCTAAAAATCCTATTTTCTTCATCTCTCTTAAATCCACCTCAAATCCGAACTTCTTTCTCTCAATTCTTCGCTGGATCATCACTTTCAGGCCCGTTCTACGTTCGAACTCAGGGAACTTCTGATTTTGGGTTCTTGATCTCTTCCATTAAGGTAAAAAATCTGATTTTTCCTTTAGATCTTGTTCCTTTTCTCATTGTTCTCCTTAGTTTTGTCAAGATCTTTTGTTTCCTTAGTTTAGATCAGGCCCCACCTTTATTTGTAACCTAGATCTTCATTATAACCTAAAATTTCATCATGTCCAAAGATCTAGAACTGAGAAGGGCAAATCTGTAGTCCCTTCATCCTCTTCCACTAGGCCTAAACGCCCATTTGTTAACTATCTTGCTGAAAATAGGTATATCCTCCTGTCGAAGAGAACTATCATTTCGGGGAGATGTGTATTCCTCCAAGACTTTGAGCACCTTAATATCTCACAAATATTGAGGAATATTCTTTAGACCGATTCATGACTATTAGAGAACCGGTTTATACCTCACTGATACCCTATTTTTATACCAATCTTGCTTTTGAGGGTAATCGGGTTAGGTCCAGAGTTCTAGGGAGAGATATTGATATCCCTCTAGAACAATTTGCTGATTTGTTGCATCTCTCCTGTGGAGGAGTTGATGTATACTCTTTTGACCTACATGATTTTGTCTATCTGGCCGGTGAATCTGCGCTCACCGCGTCAACTTTGCTCCATGGGGATGACAACCCCGGTTTAGTAAGGAATGAGGAGGTGAACAAGTTCACTTTCACCGCCCAAGTCCTTGCCAAATTTGTCTTCTACAACATTTTACCCAAGTCTGGGGAGTATAGTCATGCTAGGGGTCCTGTTCCACTGTTAATCTACTGCCTTCTGAAAGGCATTAAGATTAATATCCCCCGCTTCATAATTTCACACATGATTTCTGATCAAATCCGTATGCCCAATAGGCATTTGCCTTATGGGATGCTCATCTCTTATCTCCTCAAACAACTGGGTTTCGATCTATCCTCTGAGTCTCCCACTGAACCATCTGTAAACCTAGACAACACCCTTTTGAAGAGGATGCAAGTCAGGACGCGTCTTCCCGCTCCTGAGCAGCCTCCTATTCCTCCTGTTCATGTTCCAGGATCATCATCTTCCCCAGGGTCTTCTTCTGCCCCAGGGACTTCCTCTGCTCTCGGGCCATCCATATCTTCAGATCTAAAGGCCCTTATTTCGTCTGAGCTTCGAACTCAGATTCAAGAGCATCAGTCTTGGGTCGAGCAGCGACTGACCCAGATTTCTGCGGCGGATGCAGTACATCGCGTGGAGATGGACTCGCGTTTTCAGGGACTTCGCAATGACCTGTCCTATTTTGCGGATTCCATGCGATATGTGGATTCGCAATTTAGTGCACTCTTTGAGAAGTTCAACATGCTTGGTCCAGACCCCACGCCACTTGCCCGACCGCTTCATTCCTCCGGCCCTCCATTTCCTGTCAGGGCTCCTTCTGCTTCTTCAGCACCACAGCCAGGTGTTGCTGGTATTGATCCAGAGGAGGAGGCTTCTGATGATGATGAGGATGGTGATGAGCAGATGGCTGAAGGAGATGCTGAGGACAGCTCATCTGAGGAGGACGATGATGAAGACGACGACGATGAGGAGGACGACGACGATGAGGAGTGACTTCCCCTTTTGATGATGTCATAAAGGGGGAGAGATATTCTGGAGAGACTTCATTTCTTGGGCTTATTTTTTGTATTTTGTGTTGGACATCTTTTTGGTATTTTTAGTCTTATGGACATATATTTGATGTTTGTGTATGGACATGTGTCTTTCTTTACTTTTATCTATGTATTGTTGGCCCAAAGGCCCTTCACCCTAGTTTTGATGATGATCAACTCATGTAGTTATAGTTACTAATGATCTTGTGTTTAATTAGTGACAGATTCATGATCATGATCTTAGTAGGTGCATAGCTCAACAAAGGATAAAAGAACAAGATTTGGAGCTTGCATGTGGTGATCCAAGGAGTTTTTGGATCAAGCTTGGACCAAGTCAAGAAGATGAGAAGCCTTCAAGGGAAGACTTCAAGAAGTTGAAGACTTGGGTCTAGGTATAGAATTTGTATTTTTGTTTTAGTAAAATGTAAAGGATAGATAGTTGTGGATTGCTCAAGTCTATATCACACACACACTCTTGATTAGAACTCTGATTTAATTGATTTCATAAAAGATTTTGTTTTTAGAAAAGAACTTTTATTTTAGAAAAAGATTTTTCTTTAAGACAAAAATTTTGTTGGTTTTTGGTATTTCTATCATGTATATTCTTTAACCAAAACAAGTTGTATACTAGATTTCAAAAACATAGATATTTCATATTGATTGTGTAGTGGATCATATCCATACACACCATGTTTTTAAATGGACTCAAATATCTTGTTTTTGTATTTGATAAAGGTTTGGAAAAACATTTCATGGAAAATTAGGTTTTTATCAAAAGAATTTTTACCAAGTATTTTACCTTGATAGTAGTATGACACATGCTCATACTCTATGATTTTTCAAGACCAAAACATTTTATCCAAAACTCAAAACCAAATCCAAATTTTCCAGGTCCTGGAAGTTCTGATTTTTCAGAATTTCTCAGTGACCGGTCGACCGGCAGTCGACCGGCACTCGACCGACATGCACAATTTTTGTGCATGTGCGTATCAGTCGACCGGAGTCGACCGATACTCGACCGACCCAAACCTGTTGCTCTCTGGAAATTGCCAGTCGACCGGATCGGTCGACCGACAGTTCATTCAGAAGAGCGGTCGACTCACCAGTCGACCGGTGGCTGCAACGGTCAGAAAAATGACCGTTGGCCGTCGACCGGCGGTCGACCGCCAGCTCTGACAGAACCCCAACGGCTCTATTTTTCTGAAGCCTATAAAAAGGGATTTTGTCATCTGTTTTGGGGTTAACATTTAGGAGACTTCTGAGCTGTTTTCAGACACTTTTAGAGGAGTTTCTCTACAAGATTTTAGTGCAAATACTTCCAATCAAAAGGAAGAGTTTTTATCAAGAGAGTGTTTAAGTGATTTCTTGTGTTTTCCAACAAAGCTTTCTTTCCTTCATTTTCTCACCACACACTTGAGCTTTCCATTGCTAGATATTCTTATAGGTGTGTTGTAGTGAGAGTACTCTTTAGGTGATCAAGAGTTGTGATCATCAAAGAGATCTTTTCTTGTAATTTTGAGGAAACGGGCAAGTGTGCTCGTTGTGGTTGAGTTCGGGTGCGAACTTGTGGTGCGAGGTGCGTCCTCGTCAAGCCGGTGGGCTTGTGGTGTGTAAGGGACTTTGGGAGTCCGAGGGTTTGTAGGTGTACGGCACCGAGGAGAGATCCGGTGGGATCTTACATAGTGGAAATCCTTCGTGTGTCGAAGGCGGGGATGTAGAGCAAGTGTGCTCGAACCTCGAAACAAACCCTTTGTGTTTGCGATTGCTTACTCTATCCCTCTCTCTCTCTTTGTCTCTTTTATATCTTGCATTACTTTCATTGTCTTTACTTTACATGCTTGATATACCCTTGTGCTTAATTGATATACATACTTGCTTGGGATTGTTGTTAACACTAGTATTCAACCAAGAGAGCCAACGCGGCACCTCAACCCATTCAAGGGGATCTAGAGGAGCTTGTCCAGAGCCTCGCAAGGGGAATTCGGCAACACTCTTGGTTATACATAAGTGTTAAATTAATAAGAAGCTTTAATTTGGTCAACTTAGTTTTAATTCCGCATTATTTGTTCATAAGTGACCTTTAGATTAGCCATCACCTATTCACCCCCCCTCTAGGTGATCTTACAATTGGTATCAGAGCTAGTGCTCTTGATAAGGGTCTAACAACTAAGAGTTAAAGATCCTACATTTGGGCTAATCACAATATTTGTTGTACACACACACCTCACCATGGACTTTATGTCACCACCCACCTTTGACATTCTTAACATCCACATTTGGAAAGTTAAGATGTCATTATTCCTCAAAGCCCTAGGTTATAATGTATATCTTGCCACTACTAATAATGCTTATTGTATAGATGGTAAGAATCTTGAGGCTAATACAAAAGCCCTAAATGCTTTGAAGAGTACCCTAAATGATGATTACTTATTTAGGGTTGCTAATATTGATATGGCTTTTGTAGTTTGGAACACCCTCATCTCCCTTGGCGAAAATGAACAATACCTTGCGGGGAGCGATTCGGATGTTGGAAGCGACACCTCCAACAAGTGCTACATGGTCCAAGGGGATAACCCCTTGAGGTAAATTCCGAATCCGATGATGAGGACATGTCATATGATGAGCTCACTACCTTTTGTCATCTCATACTTGAAAAATATGACATGCTTAAAAGAAATAATAAAAATTTGAAAAAGGAAATTGCTTGCATGCATGTAGAACATGACTCTTTTAGAGATAACATTGCATGTTTAGAAAAAGATAACAAGATTTTGAAAAAGGAATTTGATTGCATACTTAATGAAAATGATTCACTTAGAAATAAAGTCGCATGCTTAGAAAAGAAAAAGAAGATTTGAAAAATGAGAATGTTTCCTTATTTTCAAAATTGAATGATCTTTGTGAAGGGAACACTATTTGAAGGATAATATTGCTATGGTTGAAAAACAAAAAGAAAGTATTTTGGAAGAAAATAAATCTTTAAAAGAAAATTTGTTGAAAAAGAAAAGGATAATGTTTTTCAAAAGAAAAAGAAAAAATTCTTCATCTCATCATGCTTTTCATGCTAACACTAATGAGATTAAGAATTTGAAAAATAAAATGAATAATTTGAGTTCAACTTTGAACTCTTGTGCATTTAAACATACTAGATTGGAGTCCATGTTTCCCAAGAAACAAACTCCACATGCTCATGCACATACACATCATGCTCATGCTTATGATGCACAACACGATCACAATCACACTCATAAGCATCATGCTAAGGTGTACATTTGTACACATTGCGGCCGCAAAGGCCATCTAGCAAGATATTGTTTTGATAAGAAACCATATTTATTTTTGCTAAATATAATAGATTTTGGGTTCCTTATAACAATGCTAACCCCAAAGGACCCAAGAAAACATGGGTACCAAAACCCACCTTTTGCTTGTGATGTAGGTGAGGGCTCTCACAAGACGTGAGAAGGTTGGTACCTTGGTAGTGATTGCAATGGACATGATGGACATACACTTGGTTGCATCACTATCAAGGAGCTTGGTGGGACAACCACCATACTTGGAGCTTTGGAGTTGGTAACAACCTCTAAACTCCTATTTTATTTATGTACATGCTTTATACTTTTATCATATTCATAGCATGTTCATGATTTTGTTTTAAGATTTTGTTTGATTGTGCTTCATGTGGTATTTACATGCTTAGATGTAGAATATATCAAACTTGTATCTATACATGTACAAATAGTGAATTACAATTGACTCTTAAATAATTTGAACTTCATGCTCACTTGTACCCACTTTATGCATATGTATAATCTAGTTTTGATGATTCTCTTTTATACATGTTTTTGCCAATTTTTTTTTGTGTGATTTACTTCATGTATATGCATGCTTAATTCAAATCTAATAAATATACATGTATACCCGTGAGTCTCTTGCCTTCATGCAAACATTTATAGACTCTTTTAGTTTTGGATATGTATGCATATTGTTATTTTGTATAAACCATACATATACCATGAAAATTGTTGATTTTAGTGAAAAATGATTTTTTTTATGATTTGTTGTTAAAAATTTGACTTATGATCGTTTTGGGCTTCAATGACTATTTTCATGTAGACACTATTTACATAACCTTTGAACACTCTATCTTTAAGAAAATATATAATTTGAAGCTTTATGGAATATGAGTGCTTGAACTTTTATGTATTTAGTATTATTCATGAAAAACATATGATTTTTTATTTATGAAGGATCTTTAACTAGTTTGTCAAAAATTTATTTAAACTAGTTATCTATTCTTCAAGTATTGCACATGATTCTATTTTTATGGATAAATTCTTTTGTGATTTCAAAATTTTTGATGCTACATTGTATTGAATATTAGTTTAGATGTTAGTATTTGTCAACACTTGGATTTATACTTGTACACCTTATGGACCACAAATAAATCTATATATGATTGGGTTGAATGCTTATTTGTGCCTATTAGATGTATTAGTATAGCCTTGTGTTGATGATCATTACATTCTTAAACTTGTATTCCCATTGGATTTATGTTTTGATCATGTGATTTCATTTCATGTATAAGTTTCTTTTGCCAAAACATTAAAATATACATGGATAACCCTTGAGTCATTTGCTTTTCATGCAAATCTATTTATGAGGACTCAATTGTATTTTGGGGATATGTATGTATACTTAATGTCTTGTCAAAACATACATATGCTATGAAATATAATTTTGATGATTTTCATATATTATTTGTGATGATTTTCGTATTTTCAAAATTTATGATTTTAAGGAATATTGAGTTTTATTGCTAATTTTCATGATGTCATGTTTCACATAACATTAGTACACTCACTTCTTTTGAAAATTATATGGACTTTATGGATTAGAGTGTTTTAGTGCCTTGTGATTTATGCATATTCCATGAAAATATTTTTTGTTGTATTCCTTGGTGGAAGGATTCCTTACTAGTTGTTAAAACACTTTCATTAACTAGTTTGAATTCTTCATATGGTAGATTATATGATGTATACACTTATGCTTACTTTTCAATTGGTATCATTGGTTATTTGCAATTGGTAGCAATATGACTTCATGTTGTGTACATCCATATTTTGATTGTATGTATGAATGTCTTCACATTATCAATTTCTATTGGTATTATCTTGTCATACATATATGTTATCTATTTGTGCTTATTTTACAAGTGGTATTTCCTTTAAAGCACAAAGATTGTTGATGCTAAGCTTAACTAGATTTCAAATTGGTATTTCATAATAAGCTTATGCATTGTGTTTTGAAATTGGTATCAAAATTCAAAATTTGATTATTTTACAATTGATATATCAAAATTGTTGTTACTAAGAAAAAGTTAAAATTTTGTTTTGATAAAGAAAAATTCAAAATTTTTGATTTGTATTGTCTATATGCAAGGAGAGCTTAACATCTCTTCTATATATAGATTCATGTTGAGTATATTATAAATTGAGGAGCTTGACAACTCTTCTTTATATGATATACGTGTGTAGGGGGAGCTTCACATCTCCTCTTATGCATGACATATTATACGTTATGTGAATTAGGGCTTGTCATCCCTCTTTCATGTAATGTATATGTGTCGGGAAGCTAACTTAACGTCTTCCTCTTCATGAATTTATATCGCATATAAATTTTATTGATTATTTGTATTTACCCTCCTTGATTTCCTTAAAGGGGGAGAAAAATTTGTTTGATGTATTCTTCTTTGAACCCTTTGTTGATGATTGACAAAAGGGGGAGAAGAATTTTGTGTTTTATATGCATGATTTCATGATTTCCTTACTTAAGGGGGAAAGTATTTGGTTCCTTTCTTAAGGGGGAGTAAGATTTGTATTTATGCATATATGTTGTCTTGCAATTAGGAGCAAAAGACTTGTATTATATGATTGCATCTCCTACATTGCATACATATTCATGTGCTTTTATTGCCATATCTTTTATTATTTGGTATGCATGAGTTAAGGGGGAGCTTCTTTGAAGCTTTACTTTAATCCATGCATATATAACTCTATGAGTTTTGTCATCATCAAAAAGGGGGAGATTGTTGGCCCAAAGGCCCTTCACCCTAGTTTTGATGATGATCAACTCATGTAGTTATAGTTACTAATGATCTTGTGTTTAATTAGTGACAGATTCATGATCATGATCTTAGTAGGTGCATAGCTCAACAAAGGATAAAAGAACAAGATTGGAGCTTGCATGTGGTGATCCAAGGAGTTTTTGGATCAAGCTTGGACCAAGTCAAGAAGATGAGAAGCCTTCAAGGGAAGACTTCAAGAAGTTGAAGACTTGGGTCTAGGTATAGAATTTGTATTTTTGTTTTAGTAAAAATGTAAAGGATAGATAGTTGGTGGATTGCTCAAGTCTATATCACACACACACTCTTGATTAGAACTCTTGATTTAATTGATTTCATAAAAGATTTGTTTTTAGAAAAGAACTTTTATTTAGAAAAAGATTTTTCTTTAAGACAAAATATTTGTTGGTTTTTGGTATTTCTATCATGTATATTCTTTAACCAAAATCAAGTTGTATACTAGATTTCAAAAACATAGATATTTCATATTGATTGTGTAGTGGATCATATCCATACACACCATGTTTTTAAATGGACTCAAATATCTTGTTTTTGTATTTGATAAAGGTTTGGAAAAACATTTCATGGAAAATTAGGTTTTTATCAAAAGAATTTTTACCAAGTATTTTACCTTGATAGTAGTATGACACATGCTCATACTCTATGATTTTTCAAGACCAAAACATTTTATCCAAAACCCAAAACCAAATCCAAATTTTCCAGGTCCTGGAAGTTCTGATTTTTCAGAATTTCTCAGTGACCGGTCGACCGGCAGTCGACCGGCACTCGACCGACATGCACAATTTTTGTGCATGTGCGTATCAGTCGACCGGAGTCGACCGATACTCGACCGACCCAAACCTGTTGCTCTCTGGAAATTGCCAGTCGACCGGATCGGTCGACCGACAGTTCATTCCAGAAGAGCGGTCGACTCACCAGTCGACCGGTGGCTGCAACGGTCAGAAAAATGACCGTTGGCCGGTCGACCGGCGGTCGACCGCCAGCTCTGACAGAACCCAACGGCTCTATTTTTCTGAAGCCTATAAAAAGGGATTTTGTCATCTGTTTTGGGGTTAACATTTAGGAGACTTCTTGAGCTGTTTTTCAGACACTTTTAGAGGAGTTTCTCTACAAGATTTTAGTGCAAATACTTCCAATCAAAAGGAAGAGTTTTTATCAAGAGAGTGTTTAAGTGATTTCTTGTGTTTTCCAACAAAGCTTTCTTTCCTTCATTTTCTCACCACACACTTGAGCTTTCCATTGCTAGATATTCTTATAGGTGTGTTGTAGTGAGAGTACTCTTTAGGTGATCAAGAGTTGTGATCATCAAAGAGATCTTTTCTTGTAATTTTGAGGAAACGGCAAGTGTGCTCGTTGTGGTTGAGTTCGGGTGCGAACTTGTGGTGCGAGGTGCGTCCTCGTCAAGCCGGTGGGCTTGTGGTGTGTAAGGGACTTTGGGAGTCCGAGGGTTTGGTGTACGGCACCGAGGAGAGATCCGGTGGGATCTTACATAGTGGAAATCCTTCGTGTGTCGAAGGCGGGGATGTAGAGCAAGTGTGCTCGAACCTCGAAACAAACCCTTTGTGTTGCGATTGCTTACTCTATCCCTCTCTCTCTCTTTGTCTCTTTTATATCTTGCATTACTTTCATTGTCTTTACTTTACATGCTTGATATACCCTTGTGCTTAATTGATATACATACTTGCTTGGGATTGTTGTTAACACTAGTATTCAACCAAGAGAGCCAACGCGGCACCTCAACCCATTCAAGGGGAATCTAGAGGAGCTTGTCCAGCCTCGCAAGGGGAATTCGGCAACACTCTTGGTTATACATAAGTGTTAAATTAATAAGAAGCTTAATTTGGTCAACTTAGTTTTATTCCGCATTATTTGTTCATAAGTGACCTTTAGATTAGCCATCACCTATTCACCCCCCCTCTAGGTGATCTTACATGTATGACATGTGTTATCTTTTATGGCATGAGTTATTTTTGGCATGGACATGCATGTGTATTGTGGTTTATCATTTTGCGCCATTTATCTATGCCTGAGTATATTTTTATGATATGCATGTGTTGAGAGGGAGCTTTACTTGAAGTCTCCACCCAAAATTTTGTAATAACTATATATGTTTGTCATCATCAAAAAGGGGGAGATTGTTGGCCCAAAGGCCATTAGCCCGATATTTTGATGATAACAAACCATATTTAGTTATGTGTTTAACAATTTTGTTTAAAAGGATTTCAGGTTAAAACAAGTTGATTTGACGGCTCCACAATCAAGACTCACAAGTTTGGACGCCGCTAAAAGATTTGCATTCCCAAGCCAAGCACGGTAGAAAAGCTTCGGGATCAAGACATTGAAGAAAAGTTCAAGATTTGTATTTTACTTTTTCTTTTAGAGATTTTTGTCAAAACCTAGATGATAGAGGTAGATATTTTGGATTGTCACTCACACACACTTAGTTTGCTTCATGGCTTCAAACTTAGTTTAGAGCATGACTTCAAGAATTTTATTTCTAACTTAGTTTTAGAAATACCATGTTTTGGAATACCAGTTTTAGAAAACAAGTTTTATTCAAAAGGATTTTTTTTTCAAAATGATCTAACATGTTTGAGTATTGATCTATGATCATGCTCTTAGCTTTATTAGGTCTAAAACTTTATTTTTAAAGGTCCTTAAACCTAAGATCAAAACCAAAATTTTCCTCCCAGTTTTTCTGCAGACTCTGTTAAACAGATCTGACAGAGGCCGGTCGACCGACCCAGTCGACCGACGTGCACGGCTGTGCATGTGTGCACGTCGGCCGACCGCTCGGGTCGACCGGGCACTTGTCAGTGCTCTCTGTTTATTTCGGTCGACCGGGCGGCCGACCGTTTTCCCCCAACGGTCAGAAATATGACCGTTGGCGGTCGACTGACCCGTCGACCGGTAGTTGTCAGAAATTCTGACAGACTCCAACAGCTCTATTTTCTGACTGTTTTTGTTGGATTTCACCCCCAACGAATTTCTCTAACTGTTTTGTCCTGTCTTTCATCCCCTATAAATAGTGGGTCATTTCAACATGATAAGACAACAATTTTTACAAGATTTACATCTAAAATTCCAAGTTTTCAAAAGCATCTTAGAAAAGATTTTCAAAGCCAAATTTTCCAAACACCTACTTGAAGCAAATCCCTCTATTTCACTCTAGTCATTTGCACTTCACAATCCCAAGTACTATCTCTACATATTGGTTATAGGATTGTGCTAAGTGAGCGTTTTGTGATCAAGTGTGATCAATTTTCTTCTTGAGCGAAGTTGTAGAGGCATCGGCCTCAAGCGAGCTAGTGTGCTCCAAGTGGTATTGCGGCATCACGAGAGATAGGACTTGTGTGTCATTGTATTGGAGATCCAGTGGGATCAACAATAGTGGAAATCCTTCAAGTGTGAAGGCGGGGACGTAGAGCGTGGCTCGAATCTCGGAAACATATCCTCGTGTTTGCGTTTGCTCAAATATCTCTAAACTCAAACTCTCTTCATTACTGCTTTACTTATTGCTTTTATCTTGCAAGCATTTCAATTTGAGCATATTGTTATGTAGATTTTAAATTCCGCATTATTGTCATATTTCATATAGCCATCACCTATTCACCCCCCCCCTCTAGGTGATTTCACACACACACACACACACACACACACACATAGAGTAGTCTTTGTGTGAGAAACTTTCTCACACGAAGACCGTGAGAAAACTATATAGGAGCTTCAATGTGGGTGATCCGAACCGTTCATCTTAATCTATATACTTTATTTAGACTATCAATTAAAAATCACGCGTCCGAGCCTTTTTACTCATACAACAAGTGGTTACAAAACATACGTTATATTCACCGTAGAATAAAGATGCCACTTGATGCATAGGTAAAAAAAGTTTGAATCGCGTGATTTTTTATTGGTAGTCTAATTAGAGTATGTAGATTAAGATAAACGGTTCGAATCATCCATAAAATCTCTCTTATATGGTTTTCTCACGAAGCTTATTAAGAGAAAGTTTCTCATTTGAAAATTTTATATATATATATATATATATATATATATATATATATATATATATATATATATATATATATATATATATATATATAGTCAAAAACTTAGAGAAAAAATCAATATAGCTGTTGGGGACAAAAAGAAGCCAAAACAGGCTCTGCGGTTGACTGGCTGGTCGACCGCCAACGGTCATATTTTTGATCGTTTAGCAGCGTCGGTCGACTGCCCGGTCGACCAAAATAAACCAAGAGCCAAGGGTGTTACAGTCGGCGAAGGCTCTGTCGATCGAGTTACACGATTATAATTATGTATTACGGTCTACCGGAGGTCAACCGGGCGCCCGGTCGACCGCCCGGTCGACTGTCCGGTTGACTGACCCTGGGTAAAAAACTGATTTTTGAGTTGTTTAGAAATTCTACTTGATTTGTTTCATAAATATATTTGAAGCATGAATATAAAACATAGTCTATGGGGGTAATATGAAGTCTAAAATTATGAGATCATATATTATCATAACTTTAGGATGTAGAACTATAATTTATTAAAGATGAAATATCCTTTGAAATAACAAATATTTTTCAACAAACTATTTTGAAAAAACTTTATAAACTTTTTGAAATTGTTTTCAAAACTCTTAAGCACATATGAAAACTCTCTGTGTGTGTGTGTGTCAATCTCATGAGCTATCAAAGTCACTAATCTTGATTTTGACAAAACTAATTCTTACAAAATAAAAAAAAAAAATACTTCTCTTGAAAATCTTTATCTTGCAATGTGGATTCCTTGATCTTGATTCTTATCACAAGTGATATGATTGAATTTAATGCTTAGACTCTTGGATTACTAAACGCAAGCTTTAAACCTTATGAGTCTTTATGCGAAGCTCAAACACATGGTTGAAAAGAAAACTTAACCTGAAACTTATGTATATAAAAACATTAGTACATAAATAATTACATGAGATTATCATCATCAAAACTAAGACAAATGATCTCAGGCCAACAGTGATGGGGAACTTTATGGCCCGTGGCTTTTAGCTACATCTGGCAGGCGTCACCGGAGAACGACAGTGGAGAGGGCACGTCTTTTAGCAACATCTGGCAAACATACACCGGGAGACGGCGTCTGCTACTCTAGCAGGATGACCATTTGTGAACAATATCGGGTTTGCATAGCAGACCGAGCACGTGACAAATTCCACAAATTTCGCTGATGGGACCATCTGAGCATTAGATGGGCCAGGACTTCATCAGGTTAGGGGGCCTCCTCTAAAAGTGCTAACTTATGCAAATTTTGAGGAGCCCATATCCTTTGGATCAAGATTTCAACCAATTGCAGTGGCTGAGGAAATCTGGGGGGCTCATGTGATAAGGCACAAATTTTTGATGAGTGTATATATATATATATATATATATATATATATATATATATATATATATATATAGGGGTTATTGTACCTCAGTTTCTCAGCCGGCGGGACGTGGCTGAATATATGCCACACATCGGCCGCAGTGTGTTGGCGCCAAAAAATCAAAAAAATCCCGCCTAAACAATCGTGAAACAAATTGACCAAAATACCCTTTTTTAATTCTAAACTGGAATAAAGTCATGAACAAATAAAATTTCAGTTGAATATATCTACAGTTATAAAATTCGTAATTTTAATACATCCAAAAATATAATTAAAAAAAATTGGATCAATATAAAAACTGCCATGGTCGCAGACTTAATACAATATAACAACTGCGACACAGTCGCAGTCACTAGTCGCACTCAAAGTATAACAAAACTTCTTTATATAACGTCTGCGACCCTAGTCGCATTCTATCGTACAACAATGCGACCTCCTTCAGTACTGCGACCAAAGTCGCAATCTTCTTTCCCATGCCTTATGTAAAAGATTTTTAATATGCGACTAGGGTGGATTAGGCATGCGACCCTGAGATCAATTCGCGTATATCAAATCTTATAAAAATTATTATATTATTACACTGAATTAAATGAAGTAATTAATATTCTTTCTACCGTGATACAACAACAGTCTAGGAAAAAAGAGATGCACTAATATTAATCTCGAGAAAGGAAAGATGTGCACCATACGTAATCTAAAGGTATAGGCAAACAATTCTATAAAAAGTTAATTTGTACTTCATGTATTAAACCTCTGGAGAAAAAAGAACTCTTCGGATTCTCCCGCAATAAATCTTCAATTAAATATTTTTTTTTTACCACTTCTTACCATACTCAACCATCACCTGTAACAATTATTATTACTATTCATGTTCTTCCACAAATATTCACCTTTATATAATGCTTGTTACTAATATATTATCTCATACCTAAAAACTATATTTTTGCTATTCCTTTTCAATTTGATTTCAAAAACTTCCAAAAAAAATTCATTCTTGAATCATGTCTTCCCCATCTTCTTCCTCTGAACACTTAGATTTCAACTTCAATCGTTCCCCCACCGGTCCTTTGTCTTCAAGATATTCTAGTGAATCTGATACCAGTCTGGACTTCACTCCTTTTGATTATCTCACTACATCAAATAATGTATTAACTGATCCTCCTATTCATGATGATAATGAAGTTTTCAGTGGGTTAGTGAAGAAGACATTATTCCTCTGTCACTTGACGGAGACATGCTTGATGAAAGCATGTCCTCTGATGCTGTAGGCTCGCTTCCTATCAACGGGTCAGACGAAGAGCTTGATAGAGACGATCCATTCTGGGAGTTCATCGGTGAAACAAAAAAACCTCAAAAACAGCAAGATGATGAGGAAAAAAAGTGATGAAGAGGAAGAGCAGAAGAATGAAGACGATGAATCTGCTTATGATGGGGATAATGACGAGGATTAGGATTTCCTGATCTTCTGATATTCAATTATATTTTGTCTTCTTTTAAAAGCTTTTAATTCTATTTTTTTGTAAGGTCTCTTTCTCACTATATTAACTTATAAGCTCTTTTAATTACATATCCAAACTGCGACTGCTGCTCTTAAACACTGCGACCATAGTCGCAATCCTACTACTGATGCAATTTATGGTCGCAGTTAATCATTTATCAGTTCCCAATGCGACTATGGTCGCAATAATGTACTGTTTTGGAGTTCAAAGTAATTTAAACTTATAGTGTATTAACTTTTAAACTGTTTTGGATAACTGAACAGTCACCTAGGAAGTATACACAATTTTTGGGAAAAGGTAGAAAATAAGTTTGGGAGATATTCACGTGGTTTGAGAGCTTAAACCCTTTGGAATTCTGGGATTAAAAATATATAAAGGGTCATCAGCAAAAGAATTACAAACATACTAAATTATTTTTACTCAAACACGTTACTCTCACTGTTCGGTCAATAGACTCAAAAAAAATATCTTCTCCACCGTCTTCACCGAAAAGAAGCCAATCATCTAATGATGATTGGATGTATAGTTCTGAACCGATGCCTCGCTACGGGTCAGAATCTGAGCTTGATACAGACAACCCGTTCTGGGACTTCATTGGTAAACCAAAACACAAACATGAAGAGGAAGAAAGCGAAGATGAGACTGTCGCTGAAGAGGAGGAAGAGACAGAAAGCGATACAGAAGACGAAAGCATGACTCTTGATGACGAATCTGATTACGATGGTGATGATGAGGATTAGAAGTTTAAAAATTGTATTTTGTTTTTTTTAATATATATAAATCAGTTTTCTAAGGTTATTGTGTGAATTACATTTTTTACTACTATGTCTTGGTTGAAATGCTGTACAATTGTTACAAACCTTCATTTTAAATATTTTACGCTAAACGAATATACTGCGACCATGGACGCAGTTAATAATTATATTACTTCACCCGTATAAATTTTTAAAATGATAGGTTGCGACTTTGGTCGCAGTTGCAGGACGCAGATTTAATAAATAAACTGCGACCTTGGTCGCATTTGCTGGTCTTTAGTCTTAATCAACAACAACACTGCTACCTTGATCGCAGTTGCTAACCGTAGTCTTAATAAAATACAAAGCGACCTTGGTCGCAGTTGCTGGTTTTTGGACTTAATAAAATACATTGCGACCTTGGTCGCAATCGCTGGTCTTTATTTTTAATCAACAACAACACTGCGACCTTGGTCGCAGTTGCTGGCCGCAGTCTTAAAAAAATAATCTGCGACCTTGGTCGCAGCTACTGGTCTTTAGTCTTAATCAACAACAACACTGCGACGAGGTGACACGTCACCGCAAAAGTTGCTTAGTCGCAGTCTTTGGTCAAAGTGTCGACCCTGGTCGCAGTTGTTTCTGTTTGCAATGTAGTCTTATGCGACCTTGGTCGCAGTGTCGTCTCTGGTCCAAGTTGTTTTGTTTGCAATGCATGACTGCGACCAACGTCGTAGTTTATTAAAAAACAAATATGATTTTTATTTATGTCCAGGCATTTATCTCCAGGCATGTGAAAATGATACAAAACGCTCTCTTATACAATAAGATTGAGTGTTACAATACAGCAGTACAAAGAAGACTAAACATCAAAAGACGCTCTCTTATACAATAAGATTGAGTGTTACAATACAGCAGTACAAATAAGACTAAACATTAAAGACGCTCTCTTATACAATAAGATTGAGTGTTACAATACAGCAGTACAAAGAAGACTAAATATCAAAAAGAGCCCTTGTTGACTAAGAGCAGTGGTGTTATTGAGGTCTGATGGCAGCAGAATCTCCGATTCCACCTGACCCTCCAAAGTGGCGGGATACGATCCTTCGTTTATGAACATCTCTTCCATCAGAAGGTTATCCGGTGAGCATGGAATTTCCTCGATGTCACTTCTGGAGTAAGAGAGGAGGTTTTAAGACCTCACAGGGTATGCTACCCACCACTATATCCACCACATCCCCCGCCGCAATACCCACTCTGACCATCCCTTGCCAGCAAGCTTGACTGGTGCATCAAGTCCGAGGAGATCTTGGTGAGGGTTAAGTCCTCGTCAGGGATCATGACTTCTTCCCTTGTGCACGACGAGGACCATGACTTCTTCCCTTGTGGACGATGAGGTCTATGACTTCTTCCCTTGTGGACGAACATCGATCAAGTTCGTCCATAGGGTCATCTTCATCCATGGAGGCAGGCCCCTGTTAGAGACTCTGAAGAAGGCGGAAATTCTCAGAGCAATTGCTCTCGAAAATAAAACAGTCTAATTATGGGCTGTTAAAGGGAGAGGGTGAGCCCTATTTATAGGCAGCCCATAATAACCATAATTAATGGTTCATTAATCAGAACCGTCAGCTTTAATGATCTCCAACCGCCAGCGCCGGTTTGGCATTAAAAGACATTAACGCCTAAACCCAATGAAGAGCCGACGCGTAGACAACGTAGACTTGACGTTTAAAGATCTCATAAAATCTTTATGACAGGCCGCGTCTCTCGGAGTGACTCCAAGTCGCGTCCCCTCAGCAAACTTTTCATTTTTCATTTAGATTCAAAAAATGACTTAATCCAAAACAACACTTAATAAAACAACACTTAATAAAACAACACTTTTCATTTTTCATTTAGATTCAAAAAATAACTTAATCCAAAACAACACTTAATAAAACAACACTGCGACCTTGGTCGCTATGCATGTTAATATAAGGAAACACTTACTTAACGTACTGCGATCTAAGTCGCAGTCCATGTAATGCAACCCTAGATTACAGTTGCTGGCCATCTTTATCAATAACAACACTGCGACCTTGGTCGCAATTAACCATGTACACTGCGACCAAAGTCTCTGACTAATGTCGCAGTTTAAATGTACACAGCGACCAAAGTCTCTGACTAAGGTCGCAGTTTAAATTAAACTATAAAGTAGAATTTTATCGCAGGCTGAAAAAATTGATCTGAAAAGATTTTTATTTTCAGAAAAAATTTTATCGCAGGCTGAAAAGTAGAAACTAGATCTTTCATAAAAGAGGTAAGGAAATAGGGCGAAAAGTAATTTATATACAATAACCTAAATCCTATAAAGAGCGGCAAAAAAAGGGGAAAAAATAATAATAAACAATAAGGAAAGTTATCGAAAAGGGGGTATTTGGTAATTTAACTTCTTCCTAAAAGCGGGCCGCAAGTTAGTGGGGTGACAAAATTGAGCCACGTCACCGCAGGCTGAGAGAGTTCTCTCAGTCGCAGGCTGATATACATTTTTCTCATATTATATATATATATATATATATATATATATATATATATATATATATATATATATATATATATATATATATATATATGGGGTTACTGTACCTCAGCCGGCAGGCTGAGAGAGTTTCTCAGCCGGCGGGACGTGGCTGAATATATGCCACATATCGGCCGCAGAGTGTAGGCGCCAAAAAAATCAAAAAAGATCCCGCCTAAACAATCGTGAAACAAATTGACAAAATACCCCTGTTTTAATTATAAACTGGAATAAAGTCATCAACAAACAAAATTTCAGTTGAATATATCTATAATTATAAAATTCGTAATTTTACTATATCGAAAATATAATTAAAAAAAATTGGATCAACATAATGTAAAATAAGCAGAAGCATTGAAAATTTAAAAAACATGCCATGGTCGCAGACTTAATACAATATAACTTTCAATTTTATATGACAACTGCGACACAGTCGCAGTCACTAGTCGTAGTCATAGTATAACAAAACTTTTTTATATAACGTCTGCGACTCTAGTCGCATCCTATCGTACAGCAATGCGACCTCCTTCAGTACTGCGACCAAAGTCGCAATCTTCTTTCGCATGTCTTATGTATTAAATGAAAGTAATTAATATTCTTTCTACCATGATACAACAACAGTCTAGAAAAAAGAGATGCAATAATGTTAATATCAATAAAGGAAAGATGTGCACCATACGTAATCTAAAGATATAGGCAAACAATTCTATAAAAAGTTAATTTGTACTTCAAGTATTAAACCTCTGGCAAAAAGAAACTCTTCGGATTCTCCCGCAATAAATCTTCAATTAAATATTTTATTTTTTTACCACTTCCTACCATACTCAACCCTCACCTGTAACAATTATTATTACTATTCATGTTCTTCCACAATAATGACCTTTATATAATGCTTGTAACTAATATATTATCTCATACCTAAAAATAATTCATTCTTGAATCATGTCTTCCCCATCTTCTTCTTCTGAACACTTAGATTTCAACTTCAATCGTTCCCCCACCGGTCCTTTTTCTTCAGGATATTCTAGTGAATCTGATACCAGTCTGGACATCACTCCTTTTGATTATCTCACTACATCAAATAATGTATTAACTGATCCTCCTATTCATGAGGATAATGAAGATTTTATGTGGATTAGTGAGGAAGACATTATTCCTCTGCCACTTGACGGAGACATGCTTGATGAAAGCATGTCCTCTGATGCTGTAGGCTCGCTTTCCCATAACGGGTCAGACGAAGAGCTTGATAAAGACGATCCATTCTGGGAGTTTATCGGTGAAACAAAAAAACCTCAAAAACAGGAAGATGATGAGGAAATAAGTGATGAACAAGAAGAGCAGAATAATGAAGACGACGAATCTGCTTATGATGGTGATAATGACGAGGATTAGGATTTCCTGATCTTCTGATATTCAACCTTATTTTGTCTTCTTTTAAAAGCTTTTAATTCTCTTTTTTTGTAAGGTCTTTTTCTCACTATATTAACTTATAAGCTCTTTTAATTACATATCAAACTGCGACTGCTGTTATTAAACACTGCGATCATAGTCGCAGTGCTACTACGCATGCAATAGATAAAAATAATTCATACTTTATAAGCAAAACATATAAAAACATACATAAACTGCGACTATAGAATCAGTACTTATTCACCGTTATTACATTTAACTTAGCAAAAAAAAAAATTCATCAAGAAAAATGCAGTCGAGAGTACTGCGACCATAGTCGCAGTCTATGATCGCATACTATATGTAAAAACTAATTTAATAGTTCATAGGAGGATCAGACAACAGTCAGAAATGAAGAACAAAAAATATAAAATAATACGTAAACTGCGATTATACTATCGCTCTCGTTAAGTACTGCGACCATAGTCGCGGTAGTGCGACCATAGTCGCAGTCTATGATCGCATACTATATGTAAAAACCAATTTAATAGTTCATAGGAGGATCAGACAACAGTCAGAAATGAAGAACAAAAAATATAAAATAATACGTAAACTGCGATTATACTATCGCTCTCGTTAAGTACTGCGACCATAGTCGCGGTAGTGCGACCATAGTCGCAGTCTATGATCGCATACTATATGTATAAACCAATTTAATAGTTCATAGGAGGATCAGACAACAGTCAGAAATGAAGAACAAAAAATATAAAATAATACGTAAACTGCGATTATACTATCGCTCTCGTTAAGTACTGCGACCATAGTCGCGGTAGTGCGACCATAGTCGCGGATCGCATACTTGTAAAAACCAATTAATAGTTCATAGGAGGATCAGACAACAGTAAAAATGAAGAACAAAAAATATAAAATAATATGTAAACTACGATTATATTATCACTCTCGTTAAGTATTGCGACCATAGTCGCGGTAGTGCGACCATAGTCACAGTCTATGATCGCATACTATATGTAAAAACCAATTAATAGTTCATAGGAGGATCAGACAACAGTCAGAAATGAAGAACAAAAAATATAAAATAATACGTAAACTGCGATTATACTATCACTCTCGTTAAGCACTGCGACCATAGTCGGGTCCTTCATCGCATTATACATTACATGCTAAAAAGTAAACTGCGACTATATTAAAAATCATTAAATATCAAATCAAATAAAAAAATTAAAGAAGCATTCAAATTAGTTTCGTGATTTAATAAAAAAATGTTGGCAGTTTGGCCGCAGTTATAAAAGATAATTGTCACAAAAATTGAATAACATCATAAATATAAAAATATAATAAACTATACATATCCACTGTCTTTTACCGACAGAGTAGCTTTTCATAAGGGGTATCTAGTAATTTAACTTCTTCCTATAAGCGGGCCTCAAGTTAGTGGCGTGACAAATCTTGAGCCACGTCACCGCAGGCTGACAGAGTTCTCTCAGCTGCAGGCTGATATACATTTCTCTCTCTCCCTCTCTCTCTCTCTCTATATATATATATATATAAGCTTATTTTGAGAAAGTTTCTCATTTGAAAGTTTTCCTATATATATCAGGAATCTATATCTCATCCACATGATCGCCCCCATATGGTTTTCTCACGGTTTTTGTGTAAGAAAGTTTCTCACATGAAGACCTCTCTATATATAGAAAATTTTCAAATGAGAAACTTTCTCAAAATAAGCTTCGTGAGAACACCATATAAGAGAGATTTTATGAATGATCTGAACCGTTCATCTTGATCTACATACTCTAATTAGATTACCAATAAAAAATCACGCGATTCTAAGTCTTTTTACCTATTCATCAAGTGACATCTTTATTCTACGGCGAATATAACGTATGTTTTGTAACCACTTGTTGAATGGGTAAAAAGACTTGAACTCACATGATTTTTTATTAGCGGCGTAAATAAAGTATATACATTAAGTTGAACGGTTCGGATCATCCATATGATAGCCCCTATATGGTTTTTTCACGGTCTTTGTGTGAGAAAGTTTCTCACATGAAGGCCTATATATATATATATATATATATATATATATATATATATATATATATATATATGTACATATATATATATATATATATATATATATATATATGTACATCAGCCGCCAGTTGAGAGAGACTCTCTCAGCTGTCACTTCAATATGGTCACAAACTTACTGCAACATGGTCGAGTTCACTATAACATGGTCGCACTCCTAAAAAATGATATATTTTCAGTGTAATTAGGACTGCAATTATGGTAGCAGTCCTCAGAAAAAGACTGCGACCTTGGTCACAGTCTTCAAAAAAAGATTGCAACCAGTCCTCAGAAAAGACTACGATCATGGCGGCAGTTCTAATAAAAACACTGCGACTTAATCACAGTCCTTATATAAAACTGCGACCATGGTACCAGCCCTAAAAATGTGGTTGAAATTCAGCCACGTTGTGCCAGCTGAGAGAGTCTCTCTCAACTGACGGCTGAGATACAGATTCCTGATATATATATATATATATATATATATATATATATATATATATATATATACACGTGTGTGTATATATATATATACACGTATACGTATGTATATATATGTATGTATGTATGTATGTATGTATGTATGTATATGTGTGTGTGTGTGTGTGTGTGTGTGTGTGTGTGTGTGTGTGTGTGTGTATATATATATATATATATATATATATATATATAATATATGTGTGTGTGTGTGTGTGTGTGTGTGTGTGTATATATATTGGTGATCTGAAAATACACACACTACTATTTCCTACTAAAGAATAACCCGATGCATCCTTTCGTAAGATAGCGAGAAGTTCATCGGGAAAATTTTCATATGGAGGCAAAAGGCCTCTAAGCCCAGCTAAACCCCAAATTTTTTGGAAAAGCAATTCCTCTGGGCTCAGCAAGCATAATGGATATAGAGAATGGGCCAGAGAAGGAGCAAGTGCTAATTAGTGAAATTAGGGGTGGCAGACGGGTCGCGACCCGTTAGACCTGACCCGACCCGACCCGAAGTTAGCGGGTCTGAGTTTGGGCTAATCGGGTTTGGGTCGTAATCGGGTCGACCCGTCTGACCCGATTATTAAATGGGTCGGGTCGACCCGAACCCGCCAGACCTGCTTGACCCACCAGACCTGATTATTCTCTCTCCTCCTCGGCATCCTTACCTTGATCTCCTCCTCTGCCGCCTTCGCCTCCTCCTCTTCGCCTAAATCAAATTGTCAAAAATATAGACCAATTTTGAACCGTGGCCTCTAGTGTGTGGAGTTTAGTGTGATGACTAACTATACCGCCTAACAATTTTGTAATAAAGTGTAAAGAAATTGTATTTAAAATTTAATAATTTGATCAAATGGGTCGAGTCGGATCGACCCGATTAAGAATGGGTCTGGTCTGGATCTGAATTTTTGACCCGTATAATATCGGGTCGGGTCGACCCGACCCGATTATTATATGGGTCGAGCAGTAATCGGGTCGGGTCAACCCGACCTGAACTAATTTCCACCCCTAGGTGAAATGATCTGTGCCCTTGTTCCTTCTGTTCAAATTATAGGGAGGAAGAATGGATCGGGGGTTGCGAACGAAGGCGTGTGAACTTGCCTGACTTTCATGGCGGGAAGGGAAGACTCGTCATCAACAACAGAAGAAATGAGGCCTGCTCGAAAATTCGTTAACGGAAAGGCAAGGAGAGCTATGGTCGGTGTGCCAAAGGTAAAGGCTGTCAGAGGTGTTGGAAAATAATGTAAGAATTACTGCTAAGCTATTTAAATTAAACTTTTAAGAAGAAAGAAACTTCTCTATTTTGATCGAGACGTGCGGAGCACTGTCCTTAAAAGTAGATCGCGCCCTTCTGAGAGAGTATCACGTGCAGCAAGTTGATGGCGGCCTACTCTCCAGGATTCAACAATCACTGACCCTGCAAGCGTGTACTCGTAATGCACAGGCCCTCGAACAGCTCGGTTTTGTTTCCTCTCGAGATGCATGGAAGAACTGAAGAGTTTAAGAAGATTTCAGAGAAGAAAGAAGATGGTTGAGTTGTATTGTTGAGGGAAGGGAATAGATCCTTTATAAAGAGAGTTTTTCATCATTAAAAAATTGTTGGGCAGAGAAATAATCCTTGGACAGAGAACTAATTATTGCACAAAGAAAGAAATCTTTCCTTGTGCAGAGGAAAAATATTGCCTTGAAAAATGTCACTATAGAACCTGGGCAGAGAGCTCTTAACGGCTAACTCTGACATGACAGGACATGGAAAGATACGAATTTTAACAACTATCTCTAACCCAAATATTATTTGGAACGATTTTATTTTAATTTTAAATCCAAAAATAAAATTGGTAAAACTTAGCCTATTCGGGTCACACCCCCGAGGCTCTGAAACCCGGATTTGCACCCCCTGCGCGTGCAATGCAAGCACACATGCGTATTAAGATTTTCTAGACCTAGTAACCTAATTTCCTTCACTGGGCCTCAATATAAAGGAAACATAAGAATTCAATACATCAATAGTGGCGACTTTTGATTTATGAGCCACTACCTAGGATATGTAGGTGTGCCCAAGGAAGTTAGTGAAACATAAAGTTTCTATGAACCAATCTTCCTAATTATAGATTATTGACCTACTACCCATATATCATAGAACCGAGCTGTTCAAAATGGGTTGGCGTGAATCGGCCATGCACCCTACCTGGATATTCATGAGCCTCTAGAAAATATGTCTACATTCTCATAGGAAGTGGCCCCACTTTCACACTCATATAAGTGGATTCATCAAGTGTGCATTGCAAGTAAACACACCACCAAATAAGGACTATGGTAATCCATTAAGAGTTATTGCTCATCCTTTGTACATTGCAATTTACACTATCTACATCATAGGAAGAGACTTCTCAGTAATAAAATAAGATAGTGCATCACCAAGTCAACAAATGATTTGTTATTATCCATATGTACCTACTTCATGAGTTCATCAATCACATAAGTTGGGTTACTATCATTTTTGACTCTTTATTATAGACATGAGTCCCATTCTCCTTGATGTATTCTCCACTAGTTTTCTTCCTAGTGGTTTGGTAAATGGATCACTTATATTAAGTTCTGACCTCACATAGTCAAGAGATATGATCCAATCATCCAGCAGCTGCTTTACAATTTTATATCTTAGGCTTATATGCCTACTCTTTCTATTGTATATTTTATTCTTAGCTCTAACAATAGTAACTTGGTTATCACAACGAAAAAATGCAGACAGAGCTGATCTCTTCCAAATTGGTATATCAATCAAAAGATTCCTGAGCCACTCAGCTTCAGTACCTACCTTCTTTAAGGCAACAAACTCAAATTTCATAGTGGAGCGAGCGTGACAGTTTGCTTGGATGATTTTCAAGACACTGCACCCCCACCAAGTGTGATCACATATCCACTTGTGGACTTTAATTCATCAGACTCGGAGATCCAATTAGCATCTGAGTATCCCTCTAAGACAGAAGGAAAGTCACAATATTTCAAACTCTAATTAATAGTTCTTTTTAGATACTTTAGCACTCCATATAATGCTGTCCAATGGTCCTTATTAGGACAGTGAGTATAACGACTAAGTCGTCCCATGGCATAAGCAATATCAGGTCATGTATAATTCATCAAGTGCATTACACTACCAATGATTTGTGCATACTCAGCTTGTGACACACTTTATTCTTCATTATTTCTTAAGTGAATGCCGCAATCATAAGGTGTGAAAACAGGTGTGCAGTCAAAATGATAAAATCTTTTTAACATTCTTTCTATATAGTGTCCTTGTGAAAGTATGATACGATCAGAATCTCTAGTTATTTTAATTCCTAAAATCACATCTACTTCACCCATGTCTTTTATATCAAAATTAGAGGACAAATATGATTTTGTATCATTTATAATTTCTAAGTTTGTACCAAATATAAGCATATCATCAACATATAAACATATGATAACACCAACATTATTCTCAAATTTAGTATAGACACATTTATCAGCCTCATTAATCTGATAACCATAGGAAACAATAACACTATCAAATTTATCATGCCATTGTGTGGGTGCTTATTTTAAACTATATAAAGATTTTACAAGTTTGCAGACTTTGTGTCTATTTTCAGTTGTCACACAACCTTCAGGTTGGTCCATATATATTTCTTCTTCTAGCTCTCCATTTAAGAATACAGTTTTAATATCCATTTGATATATCACAAGCTTATCAAAAGATGCTAAAGCAAACAACACTCTAAGAGATGCAATTTTAGTCACAGGAGTAAATGTAACAAAATAATCAATGTCTTTCTTTTGAGTGTATCATTTAGCAACCAATCTAGCTTTAAATTTATCCAAAGACCTATCAGGTTTCAGTTTTCTTTTAAATATCCATTTGCAACCAATTGATTTTGCACCTGATGGCAAATTAATAAGTTCCTAAGTATGATTCGATAATATAGATTCTAATTCATTATTAATAGTCTCTTTCCAGAATGGAGCATCCGGAGAGGAGATAGCCTCTATATAAGTGAGAGGGTCACCACCAACAAGAAATGTAAAGAAATATTTACCAAAGTCAATTTCTTTTCTAACTCTTTTAATTCTCCTTAGTTTAATCTCTTCATTATCATCAGATTCTTGTGCATGACTAGATGATGGAGCATAAGATGATTTATCAACATAAGTTTTCAATAGAAAAACATGCTCAAAGAATTCTACATTTTTAGTTTCAACAATAGTGCTAACCTCCATAGCATTATTATCACTTCTAGTAACAAGAAACCTATATGAAGTACTATAATGTGCATAACCTATAAACATGCAGTCAAAAATTTTGGGTTCTAGTTTCTTTCTTTTGGGTTCAGGTAGAAGAATTTCAGTCAGGCACCCCCATGCTTTTAAATAGTTTAAGTTTGGTGCATGTTCTTTCCAGATTTCATATGGTGTTCTATTTTGAATATGACAAGCAGAGAATATACCAGTTTTCTTATAGGGTATTCTATTTTGAATATGACAAGCAGAGAATATAGCCTCCCTCCATAGGTTCAGAGGTGCACAAAAACTTATAAGCATAGAAACCATCATATTTTTGAGTGTTCTATTTTTTCTTTCACCAACACCATTAGATTCAGGTGAATATGGCGGGATAGTCTCATGGATTATGCCATGTTGTTCACAAAATTCATTAAATTATTTAATTTCATATTCACCACCTCTATTCGATCTCAATCTCTTGATTTTCAACTTCTGATTTATATTTTAGAAATATTTCAAAGGCTTCATCTTAAGATCTTAATAGATAGACTATTGTATATCTAGAACAGTCATCAATAAAAGTGATATATAATTTTTTACCAACTCTAATTAAGTTATGTTATAAGTCACCAAGATCACTATGAATAAGCTCAAGCAATTCAGATTCTCTTTGTACATTTTTACATGATTTCTTAGTGGATTTAGATTCAACATATATTTTACATTTGTTATGATTAAATATAGTTACATTATGTAATAAACCTATATCTTTTATTTTCTTAATGTAAGAAAAATCAATATGTCCTAGCCTACCATGCCAAAGATCACAAGAGTCAATCATGTAAGCAGAAAAAGTAGATGTATTTTCATTCATGATTTCAAGTCCATTCAGCATAAATATACCCTGACTACAGTACCGTGTACCAACAAATTGTCCATTTCTAGTCATTACAATTTTATCAGATTCAAAGCAGACCTTAACTCTAGCTTTTCCAAGAAGAGAAAAAGAAATGAGGTTCTAACGAATTTCAGGAACATGAAGTATATCTGCAAGAGAAAAGATCTTCCCTGAAGTGAGCTTGAGAAGCACCTTTCCCTTAACCACAACGGGTGAGGGCCTCGAATCGCCCATGAACACTTATTCACCATCATCAATAGAGGAGTAAGAGGAGAAAGCTCCTCTGTCAGCACATATCTGTTGGGTTGCCCTACAATCAATCACCCAGTTCTTATTATGTGCAACCATGTTAACTTCAGAGATTACAACAACAATAATATCACTCTCAACTAGGTTAGCTTGTGGTTTGGATAGAGCTTCTCTAATCTTCCGGAACCTACACTGTGCTGAGTAGTGTCCGGGTTTGCCACACACAAAACAGTTTTCTTTCTTCTTGAAAGTAGAGTTAGGATTTTTTTCATCTTAGGGTTCTTATTTGATTTGAAGTTTGGCTTATGAAAATGTTTCTTTAATTTAAAAGGCTTGCTTTCAATTAGATTTGCCTTGGAAGTAAGCTCCTTGGCCCTTTCTGTTTTCTCTCTTTTTTTATTTTTCTCTTCAATTCTAATATGAATTATTACATCTTCAAGGTTCATTTGTTTTCTTTCATGGTTCAGTTCTTTCTTGTAATCTTTTCAGGAGTCGGGTAGTTTTTCAATTAGGGCTCCAGCAATAAAGGTTTCGGGTAGGGTGATATTTTTATTTTTAAGATTATCAATTAGAACATGGTATTTATGAATTTGAGAGGAAATATCTTTTTCATTAGACATGACAAAATTCAGAAAATTTTCAATAACAAAATTTTGAGTTTCAGCATCTTTAAGAATGTATTTCTTATTAAGACTTTCTCAAATTTTAGTTGCAGTTTTATAAGAATAGTAAACATCAAACAGTGCATTACTAAGTGTGCTGAGAATGATGTGTCTACAAATTTTGTTGACATTTTTCTAGTTTTGCAATTCTTTTTCTTCTCTTGTTTAGGATCAGTTATAGCAAATGCATAACCAATTACACTAAGTGTGATATAACTTTTTCTTGCCATCTTTTATAGTGGGTACCATTAAATGATTCAATTCTAGAGATGTCAGGCAGAGACATAACATTAATAGCAACAACCATAACAGTATCCATATATACTCTTAAGATTGTTGGAAAATAATGTACGAATTACCGCTAAACTATTTAAATTAAACTTTCAAGAAGGAAGGAACTTCTCTATTTTGATCGAGACGTGCGGAGTACTATCCTTAATAGTAGATCGTGCCCCTCTGAGAGAGTATCTTGGTGCAGCAGGTTGATGGCCTCTTAGAGAGTATCTCGGTGCAGCAGGTTGATGGCGGCCTACCCTCCAGGATTCAACGATCGCTGGCCCTGCAAGCGTGCACTCGCAATGCACAGGCCCTTGAACAGCTCTTTTTTGTTCCCTCTCGAGATCCATGGAAGAACTGAATAGTTTAAGAAGATTTCAGAGAAGGAAGAAGATGGTTGAGTTGTATTGTTAAGGGTAGAGAATAGGTCCTTTATAAAGAGAGTTTTTCATCATTAGAAAATCCTTGGGCAAAAAAATAATTCTTGGACAGAAACCAATGTTTGAACAACTAAAGAAATCATTCCTTGTGCAGAGGAACAATATTGTCTTGAAAAGTGTCACTGGCAGAACTTGGGCTAAAAAATAAAATTGACTAAACTTAGCCTATTTGGGTCACACCCGCGAGACTTTGAAGCCCAGATTTGCATCCCCCTGCACGTGCGATGCGGGCACACATGCGCATTAAGGTTTTCTGGACCCGGTAACCCAATTTCCTTCATTAGGGGCTCAATGGGCTTGTGTGCATACGAGCACCCCCAGTTTCTATCCCACACAACCCATCATGAGAGGGACTCCATATATAAACACTAAAGAGTTCTTTTCTTATCCAATGTGGGACTAAAAGAACTTTACTTAATTTTGAAATACCTTCAAATACTAACAAGAGGTGGTGAATCTACTTGAGTTGGTCGACATCATTCTGAAGGGGTAAAGCGGCGCAGAGGGGAAGAGTCTGTCTTGCCATCATTTGAAGATAAAGAGATGACCGTGGATGCAAATAGCTCACCGGAGGACGTAACCATGGTTAGTGGAGAGGTGGTGGTTCATCAATGCCCACCAATTGTTCGATGAATTCACTCGTTTGGAATTGCAGAGGTGCAGGTAAGCCATTGACCCACGCCTATTGTAATAGATCGATGGCCAAGCATCAGGTGTCCTTGGGGGTGCTGTTGGAGACTCAGGTGTCTGGGAGAGGTCTAGAGAAGGCTATTTGCAAGGTTCCAAGAGATATCCCTATAGTGGGACGGTCTGGGGGCATTCTTGCCTTCTTGGAAAAGAACAACCATAGAGGTGAAAGTTATTCTCGGGGGGCGTCAAGCATTTGTGGCCAAAATCACCGAGGGTGCTCAACCACCATGTATACGCGCAGAAGTAAAGAGAAGGCAGCTGTGGAATATTCTTGGACAACTGGTAGACACAACCATACCAGTTTGTTTCATATGAGACTTCAACGTGCTGACGGACTATACAGAGAAAGATATAACCATAGCAGTGTATTTCTTCCTCCGCTGCTTCGGTTGCAAGGCAGAGACTTCAATGGCCTGAAGCCGTTTCACTTTGAGAGAATATGGTGGGAGAATGAGGGTCTGCGAGTAGTTATGGATGATGCGTGGGAAAGAAATGTTAAGAGGGTCTCCTACTTTCAAATTCTCTCAGAAGCTGATTGGTCTCAGGACTGAACTTAACCGCTGGAACAAGGAGGTGGTGGGTAACATTTTCAATAAGGGCAAGAGGCTTGAGGGAGAGAGATCTAAGTTGCAGGACATTGAAGAAGTTGTTGGTTTGAATGACACTCAACAAGAGTCACTTAATCGTATGGTGGCGAGGTACCATAAAATTCTGAGACAACATGGGCTGTTTTTGCATCAGATACTCGTGTTTCATGGTTGCAACGGAGGATAGCAACACATCGTTCTTTTGTCGATCTACGATGGTGAGGCATTCAAGGAATCTGATCACTGAGATTTTAAATGAACAAGGAGATAAGGTAAAAGGGCGTGAGGCTATAAGTGAGCTTTAACACTAACTGTCATCCCCTCAGTGGAAATCAACCTTCATAGTTCTGATCCCAAAGGTTAAAGGTTCAACTTCGTCGAAAGATTACAGCCTTTTAGCCTTTGCAATGTTTGCTTCAAGGTGGTGCTAAAAATTCTCGTGAATATGATGAAAAATGTGCTGCCATCTCTTGTCTCTCAAGAATAAAGTGCTTTTTCAGTAGACGTGCCATTATGGACATTGTGTTGATCGCTCAAGAAGTGCCGCACTCTATGAGAAGTAGGAATGACGGGAAGAAACTAACGACATTGAACCTAGATATGGAACGAGCTTATGATAGGATGCTTATGTGAAACAATGAAACGGGTGATGTGTAAAATAAGTGATAAAGCCAAACTCACAATGTTTCACTATAAATCATGCACGATCTTTGGTAGGAAGAATCTTAAAACTAATTATATGGTAAGATGGATTTTGATAAAAATTTAATATTCAAAGTGTAGACAATTCTAATCGTCACAAATTACATGCAAAACTTAGTCAATCAGTAACAATCTTACTTGTAATATCAAAACAATTGAACATAAAGATTAACAGACTCACACATTCTTAACAATATTTTTGGACAACAGATAAATCCTGAGAAAATAATAAAGATAAATCCAGCAGTGTAATCCAACAAATATACTGATTGCTGAAAATAAAAATTACCTGTCTATAAGCTTCATTCTCAGTTTTCCATTATTGTGGTTGTGAAGGATCTTGTGTAGAATGACTTGTTGTTCTCCTGTAAGAATCTACTGGTATTCTTTTACTGAAGTGATCTGATCTGAACTTTGATATGTGCAGTTGGCTTGGACTAGTGCAGTTGGCTTGGACTAGTGCAGAAAAGGGAGCAAAGCTGCTCGTTGATTGTGGCGCTCGCAAAGGGAGAGAGAAGCAGGTGGAGTGCAGTTGGTGTTGGCAGCAAGTGGAGTTGCTTGTTGTTGGCTCCCGCAGATGAAGAGAGGGGGAAGCGGAGGGATGCTTGGTGGGTGCTAGTGCTGGCGCGCGTAGGGGAGGGAAGAAGGCGGAGAGGGGTTGATGTTGTTGGCACACAGGGGGGAATAGGAGAGGCAATAGGGAGCTTGGTGGGGCTCTTGTGCTGGCGCACACAGAGGGGGAGAGAGGGAAGCCGATAGGTGATTGGTGGGTATTTTAATTTTGTAACTAATTTGGGATTTTGTGGATTGGATGAGGTATTTATATTTGGGTGGATTTGAAATATTTGTGCAAGTGAATTTGAATGAAAATTGAGTGGATGAGATCAGGTTGAATTTGGATAGGGTAACTAGGATATTGTTTCACGCAATAATCCTATTTTGAAAAGAGTTTCATACTCAAATTCAAACTGATATTTCATAATTAAAAACACAAGATTTTATTCCTTCAAAGTCTATATTTATTCATTCCATATAAGGCCAAATAAATAGGCCAAATAAAAAAGAAATTCTCACTCACAACCGATATGGGATTAAACAAAATGAAAATACAATAAGGACTGCATAATAATTAAAGATTCATTTTCTTTTATAGCAAAATCAAGTTTTGAAGTTAAAGACTTATTTTTCTTCGAAACATTTTCACAATCATTTTTGGTTTTCAAAATCTTGTTTTCATTTAGGGCAAGATCAAGTTGGGATTTAAGTGAGTCATGTTCACTTGAAATCTTATCTCTCTCTTGCAAAACAAAGTCAAGCTTAGAAGATAAATTTTTATTTTTCAAAACTTTATTCTTTGAAATCAATCTTTCACATACAATAGAAAATTCTTCATTTAATGCATCAGAATCAACATAATCATCACTAGAAGAACTAGCACTGTCTAGTTGAGTATCCGAATGTACCTCAAGGGAGTCATTCCCTTGGACCATGAAGGAACGTTGGTCGGATTCTTCTCCACTAGATTCCTTCTCCACTTGGATTGACAATTGTAGCTTTGGAGAGGTCAAGAAGTTTCACACTGCAAAGGCAGAATCACAATAAGAAATCATGTTTAAATATTCTTTGCTAAATGATTTTTTAAGTTCCTCTAGGGCTAGTGCATTGGCCTCTATATGCATGCTATTACTAAGGTAGGATTTCTTGGTAATGGTAAGGTAAACTTTATAACCTATGGCTTTTAAATGCCAACTCATATGACCTTCAACATATTAATTTTTGAGATATTAAATATGGGAGGGCAATCCATGAGTGCAAACTATATGTGTGCAAATGCAAATCTAGATTAGCAACCAAGATCACACTCCTAGGTGGTTAAACCTAATATCAGGAGCGTAGGCTCTAATACCAATTGAAAGTACACCTAGAGGGGGGTTAATAGGTATAAGTATAATCTATGACAAAAATGCGAAATTTAAAAACTAATTACAATACACTTAGTGTAACCAAAGAGAGTAGTCGAATTCCCGGTGAAGGGCTCTGGAGTAACTCCTCTTGATTCCTCTGAATAAGAGTTGAGGTGCTATATGAAGCTCTTTTGGTTTAACACAAGTATGACACACACACACACACAATCAATACCAAGCATATAAATGATATGAGCAATATGAAATGATGCAAGACACAATATAAAAGAGAGAGAGTTAGAGAAAGTGGATCAAACGCAAACACAAGGATATGTTTCAAGGTTCGAGCACCTAGCTCTACGTCCCCGCCTTCACACAGAAGGATTTATACTAACTCGTCCACACAGGACTTTCCACACAGGGAACCTCTATTGAGGATTTGGGTAAATACAACCGGGAGTACACAACTCCTCTCTCAACTAAATACAACATCTCACTAGAGGCAAGGCACAAACCAACACAATATCAACCTCACAAATGAGGGATAGGCACAAAGTTAACACCAACAACAATCACATCACACTTGAGGGATCCCAACTCAATCTCCACCTCTCACTAGAGGGATACAAACACCACTTCCACAATCACCTCTCACTAGAGGGATATCAATACTATCACCTCTCACTAGAGCGATATCACAATGAATGGAAGGTAATAACACTTGGTGGTCTCTCTCAACCACAAACCAATTCTTTCTCACAAAACTAGATCCTAATAGATAGGATAGATGGATAAGCTCAAGTGTGAGAAAATCAAGGTGTTTGGAAATCAAATAACAAAGAAAAATACTTGGGAAAACAATTAGAATTTGATAGAAATGAAGATCAAAATAAATATCCCAAATACTCTATTTTTCCTTGATTTTTTCAACCCTTGAAAACAAATAAAGATGAATCTTTTTGGCTTAAAAACTCTTTTGAAACTTATATATAAACACTAGAAAGAATGAGAATTTTTGCTCTTAGAAATCTTCTTAAAACACCAACTCAAATGGGGGTATTTATAGCCCCATTTCAAATCTGCCCGTTGGCAGCAGGCAAGGGCATTTTTGCCCTTCCAGTCGACCGCCCGGTCGACCGGCCCAACAGTCAGATTTCTGACCGTTGTGCCTCCGGTCGACCGGCCCAGTCGACCGAGACTGGATACAGAGAGCAGAGCTCTCTGCCGGTAGACCGGCCCGGTCGACCGGGGCCATTTCCAGAGAGTAGAGCTCTTTGGACGGTCGACCGCTCGGTCGACTGGCCCACCAGCCCTGGCTGCGTGTACGTCCTGTGCACGTCGGTCGACCGGATCGGTCGATCGACCTCTGCTACGGTCGACCGGTCCGGTCGACCGGCAGACAGCCAGTCCAGCCACTTTAGGGATTGAAAACTTGAGTTTTTATTATTAATTAAATCCCATAAAAACACATAAATTCCACAAAAATTAGTTCTTATTTATCTTTGAAATACAAATATGTGTGACAAAAATTCAACACATATTTCAAACAATTTGAACCATTTTTGTGAGATAGAAAATTTGCCTTAAACCAAAATTCGTATTTTTCGAAACTAGGATTTTTGAAATGGAAAACCGTTTTCTCCAAAACTCATGTAAATACAAAAACATAATATTGAAATAACTTTGAAGTATATTGTATATGGATAGAATCCAATATACATGAAATATAATATATCTATGTTTTTGACTTAAAAATCAAGATCGGTTAAACCGAAAACCAAAACATGAAACTTTAAACTGAAAACATGTGTGTGTTGTGAATTGAGCATATCAATACTATCTAATCTTTACAACAAGATCTAAATAATTTTAAACTAAACAAACTGAAGTCTTCTTGTAGAACGCCGTCTCCAAGTCGACTCAATCCAAACGTGATCCACCGAGCTTGACTCAACCGAGTGGTGAACTTGACACTCGAGCTCTTGAATCACCATGTGAAAGCTCCAAAATACCTTTGTTGAAGCTTATCAACTACTAATATCTTGATCAAATATCTGAAACTAAATATCACAAGATTATTAGTAAACTATAACTACATGAGTTAATCATCATCAAAACTAGAGTGAAGGGCCTCTGGGCCAACAAAAAATACAAGATTTACATAAAGTTTTCTTTTATTACTAAATAGATACCTGAAAATTGATTAGTATATCCCAAAGGGCAGGTTGTTTGGCCTAGTCTTTAGCATGATTATTAGTTGGTCAAGACCCTGGTTTGATTTGGAGCTGGCCTGAACCAAAAACAGTGCCAGCCACAACTGGGCAGAGCCTAACCCTATGGATCACACACTCTTTTGTTTACTTTTCCCTTCCTTTTCAGAACTCCACACTTAGGTCTGTTACAAAGATGAGATTTTGATGGTCTTACTCTCAGGATTGTTAGTGAAAATCATGCACGAAGATTTGATAGGAGAAAAATCGTGTACGAAAAATATCGTTTTGAAATCAAGAGTTAAAATGTGTGTGCTTTGTGCTTTGGCTTCCTCACTTAGCTCTTCTTCATTTCATGCCATGAACCTAGAAACATACAAGAGAGGTGTTATTAACAGAATTTAGAATTAAATAAATGTGTAGATGTGGAACAAAATATGCATATTTGGATACTAATCAACGGTCTTATTCTCAGGATTATTAGTGAATAATAAATGTTATTTATTAGAGATCAACAGATAGAATAAGTTACTGTTTACAAGAATAGTGGTATGTAAAGAGAAAGATAATTGTGAATATATAATGCATTATGATAACATGTTTGCAATTTTATGAATTCACTACATATTTCTGATATACATAATTATATTGGCTTTAATTACTCAAATTATCCTGTAATATCATATTTCATTATTTATTATCACTGCATTGCAATTAAGTAAGATCCCTTATACTTTTATTCTGCATGCCCTAATTTAAAAGTTATCAATATAAACCTGATAAATTTTCTGAATTTTATGCTAGAGTGGACAAACCAAATAAAATACTGCTTGACCACCTTAAGCTTATATCACCCATAGATGACTTTATTCATGTTCCTTCTCCTAAACCATTATCATTTGACTCTTCTTTGGTAAACCTAATAATAGCTACAACATTTTTTGTACACTTGATTGCATTTCATTTTTATACAATTATTGCTACATTTGCACAAATATCTTTTGATTATTCTTTATTTATTTTTCTATTTAATCCTTTTTTTATTTATACACACTGATATAATTAGAAACATTTAATACTGTATCATATTACACATATTGAGAATAATATATAAATAGTATAATATTATTGGCTGTAGTAACATAATCAAAGTGACTTACCTATTATTTTTGATAGCATAGCCCGGACATATAAACTAATAGAAATGAAATAAAATTGGATACTATTGTGGTAATGAAACTGTTATAATATCTAGGTATTGATGATGTTAAAATATGACACTTGTATATTTCTCCCGATTGTTATTATCATTATATTGTATCATTAATATTTAAACAAGTATTATATATTATTGTCTTTATTGTATTACTATAATATATATTACTACTTTCTTCATTTTACCACTCACTAGGTCACTTTCTGACGACTCTAAGTTTGCGTATCCAGGTTGGAGCCCAGAGATTTCGAGCGCCTGATATTTCCCGCGATATTATCTTAAGACCACCACCCTTTTTGATTCATATGTATCTTTATTATTTGTTTCTATTTTCTTATTTATCTCTATTTTCATATCTATTATGATCATTGACTCTTTTGTAGGTATTCTTGTATTTATTTAATATTGGAATATTTATGTGTATTGTGTTTATTTTTCTATATTGAGGCTTAGCGTATATACGTAGAGGTATTTTTGCTCTGCGTATGTACATCGCCGTATCGTCTCCGTATCCGCGGGATCGGAACGTTACAGTCAGGCTGTCGACAGGTGCCCAACCCGAGAGTTAGGTGAGCTCAGTCTGTCGACATGCCCACTGTGGCTGTCGACAGTCGCATATTTTGACAGTTTTCAAATAGGATTCTGATTTTGTTTCTGATCTGATTTTAGAGTTTTTGGTTTTTATTTCTTTATGGGTTTTTTGCCTATGTATTGAGGAGTGTTGTACCCTATTTTGTAAATTTGAGAGGTGTATGAAGAGTTTTATGGTTAATATTTTGAGCGAATTCTATGACCGAATGCGTAGTTTTCTCTAATTTGAATCTTCGAATTACTTTGTAATCTTTTTAACTTAGTTGTTTAAATAAGACTCTCTCCTTTTTTGCCCCGAGGATATAGACAAAGTAGCCAAACCTCATTAAATTATTTGTTCTCGTTTTGTCTCTTTGTATTTGTGTTCGTTCTATACTGTTTGGTGATTGATTCGGTGTTGAAACACTGATCTTGATGATTGATGTGTCGTTAGATTCCTCCGGAGGGCGCAATAAGAATATCATTACTATTTTGGTCAAGGGAGGTGAAAAGAGGAGGGTCAGAGAAAAACAAATGCTATCTGATTTGTCTTTGATAATAGAAAATATTAATATCTTATTTGTCTTTTCTTTTCGGATATACTTTTGTAACTTCTCTCTTCTCTCTTCTGGCGCTTGCGTGTGCAACAAAGTCTTTTAGTTCGAGAGGATCTTTACTTTCTTTTAGATATATTTTCAGAATTGTTTTCATTAAAAGCGTATTAATGAGATTCGTAAGACTTGACTGGTTCACCGCTTACTTAAAAAAAAATAATGTCTTATTTGATTCTTATATCAGAGGAATCGTATCATATACATCATCCCCATTATTTTCTAGACTGTACTAACAATTATTAGCTTTAAGGTACATGTTTTCAGCAGTGGTAAAGCCGAAAATGATCAAATGGGTTGGTCAGGGATTAGATCAGCGAAAGAGGCGCATCAACTTCATTAATTAATAAGAAAAGGGAAAACAAACCAAAAGACAAATATTGAATTTTTAATTTGCTTTTGCATCGTGATCTCATGTCGGCGCCATGTGCTAGCTTCGTCAACTTTTTCGAATTCAGATTTAATTCAAAGTATGGACACATGCTCTTGTCTGTTAGACTAGAGTTAGTAAGTTCTTCGAGTTAGAAAATTCTTCATAATTCATCTTAATTTTATACATCTGCCGACGTCCCAACGGATCCCGTTGGCGACAAAGTCTCACCTGCCCTGTCCATTCAATCCACCTGCCCGCTGTAAACAATAGAAGAGAGACTGCAATTATTTCTTATTCTCTCATATGTGCCAGTATATTTTAAGAGAGTAACCAATGAATCATTTACATCTCTTCTACATGACACTTTATCAAAAGGGGCTCGGATTGACTTCTTCGTGCAAAGTATTGTGATGGTTTTTAGCATTGTGGGTTATCTATCACAGCTAATGAACGGTCCGGAGCGGGAGAGAGGGAAAAAAAACGTGTTTTGTAGTGAGGCTCACGAAACACATTCTCTTTTTCTTTTTCTCTCACCAGTTCTGTGCTGTTTATCAGCTGTGATGGACGATCCATGTTGCGAAGGACCATCACTTGATCTTTCATGCGAAAGAGCCAACTCCAGTTCAGATTTGGTGCACGTCTGTGTGCCACACACATACTATAAGAAAACTAATCATTCATTGACACGTGAATAAGAATTCGGCTTTTAGAAGGGTAAAATTTTTTTAAACTTTTGAACCTCTTATAATATTATAAGAAGGATAATACCACGTATCAATACATCAACAGGGGATTAATCTTCTTACCCCCAGCCCTAGGAAAGGATCAAAGAGCTTCACAAGTCAATCTATCATTTCACCAGTTCATATATAAAATCCAAAAGAGAAGTGTTGCTACACTGCTACATCCAACCTTCAGCAATGGAGCAACAAAGACAATCACAGTCTCCTCCCCATGTAGCCATCCTCCCAAGCCCGGGCATGGGCCACCTCATCCCCTTGGCCGAGCTCGCCAACCTCCTCGTCCTCCGCCATGGCTTCACTGTCACCATCATCACCTTCTCCAACTTCTCCTCTCCTTCCGACCACTCCTTCCTCTCCTCCCTCCCCTCCGCCGTCTCCTTCCTCTCCCTCCCTTCCGTCCACGTCTCCGACGTCCCCCCAGACGCCCGCATGGAGACACGTGTCTCCGTCCTAGTCGCTCGCTCCCTCTCCCCTCTCAGTCAAATCCTCAAATCCCTTAAAATCTCCACCAATCTCGTCGCCTACGTAATCGATCTCTTCGGCGGCGACACCCTGCCTATAGCAAAACAACTTCACATCCCTCACTACATGTTCTTCACGTCCAATTTATTCATGCTCTCTTTCATGTTTCACTTGCCAACACTGCACGAAACCACTTCCTGCGAGTTCCGCCACCTACCGGGGCCCGTGCAGCTCCCGGGTTGCGTCCCTCTCCGTGGGGAGGATTTCCTCGATCCCCTCCAAGATCGAAGCAACGAGGGTTACACATGGGTCGTGCACATGGCCGAGAATTTCAGGCTCCTTGATGGCATTCTTGTGAACACATTTGAAGCCATGGAGCCAGGTGCTGCACAAAAAATCCTTGGCTTGAAAGAAGCAGGCCGGCCTCTGGTTTACTCAGTTGGGCCCATTACCAGGTCCAGTTCGGGCTCAGGCTCAGGCTCGGGCTCGGGCTCGGGCTCGGGCTCGGTATATGAAATTGACGGGTCTGATTGTGTCAAGTGGTTGGATCAGCAGCCAAATGGGTCCGTGCTCTTTGTCTCTTTTGGAAGTGGAGGCACCCTCTCGTGCGAGCAAGTGAAGGAACTGGCCTTGGGATTGGAAATGAGCGGGCAGAGATTTGTTTGGGTGGTCCGAACTCCAAGTGATTTTGGTGTCACAGGTGGTTTCGTGTGGATGGGGACTGACAGTGACAGCCGGAACTTCTTGCCAGAAGGGTTCTTGTCTAGAACCAAGGGGTTGGGGCTGGTGGTCCCCAACTGGGCCCCACAGATCGAGGTGCTGGGTCACGCGGCTGCTGGAGGGTTCTTGACGCACTGCGGGTGGAATTCTACGCTGGAGAGTGTGATTAATGGAGTGCCGATGATTGCGTGGCCGTTGTATGCAGAGCAGAGGATGAACGCGGTGATGATGGTGGAGGGAGTGAAGGTGGCGTTGAGGCCAAAGGTTCGAGAGGACGGGATTGTGGAGAGGGAAGAGATTTGTAGAGTGGTGAAGGAGTTGATGGAGGGGGAGGGAGGGGAGTTGGTGCGGTCGAGGGTGCGGGAACTGCAAAAGGCGGGGGTTGAGGCGTTGGGTGAAGAAGGATCCTCGGCGAAGGCGCTTGCTAAGGTGGTTGACATCTGGAAGAAAATATCCACTGTTTAGATTTCAATGTTTTTTTCATTTTACTAAGATGTGAAATAAAAAGTTGGATTGATGTAAGATGTACATTAAGAGCATCTCCAAGAAAAATTGTTTGTTTTACAAACTTACTTTCACATCTAAATCTAAATAAGGAGTTATGGAGTAGGATGGAGGGGAGTTGGAGCGGGCGAGGATGCTGGAACAGAATAAGGCTGGGGTTGCGACATTGGGTGAAGAAGGATTCTCAACTAGGGCGCTTGCTGAGGTTGCTGACATTTGGAAGAAAACATTTGTCCTTTAGATTCCAATGTTTTCCTTTTTTTCAATTTGTTTGATCCGAAATAAAAAGTTGGTTTGATACATGTTGGATGTAGATTATGTAAGAGCATCTCCATGTTTTGTCTAATTTGAATAAATAGAATTGGTTGATTCTATAAACAAACCAGTCACAAGCTCTTAAGTATTACTAGAATTGAAGAAGATACAGAATGCTACTTGTCTTTAATGAACATAATGTCTTCCTGTATTAGGTTTGAAGAAAATAGAAGCTTGAGGGCTTAATCCTAAATTAGAATAGCATCTTTTTTGTATAGATGAAATTAATGAAAAATTACAATATTATTTTATTTGTATTATACATTGATAATTATGACTTCAACGTCATGTAAAAAAAATATCAATATAATTGTTAACTGTAGGTACAAGATATAGTATCTCCACTGTTAGTCTGCTACCTTTATTTGCGAAGCTCCCGGTAACGACGGGTCAAAGGGGCGGGCCTTGTCAAACAGGTCAGACACGGCAGGCCAAAGGGACAAGTCGAGCCGAGCCCGTCCCGTCTGCCAAATAGCGTCGGCCCGACCTGGCCCGGGCCCGGGTTCCCTTTAGGAAACTCAGGTACGGTTTGTGACCCGGCCGGCCCGGTTATTTATTAAAAAAATAAAAATAAAAATCTAAAAATTCCTAAGCTTATGCTAAAAAAAATTAAAAATTCTAAAGTTTCTAAAAAAAATTTAAAATCTCTTAAAATTCTAAGTGAAAATTTTGACCAAAAAAATTACAAGTTGTGAAATTAAAATGTAAATTTTTTTATTAATGATCCAATAAATGGATAAATGAATACAAATACAATTGAAGTATAAATTAAAAAAATTTAAAATTTATCATTCATAAATAAAAAATTCTTTTGTTTAAAACCGATAATTTTTTTATTTAAACGCCAATCAGAATCAATAAAATGTGCAGTAATAACAATATAATGATAGCCTTTAAGAGCTTCTCAACAATCAGAAGTAAGTACAATTTTATATGGCAAAAAAAAAAACAAATCTGCAGTTAACATTTGTTTTTGTTCTTCAACTATTCTAAATATTTTTGATATTATAGTATTCCTACTGACTGACTCATAATCCGGATTATGAGTAATTCTAATATAATCTATAAATGCATTATTTTCAGCCATACTAAAAGGTTGTCCAGATCGAATAAAATATTTAGCTAAATTAGTCTTACTTGTAGTATGATTATAAGTAAAAGTGCTTAGTGTGCCACCTAAAGTGTAACGGTCCCAGATTTCTTTTTCCTTAATTAACATAACATTCTTTTAGAACATCATAATCATAATCAAATCCTTAAATTTTTCGGCAGCACCTCCTTTGTAAATACTGATGTGTCCAAATATACATTTCCACTCGCAAAAATTTCGGCCAACAACAGCCTACTTATCTTCAATCCAAACATATAAACCAAAGCTAATAATCACCCATGCAACCATAATAGTGTTATGGCTCACAATGATCGACTTATTCTCCAAATAACAATTTTGGCTTGACATCGCCTACTTATGTGAAAACAAAAGAAACATATGCTCGAAGGTACCCCTCTAAGTATCCACAACAATACACAGATTATAACTTTAACTCATCCCATAATCTAGAGGAACTCTTTAATAAACATCTATCTCAAACTATAATTATATACACACCCTCCAAATTCTCCAGTTACATCACAATTAAGTACATAGAATAAATATATCACACTAAATGCCACATCTATGTCCACGCAGCTAAACCAGGCACCTGCCTTCCACGCAACCTGAAACATATGAACTGGAAGGGGGTGAGCTCAATAGCTCAGTGAGTAGAGTCCAGAAGAAGGTTCAATAAATGGTGAAAAAAACCAATAATACGTGTACCAGGAGACGAGAGCAATCTATATGATGAGAGAAAATCGATAACATCACAGAAGATAACAATCAAAACAGAATCTCTACAATCCTGGGCACGGTCCGGCTCTTATGGTCATCTACTCTCCTTCGGCTTTCTTAGGTTACGATTCCGCATATAATTATAGAGACTGTGAGTTAGTAAAAAAATATGATCTCAACAACTCAAACTTTATGGTCGAGTTAAACTTATGTATTTACAGCACATAACCCAAGTATTTCATGTACCAAGCACTGGGTGCGCCAATCCCATTCTCACTATAATAAATATAATTTATCCATTCAGCTAAAACAATTGCCACAAACATACTTATATATCACCTGGTCGTATCATCCCTTTTTATAAGATTGACACGTCATACTAAATGAGATACATATCATGTATTATGCAAATGCATACCCAAATCATAAATAACTTGTGAGATTCTCCGTCTTCTCCCTCCTACCGGCTCCCGCTCGGCCCCTTCCTCCTATGTATATATATATACATATAATACCACGGTAACCCCGTCTTCCCCCTCCTACCGGCTCTCGCCCGGCCCCTTCCTCCATGATATAAGCATGTATATAAACATATCATAACACAATAGCACCGTCTTCCCCCTCCTACCGGCTCACGCCCGGCCTCTTCCTCCGTTATATATATAACAATAACAATAACAATAACAATAACAATAACACCATCTTCCCCCTCCTACCGGCTCTCGCCCGGCCCCTTCCTCCGTTAAAAATGAATGCAACAGACATGTACATATATATACATATGCTCGGATAATATTCAATTCAGAATTATATAAGTATCAACCAATTATTTTATTATTTACTTCCAGTTATTCAATTCCATTTCAAAGGAAATGAATGTGATCCACCGCATATCTGGATGCATGCACTGAAACTAAAAGTTAACACTGTGGTGATCTACTCACCCCATTTGTATAGGTGTAATTCTTATTCTCGTTATCAGTTTTCAGTTTCTTGGTCATGTAACTATGTATATCACTAATTAAAATAATCAATAGGGGGCTGCATTTATGAATTTGTGATTCAACAGAATCTACGATGACTTAACTAAATAATTTATCACATCCACACTCTCATTCGTGTGTGTGTGTGTGGGCGCTTATATAGAACACACATATATACACACTAATATGTTCTACTTTAGGGACGTCCATATGCAACAACCATGTCGCGTGTATCAATCATTCAATAATTTATCCCACGATTAACCACATCTCTAAGATACGTATGCTTAACTCACGCGATTAAGTCTTGCAATAAAATAATTTTTCAAGTATACCCTTGTTGCTCGATCGTCGTATTTGGCAATTTTCAACTCCTTATTCACAGTCCTGCATACTTGATATTTATAATTGTTCATTCTCACCACTCAATTTAACCATCTATTTATATTTATATGCGATTGTCGCGAGAAATCTTTAGTAGTTCATTAGTTAGAAATCAAGTCCGTGTTGAATTCTAATTATTCTTTGCGCTTAGCAAAATTAGAGTCTAGTACATTCACTGATATCTACTCTACAAATTTCACTTACATCACCAGTTATACATGTACTACATATTAATATTTGCCACGGTTGTCTTAGACATCATGATGGATTACTCGTTCTTGATTACAAGATAAGTCTTGTCAAATTAGGATGAGAAATATTACCATTACCGCTATCCCGTTACAATTCTACTACATAGTGATGATGGGTTACCGGCTAACATTAATGTTAGGTTGAGATACGTTTACAAGGCCAAGAAATGATTCTGATTTCTACAACTATTGACTTCACAATTTTCTGCTAGATTAGTTAATCATTGTTTGAAGTTTTGTTTGATACACTACTTAGCATGCATCGCAATTTATTCTAGTTTCTTACCTCATTACCAATTCAACAAATTAACCACTAATAATTGATGTAAGAAATTTCATATCAATCTGACACCGGGATAAGCTATCAAAGTGACCATCGGAAATTCTAATGAATTAATCTACAATCATGGGTGTCCAATAGTATTATGAAATTCTGATTCTTAAATAAATTTTGACAAAATTGATCCAGTGGGCATTTTAGGGATAATGAGTCTTCAATAAGGACAAAGAACCACAAATCAAGAGTTACTTAAACAAACTCTTATATAGAAGGAATGAAGGGGCTTATTTCGGATTCTGACTCTTGTGTACTATAAAGGTCTGGTGTATCCGGATCTTAGGGTTAATCATGTTATCATGGATCACTTGCTTTAATCTAATGTAAATGGGTTCATCAGGGTTTATTTGATCAGCTTAAACCATGAAGTACTAGAATCAATGATAATAATAAGGTTAGACGTACTCATATCACTTTGTTAAAAGAAATAAGTTTCTCTCCAACCTTCCATGTCCACAACTTGAACAAAAACAATACAATCCTTACATATCCTTAATTTATTCTAATTTACGGTTAAATGACACCAGTGAATAATTATATTTCTTGTAGTTTATTCCTTAGTTTCCTTATCCTCAAGGGTGTATTGGAGTCTTAACTAGAAGAAAAGTATATATGCTCGAGTCTTTCTTCACCTAAGGAAGTACTTCAAGTATCTCTTCAAGTACCTAAAATTTTATTGATGGAGGATCGGTGTAAACTAGTACATCATGAACCCCTTTGTATATCTCCATATATGTCTAAGCAAGACAGCTTTGTTGTTACGGAGGTCGCTTGGTACTCCTCTCAATTAGTGGAGACTAACTCTAACCATTAACTATTATAACCATTATCGTCATCGTCTTCATTTATTAAATAATTTCTTATCTATATAGTGATCGCATTAATGGTTGATACAAGAGATTAACAAAAAAAAACAACGTGAGTATTGATTAGACGCTCACCCTCATATAGCTATTGTCCATGCTTTTAATTAATTTGGAATACCGGGACAATAAATGGAGAGACTTCGAAGTAGAACTCAAATGAGTTTGAGGGGTACGTGTGATATAGCTTATTAGTAATTCCTTTATTTACTTTGCGGTGAGATAATTCTCTTTTGGATTTCGTCACTGCATGAAATTTTAATAAATAAAAGAGACCAGATCTGTTATCAAAGGAAGCCTCAACTGAGTTTTAAAAACTAATCTCCCTAGTTTTCATTTTATAACCTTTTAATCTCATGAAAATTGGTATTCTTCTTTCAACCATTATACTTTATAAGGGATTTGATAACGCTAACAAAATTCTAATACTCCAGCAAGATAGCGTAAAGTCACTTAGGCACACAATACCAATTTCAGACTAGGCATATTGTTATTAAGTAGCAAGTCATAAGAAGGATATCCAACTAATTGTAGTCATTGCCTATAAGGGAGATCATAAAAGAATTCTATAGAAATTGGAACTTCCAATATTCTAAAACAAGAGATATCCGAGAATAGCAATGTTGTTGATACTAGACACATGCTCGCTTGCCATCCCATAATGAGTCAAAGGATCTTACCTTAAGTCATTAAAAGGGTTTAACTAAAGTAATTCAGGTTTTTTTTTTTTTAATGGATATGTCCTCATGTAATCGGTTTAGAAACAACTATCATAAGCTTATATAGTTATTTATTAATAGAATCGAATTAAAAATCCAACAAAGGTTAAACTCTCAGGATAAATAATTGACAAGGATAATTGAATTATAGATCATGAGAGACTTCATCTTCACCTCAAAGTAGATGTTGATGTCTCCAATATCAAAAGAATTTTGAAGCAACAAACTTGATTGAATTCATGAAATTTCACAAAAGAAATTTGATTGGGTTGAAGAAAAACTCCCTCACCTTAATCTGAGCTAATACCCATAGGTTGAGATGGTTCTCGAGCCCTGGCGTCGCGTGCTCCGCCGCGCCCCATCGCGCCCGCGCGTCGCCCAGATCGGCAGCAGCAGCCGCTGCTGGCAGCACCAGCAGCAGCTGCTGCCAACCGCTGCTGCTGCAGCACAGCAGCAGCTATGCAGCACAGCTAGCCGCAGCAGCTGCTGCGTGCAGCAGCACCAGTAGCTGCTGGCTGCTGTTGCGTGCAGCACAGCCAGCGGCAACAGCGCGCCGGCGCCTCCCGCGTCCCGTGTCTGGCCAGATCCAAGAAAGGGAGAGAGGATTCGGGAAAGAGAGAGAGGAATTGATTTGGGGTGAGGATTCTGGTTGTTGTCGTCCAAAGAGGGGGGAAAATATTGGGGAAAAATAAAAAGGCAAGAATGAGAAGAGGGAAGGAGATGAGGGTTTTCTCTTTATTATTATAATATATTGCCAAAATTCCACATGCTTGCCACCTCACCTAATCTCAAATTCAATGAAATCTTCACCCTCCACTTCACTTCTCAATTTCCAAGATCTCATCTCCACCATTGATTTAAAGAACTAAAAAAAAAATCTTTATTTTTCCACTTGTTTGATGTATTATTATTTATTATTTTTATTTTATAAAATACCATTATACACATACATATCCACATCAATGTACACATACACAATATCCGTATCCTTGTATTCATAATTATCCAACAATATTTTATTTTCACATTTTCTCTAATATATACAAACTTAATTCAGTAATCACCCCTGATAATCTGTATAATCTCTTTAGATTAAGGATTGGAATATTAATTCGGGATTTCAAAATTGGGGTGTCACATAAAGTGTTAATTTGAGTTTGTCGTGGTTGGTATTCAGGGTGTTTATATTGTAACAAATCGACGCTATGATTCCAATTGTTACTCCCGGGATCGATGTTTGCGAAACTTGACAATATGATGATACTTGTAAAAAGAAAACTGTTGTAAAGCAAACTAGTAATACCTAGATAAAAGAGTAATAAGAAATAACACGAGAATTTAACATGATTCTTCCCAAACTTGACCTACGTTCACGGAAGAGAACTTGAGAGAGTTTTTATTAATAACTTAATCCCACAAGAGTATTCACCTTCCCGTTAAATCTAGACCAAAATTACAAGAGTATATATTCTCTCATAGACCTTCACCTTGCACATCTCTTTCTTGGTTTCTTCTAATCTCCTTTACATGAGATTGATTTATAATGCTGGGTTATAACTATTATTTATAGGATTTTACAATATAACTCTTATTTGGACTATGATATAATCTTAGCCATTAGATGCTTGTAGAATCTTAATCAATCCTATATGGAGTTGATCTCCTTGATTTAGAAGAATTCTAAATCTTTTAATTTTTAAAAATAAATCTTCATTGAATATAATCTGTATCTTATTCGTACTCCTCCATAAAAGAAACTCGTAAGCATCTGAAAAAGGAAACTGCGCCATCTTAGTTTGCTTTTTCTGCTTCAAGCCATCGTCTTCTCCAACTCAATTGGATTTTCTTGGACCATCATCTCTTCTTAAAAATAAGGCAAAATCCTAACAATCTCTACCTTAACTTGCTTTTTCAAGCCTTAGTAAAACACCTTGAGATTTTAGAGTACTACCTTAATTTTTTCTTTGGTTGTGACAATACCATGAGACCTTTAACTCTTGCCCCCTCTCACAGGGGCCTTTGACGGATTTTCTGTGATGACTTGAGCCATCTCGGATCTTACCCGAATGCACCCTTTCTTCTTCTCGCAATACTTTGATCCGGTTCATGTCCCGTTGCAGTCTCCCTTGAAGCTCCACCTTGCGATGAGCTCTTTCCAAGCTCATTCCTAAAATTCCACCTCGAATTGAGTTTTCTTCCTTCAGCTTATATAGCCCTTTGTTGGCCCGGAGGCCTTCCTCTCTAGTTTTGATGATGATTAACTCATGTAGTTATGTTTACTAATAATCTTGTGATTTTAGTTTCAGATCATTAAACAAGATATTAGTTGGTGATTGCTTCAAAAAGAGGAGTTTGGAAGCTTTCACAAGTGATTCCAGTGCCCGAGCATCAAGATCATACCTTTGCACTCGGTGGATCACGTTTGGGATCGAGTCGTCTTGAAGATTGAAGATCATCAAGAAGACTTAGGTATCCTACTTTAGTTTAGTGTGTTTTAGATCCATGTGTAAAGATAAGAATAGTTGATATGCTCAAGTGCACAACACACACAAGTTTTATGTTTTGAAAATGGTTTTCATGAATAGATTGATCAAAACAAGTTTACTTGGTTTATATGTATAGTAGATGTATTCTTTCTATACATGCATGCTTAAACTTCCTATACAAACTTATTTTGACTTTCCTATTCATGTATTGAAATATCAAAGTTTGATAAAATACAAGTTTTGGTTTTTGGTAAAAATGATAAAACACAAAAATGTAAGGTTCACCTAGAGGGGGGTGAATAGGTGATGGCTAATCTAATGGTCACTTAATGATGAATGATGCGGAAGCTAAAAGCAATTATGACCAAATAAAACTTTTACACTAAACACCACGTATAACACAAGAGTGTTGCCGAATTCCCCGTGAAGGGCTCTGGACAAACTCCTCTAGATTCCCCTTGAATGGGTTGAGGTGCCGCGTTGGCTCTCTTGGTTGAATACAAGTGTTAGCAACAATCCCAAGCAAGTATATCAATTATGCACACAATATGAATATCAAGCATGTAAAGATAAGCAAAAAGTAAGCATGCAAGATATAATAAGAGACAGAGAGAGAGAGAGAGAGAGAGAGAGAGAGAGAGAGAGAGAGAGAGAGCAATCGCAAACACAAAGGGTTTGTTTCGAGGTTCGAGCACACTTGCTCTACATCCCCACCTTCGACACACGAAGGATTTCCACTATGCAAGATCCCAATGGATCTCTCCTCGGTGCCGCAACACCTACAAGCCCTCGGACTCCCTAGTCCCGTACACACGCAAGCTCACTAGCTCGCCGAGGCCGCACCTCAAACCATCGAGTTCACACAAGAACTCTAAACCACCACGAGCACACTTGCCCGTTTCCTCAAAGAACAAGAAAAGATCTCTTGGTGATCTAAACACTTTGATTACCAATAAAAACTCTCACTACAACACTCCTATAAGATGAATAGCTCAATGGATGCTCAAGTGTTGGTGAGAAAGTAAGGAAAGAACTATGGTTAAAAACTCAAGAAAATCACTTAAACACTCTTGATAAAATCTTTCCTTTTGATTGGAAATATTAGCTCTCAAATATGTGGAGAAAACTCTTTTAATGGAGTGGGAAAAACTGGCTCAAAACTCTCCTAAAATCTTGTTACAAAACAATGACCAAACCCCCAAATTTATAGGCCAGAAAAATATAGCCGTTGGGGTCTGTCAGGCCTGCCGGTCGACCCGCCGGTCGACCGCCAACGGTCAAAAATCCGACCGTTGGAGCCTGCCGGTCGACCCAAAAGAACAGAGAGCACTGCTCTCAGTTCCGGTCGACCGACCGAGTCGACCGGCCAACTGCCAGGACAAGGCGTGCATGCTGTGCACGTCGGTCGACCGAGCCGGTCGACCGACTTATGGATTAGTCGACTAGCAAGGTAGTAAGTCGACTATCTGAAGCCTGAAAACAGTTTTTCTAGGATTTAAAACTAAGTTTTTTGATTGAAATAAAATCTCATAAAATACTTTAAAATCTACAAAAATAGTTTTACCAATATACTTTGATAAACAAACATGCTTGCACAAAATCAAGGCATGTTATAAAAGATTGGACTATTTTTGTAACTTGAAAATATTTGGCTCATGATAAAAACTGTTTTTCCGAAACAATATTTTTTCAAAACATTTTTTTTCAAATCTTCATCAAATACAAAAATAAGATATACTTTTAAAGCATAGTGTATATGGATATGATCCACTACACAATCAAAATGAAATATCTATGTTTTTGACATTAAGCTCTAAACTTGATTTTGGTTAAAAGATATGTAAACATGAAAACCAAAATCCAAACATGTATTTTTTCAAAATGAAAATCTTTTGTAAAAACAAAACTATCAAGAGTGTGTGTGTGATATATACTTGAGCAATCCACCAACTACTCTATCCTTTACATTTTAACTAAAACAAAATCTTCTAAAAACTAAATCTTATACCTAGACACAAGTCATCATCTTCTTGAAGTCTTCACTTGAAGGCTTCTTATCTTCTTGACTTGGTCCAAATGCAATCCAACGAGCTCGACTCCTCTTGAGTACTTGATGTGATCTTGATGCATAAGCTCGTGAATCAACCGGTGCTAGCTCCAAAACTTGTCTTTAAATCCTTTGTTGAAGCTCCACACCTACTAAGATCTTGATAACAAATCTGTCACTAATTAAACACAAGATCATTAGTAAACATAACTACATGAGTTGATCATCATCAAAACTAGAGTGATGGGCCTTTGGGCCAAAAATCTCCCCCTTTTTGATGATGACAAAACTCATGAAGTTATATATGCATGAATTAAAGTAAAGCTTCAAGGAAGCTCCCCCTTAACTCATGCATAACACATAAACAAATAGATATGCAATGAGGCACATAAACATGTATTCAAATATAGGAGTAAACATGCTAATCAAGCATAAAACAAAATCTTTTTCTCCTATTTGCAAAATAAAACTAAAACATATATGCATAAACATAAATTCTTTTATAAAAACATGCATATATAGAAAATACCTCTCCCCTTTTTGTCAATCATCAACAAAGGGTTTAAGGTAAAAACAAAATCATCAATTCTTTCTCCCCCTTTTTGTCATAAACAAAGAGATCAATAAGGAGCCAAACAAACATATCAATAAAAGGTTATATGCGATATACATTCATGAAGAGGAAGACGTTAAGTTAGCTTCCCTATACATATGCATTACATGAAGAAGGGATGACAAGCCCCAATTCACATAACACATATTATGTAATGCATAAGAGGAGATGTGAAGCTCCCCCTACACACGTGTACCACATAAAGAAGAGTTGTCAAGCTCCTCAATATACAATACTCTCAACATGAATCTATATGTAGAAGAGATGTTAAGCTCTCCTTGAATATAGGCAATATAAATCAAAACATTTTTTTTGATTTTTCTTTATTAAAACAAATTTTGAATTTTCTCAATAAAACAAATCTTGAGAATTTTTCTTAAACAAAATTTTAAAGGTATCAGAGCTTTTGTAAAACAAACAAATTTTAAGATACCAAAATGAAAATAATCATTATTGTAAATCATATTGATACCAATTGAAATTTAACAAATATGAAGTTGAAACATATTGATACCAATAGTAAACATAATGATTAAAAATTTTATTTTTCATCAAAAACTTTGTGCCTTTAAAAATGTGAACCAATTGAAAGTTAAGCACATGAAAATCATATATATGTATGAAATGAGTATACCAATTGACATTGATACATACACATATAAGAAAACAAAATATGAGTATATACAAAAATTTTCAATTTAGATAACAATTGAAAGAATCCAATGCTACCAATTGAAATAACAATAAGATCAAGTGTATATCTCATAACCTACCACCCTTCATATGCTCAAGATAGAAGATTTTCAATGAAGCATACAAGGCATAATCGCCCATCCATCCTCCCATAGATGGTAGGGGTTTTCAAAATTAGATTTGAAAATATTTTAGCATTGAAAATCACTACCAAATGAAGAACAATAACTAGTTAAAATAATTTTTGAAAAACTAGTTAAAGATCCTTCAAAACATGAATCAAAGCATATGTATTTCATGAATCATACCAAATATAAGAATTGACACTCAAGATCTATAAAGCTCATAAAAAGATGTTCATGAAACAAAGTCATGACAAAATGAATAAAATGTGAGTGTACAAGAGTCATGTAAATAGCATTTTCATGAAAATAGACATTGAAGCTCAAAAAGTGTGAGTATCATTTTTAATCATAAAAATTCATTTTTTTCATAAAAACAAAGCACACTTCTAGGTATATGTATGATTTATCCAATCCTAACAATACACATACATATCCCAAACATAAAAGAGTCTATCAAATGTATATGCATGAAGGCAAGAGACTCACGGGTATACATGTATATCTATTAGATTTGAATTAAAAATACATATACATGAAGTAAAAAATCATAAAGATTGGCAAAGCATGTATAAATGATAGAATCATCAAAACTAGTCCATACATATGCACATAGTCGGTACAAATGAGCATGAAGTGCAAAAGTATATAAAACAAATGTAGCTCACTATTTGTACATGTATAATACAAGTTTTGATAAAAACTACATCTAAGCATGATATTACCACATGAAGCACATAAAACAAATAAAGCATGATCATGCTAAAAATATCATGAATGAATAAGCATGAACATAAATAAAATGGGAGTTTAGAAATTGTTACCAACTCCAAAGCTCCAAATATGGTGGTCATCCCACCAAAATCTCCTTGATAGTGATGCATCCAATATGTGTCCATCAAATCCATTTGCATCCACCATCAAGGCACCATTCCTCTCACGTCGTGTGAGAGCCCTCACCTACATCAAATACACAAGGTGGGGGTTTTGGTACCCATATTTTCTTGGGTCCTTGGGGGTTAGTCTTGTAAGGAACCCAAAATCTTTTATTAGCAAAATTACAATGATTTAACCTATCATAATAAAATTTTTGCTAAATGGCCTTTGTGGCTACAATGTGTACATATGTACACCTTAGGATGCTTTGTGTAGGAGTGTGATCATGTTGTGCAACATAAGGAAATGCATGATTATGATGTGCATGAAGATGGGGAACTTGTTTCTTTTGAAACAATGATTCCAACCTAGAATGATTGAATGCACAAGAGCTCAAGGTAGAGCCCAAATTATCCATTTTATTTTTCAAAACATTAATCTCACTAGTGGTGGCATGTAAAGCATGGTGAGATATAGAATCATTTTTCTTTTTCTTTTTCGAAACAAAATCTTTTTCTTTTTCACAAATTTTTCTTTTCAAAGACTTGTTTTCTTGAAAAACAACTTCCTTTTGTTTTTCCACCAACTTTATTTTTCAAAATAGTATTTCCTTCACAAAGATTATTTAATTTGGTCATCAAGGAAACATTTTCATTTTTCAAAACATCCTTTTCTTTTTCTAAACATGCAATTTTAATTTTAAAAGAATCGTTCTCTTTTAGCATGCAATCAAAATTCTTTTTAATTTTCTTATTATCTTTTTCTAAGCATGCAATGTTATCTCTAAAAGAATCATGTTCTTTATGCATGCAAGCAATGTTCTTTTTCAAATTTTTATTTTTCTTTTTAAGCATGTCATATTTTTCAAGCACAAGTTGACAAAAGGTAGTAAGCTCATCATATGACATGTCTTCATCCTCAGATTCGGTAGTTACCTCAAGGGGGTTATCCCTTGGACCATATAGCACAAGTTGGAGGTGTTGCTTCCAACATCCGAATCGCTCCCGGCATAATATTGTTCTTTTTCAACAAGGGAGAGGAGGGTGTTCCACACTACAAAAGCCAAATCAATGTTAGCAACCCTAGATAAGTAATCATCATTTAGGGTAGATCTTAAAGCTTGTAGGGCTTTTGTATTAGCCTCAATATTCTTACCATTTAAACAATATGCATTATTAGTTGTGGCAAGATAAACATGAATACCTAAGGCTTTGAGGTACAAGGACATCTTCACCTTCCATATATGGATGTTAACAATGTCAAACATGGGTGGTGACATGAAGTCCGTGGTGTGTGTACAAAAATATGTGATTATCCTAAAAATGAGGATCTTTAACTCTAGGTTGTTAGACCCAAATTAGAGTACCAAACTCTGATACCAATTGTAAGGTTCACCTAGAGGGGGGGGTGAATAGGTGATGGCTAATCTAATGGTCACTTAATGATGAATGATGCGAAGCTAAAAACAATTATGACCAAATAAAACTTTTACACTAAACACCACGTATAACACAAGAGTGTTGCCGAATTCCCCGTGAAGGGCTCTGGACAAACTCCTCTAGATTCCCCTTGAATGGGTTGAGGTGTCGCGTTGGCTCTCTTGGTTGAATACAAGTGTTAGCAACAATCCCAAGCAAGTATATCAATTATGCACACAATATGAATATTAAGCATGTAAAGATAAGCACAAAGTAAGCATGCAAGATATAATAAGAGACAAAGAGAGAGAGAGAGAGAGAGAACAATCGCAAACACAAAGGGTTTGTTTCGAAGTTCGAGCACACTTGCTCTACATCCCCGCCTTCGACACACGAAGGATTTCCACTATGCAAGATCCCAATGGATCTCTCCTCGGTGCCGCAACACCTACAAGCCCTCGGACTCCCTAGTCCCGTACACACGCAAGCTCACTAGCTCGCCGAGGCCGCACCTCAAACCACCGAGTTCACACAAGAACTCTAAACCACCACGAGCACACTTGCCTGTTTCCTCAAAGAACAAGAAAAGATCTCTTGGTGATCTAAACACTTTGATCACCAATAAAAACTCTCACTACAACACTCCTATAAGATGAATAGCTCAATGGATGCTCAAGTGTTGGTGAGAAAGTAAGGAAAGAACTATGGTGTAAAACTCAAGGAAATCACTTAAACACTCTTGATAAAATCTTTCCTTTTGATTGGAAATATTAGCTCTCAAATATGTGGAGAAAACTCTTTTAATGGAGTGGGAAAAACTGGCTCAAAGCTCTCCTAAAATCTTGTTACAAAACAATGACCAAACCCCCAAATTTATAGGCCAGAAAAATATAGCCGTTGGGGTCTGTCAGGCCTGCCGGTCGACCCGCCGGTCGACCGCCAACGGTCAAAAATCCGACCGTTGGAGCCTGCCGGTCGACCCAAAAGAACAGAGAGCACTGCTCTTAGTTCCGGTCGACCGACCGAGTCGACCGGCCAACTGCCAGGACAAGGCGTGCATGCTGTGCACGTCGGTCGACCGAGCCGGTCGACCGACTTATGGATTAGTCGACTAGCAAGGTAGTAAGTCGACTATCTGAAGCCTGAAAATAGTTTTTCTGAGATTTAAAACTAAGTTTTTTGATTGAAATAAAATCTCATAAAATACTTAAAAATCTACAAAAATAGTTTTACCAATATACTTTGATAAACAAACATGCTTGCACAAAATCAAGGCATGTTATAAAAGATTGGACTATTTTTGTAACTTGGAAATATTTGGCTCATGATAAAAACTGTTTTTCCGAAACAATATTTTTCAAAACATGTTTTTCCAAATCTTCATCAAATACAAAAACAAGATATACTTTTAAAGCATAGTGTGTATGGATATGATCCACTACACAATCAAGATGAAATATCTATGTTTTTGACATTAAGCTCTAAACTTGATTTTGGTTAAAAGATATGTAAACATGAAAACCAAAATCCAAACATGTATTTTTTAAAATGAAAATCTTTTGTAAAAACAAAACTATCAAGAGTGTGTGTGTGATATATACTTGAGCAATCCACCAACTACTCTATCCTTTATATTTTAACTAAAACAAAATCTTCTAAAAACTAAATCTTATACCTAGACACAAGTCTTCATCTTCTTGAAGTCTTCACTTGAAGGCTTCTCATCTTCTTGACTTGGTCCAAATGCAATCCAACGAGCTCGACTCCTCTTGAGTACTTGATGTGATCTTGATGCATAGGCTCGTGAATCAACCGGTGCTAGCTCCAAAACTTGTCTTTAAATCTTTTGTTGAAGCTCCACACCTACTAAGATCTTGATAACAAATTTGTCACTAATTAAACACAAGATCATTAGTAAACATAACACATGAGTTGATCATCATCAAAACTAGAGTGATGGGCCTTTGGGCCAACAAAAAATAGTTCAAGTTGCTTGATATTTGGGTTGAAATTTTTATTACATATTTATATATCAATGCAAAATGTTAAAACTATTTTTGGGTATTTTTACAAGAGATAAATGAATTTTTAGAAATATTTTTAACACAGCTTTTTGACTCAGGACTGTGGCTGACAAGCCAGGTCGGTCGACCGCATGGGTCGACCGCACCAAAGGCCGGTCGACCCTTGCGGTCGACCGACGTGCACAGGCTTGTGCACGTTTGGCAGGCACAGGGACAGTCGGCCGGGCGGCCGACCGGAACAGAGAGTCTGCTCTCTGTATCTGGGCGGTCGACCGTGAGGTCGACCGGGTTCCCCAACGGTCACATTTCTGACCGTTGGCGGTCGGCCGGCCGGCCGACCACTAGGCCTGTCAGGCTGCCAGATCAGCCTAACGGCTAGTTTCTATTTTGGCCTATAAATACCCCATCTCTTCATGGTTTTAGCTAAGATTTTAAGAGCCAAAATTTCTCTGATATTCAAGTGTTTTAAACAAGTTTTCAAAAGAGTTTAAGTGCCAAAAAGATCTATCTTTATTTTGTTTTAGGTTTTTGAAAAAATTCAAAGAAAAGAGAATTTTGGGAGATTTGTCTTGGTTTTCATTTTCAATCTTTTACAAGAGTTTTTCCAAGTATTTTTCTTTGAGTTTTTGTTTTTCAAACACCTAGTTTTCTACACTTGAGCTATATCTTCTATCCTATTCTATAGGATCTTTGTTTTGTGGAAAAGAGAGATTGTTTGTGGTTGAAAGAAACCACTTGTTGTAAACACCCTTACTCTTGTTGTATCCCTCTTTGGTAGAGGTTGATCGGGTGATTGGTTTGCTCTCTCTTTGGTAGAGGTTGAGATTGTGGTTTGCTCCCTCTAGTGAGAGGTGGAGTTGGTTTGTATATCCTCTTCGGTAGAGGTGTTTGTTGGTTATTGTTTGGCTACGGGCCTACCCCTCGGTTGTGAGGCGGTGTTTGAGAGAGGAGTTCGGTACTCCCTTGTTGTAAAAATTCCTCCTCAGTGGAGGTTCCCTCGGTGGGAGATAGTGGATTAGAAATCCTTCACGGTGATGAAGGCGGGGATGTAGAGTAGGGGCTCGAATCTCGAAACATATCTTTGTGTTTGCGTTTGATCCATTATCTCTAAACTCTCTCTCGTTACTTTGTGCAAAGCATCATTCATCATTCATATCATACATTGCTTGTGTTGCCTTGCATTCTTTTATATTGCTATACATCCATTATATGCTTGGATTGTTTGTGTGTGCCTCACTTGTACTTAACCACAAGAGCTTCATATAGCACCTTAACCCATATTTAGGGGAATCAAGAGGAGTTAGTCCAGAGCCCTTCACGGGGAATTCGGCTACACTTGTTGATTGTATTAAGTGTGCTGTAAATTTATTTTAAGCTTCCGCATTTAGCGCATTTAGTTTCTAGATTAGCATTAACACCTATTCACCCCCCTCTAGGTGTTTTACAATTGGAATCAGAGCCAATGCTCCTGATACTTTAGGCTTAACATCCTAGGAGTGAGATCCTTTATTTGCTAATCTATTGTTTGCATTTGCTTGCTTGCACACTCATATAGTTTACCATGGACTTCATGACCCCACCTAGCTTTGATCCTTCCAACATTGTTGTTTGGAAGTATAGGATGTCCATGTACCTAAAGACCCTAGGTTTGCATGTTTTCCTTGCCGCTACCAAGAGATGTTATCTTGGTGACCGCAAGCATATAGGGGCCAATGCACAAGCCCTTGAGGCCATTAGAAGCACATTAAATAAAGAATATCTTATGTTTACTTCTAACTTTGATTCCGCATTTGCAGTGTGGAATATGTTGACAACCACCACCTCCAAGCTTCAATTGCCAATCCAACCGGAGGAGTCTACTGGAGAATCCGATTCTCAATGCTTTATGGTCCAAGGGAATGACTCCCTTGAGGTACTTTCGGAATCTCAACTAGATAGTTTTGATGCTAGTTCTTCATGTGATGATTATGTTGATCCCCATGCTTTGAATGAAGAACTATCTATTGTTTGTGAAAAATTGATTGAAAAATATAAGATTTTGAAAAAGAAAAGTCTAGGCCTTGAAAAAGAAAATATAAGTTTGCATTCTAGACTTAACCATGTTTTGCAAGAAAAGGTTGAGGTCTATAATGAAAGGGATTCATTGAGATCTCAACTTGAACTTGCATTAAAAGAAAATGAGTTTTTAAAATCTAAAAATGATTGTGAAATACTTTTGAAGAAAAATGAAAATTTAACTTCAAAAGTTGATTTTGTTTTAAAAGAGAATGTTGCTTTGAAAAATAAAATAATTTCTATTTCAAATAATTTAGAAGTTTGTTTAAAGAAAAATATTGTTTTGAAAAATAAGATTGATGCACATGTTTGTCATGCTAGGGTTGTATCACACACTTCACCTATTGCATGTTCCACTTCTTCTTTGATTGAAAATGATATAAATATTTTAAAGAAGAGTGTTGATTGTTTGGGCTCCACTTTGAGTCAATGTGTAGTGGGCCATACACGTTTGAAATCTTTGTTTCGAAAGAAACAAGTTCCATCTTTTCATGCACACCCTCCACGGCATACACATGCTCCTCACGGACACCATCACACTTTGTATACTCATGTGTACACTTGTACACATTGTGGACGTAAGGGCCACCTTGTTAAATTTTATTTTGATCGTATACATGATTATAATTTAGCAAATAAGGTTGGAGAAGGGACTAACCCCCATGGACCCAATAAGATATGGGTACCAAAGACCACCCCTCTTGTTTATGATGTAGGTGTGAGCTCTCACATGACGTGAGAGTAGCGGTACCTTAGAGTGGATGCGTTCCGGACTTCATGGAAATCATTTGGATGCATCACTTTCAAGGGATGTTTGGTGGAGATGACCACCATGGTTTGGAGTACTAGAGAGGTGCCTTCATCGATTTTGGTATCGAATCTCTAACTCCTTATTTATTGTTTACATGCTTTTCATATTTTTGTTTATAGCATGTTTTGGATGTTTACATGATCATTATGTTGATGCCATGTTTATTAGGCTTATGACTTACATGTATAGTATTTGAGACACCCATGCTTATATGGACCCATATTTAGTGTTCTCACCTCTGTTTAGCTATCATGTACATCATGAATCTAATAACATGTGGATTTACATAATAATCATGTTTAGTTTTATCATGATGATTTTATCTTGTTTTTTGATGCTTCATGATTTGATTACATGTTTAGATGTTAGTTTTCATTAAGACTAGGATATATACTTGTACATATAGTGGGCCACAAATAAATCTATATATATTTGTGCTTAATGCCTATTTGTACCCATTAGATGTGCTAGTATAGTCTAGTTTTGATGATTCATACATTTTAAACTTGTATTCCTATTTTTGGATTTGTTTTATGTGTATGAGTTTTCATTTCAGGTATATGTGTCTAAACTATTAGATATACATGTATACCCCCTGAGTCATTTGTCTTTCATGCAAATCTTTATTATGGACTCAAATTGTGTTTAGGGATATGTATGTATACTTCATGTTTGACAAAACATACATATGCCTTGATATGAAAATTTGTTTTAATGAAAATTTAGCTTTTCATGTTTTATATGTGTTTATGTTTAACTTCATGTATATGTCCATTTTATCCAAACTATTGTTATACATATACATCCTTTTGAGCCACGTGCCTTCATGTATATATCTTTGTGGACTCGTTGTGTTTGGATATGTATGTATACTTTAGTTTGTATAGGACATACATATACCTTGAAGATTAAATAAGTTTTGATGAATTTCATGTTTCAAGGAATTAATTGAGCTTAATTGAATATCTTTCATGATTATGATCTTCACATTGTATTTTAACACTCACATTTATTGTTTACTCATGTTTTATTTTCATGAGTCATATTATGCCTAATTGATTATGAGTGTTGACTATTTTGTGAATTTCATGTTTATGAAAATTAATTTTGTTTTATTTCTTACTTGAAGGATTTCGTACTAGTTTACAAATTTTTCATATAACTAGTTGCGATATTCTTCATTTGGTAGAGTTTTTCAAACATACTTTATTTTTCAAATCTATTTTTGAAAACCCTACCTTCAACGGGCGGTTGGATGGGAGACCATGCCTCATGTATGCTTTATATTGAAAATCATTTTAAACTTGAACATGGTTGGGTAGTAGTTATATGATGTATACACTTGATCATTATTGTTGTTTCAATTGGTATCATTGAAATTCTTTCAATTGGTATCAATTTTGACTTTTATTGTATACTCATATATTTTCGTATATGTATGCTTGCATTTCAAAGAATATCAATTTCAATTGGTATGTATTTTCCATACATATATATATGTTTGTGTTTATGCTAAGCTTGAGCTTCAATTTTGTTTCAATTGATTAGTTTTCAATTGCTTTTCAATTTGTATCCTATTACAAGCTTATGCATATGTTTTGTTGGTATTTCATAAAGGGGGAGAAAATTCGATTTTCATATTTACAATTGGTATTTGTATTTTCACTCCCTTACTTTATGATAGAAAATAAAAATTTTAAATTGATATCATATACTTAAAAAGAAAAATACTCTCTTTGATATCAAGATGTTTATTTGAATGTTTTAAAAAATTGGTATATCAAAATTTTGTTTAAAGAAAATAGTCAAAATGTTTTGATTTATATTGCATATATGCAAGGAGAGCTTAACATCTCTTTTACATATAGATTCATGATGAGTGTATCTTGTATTGAAGAGCTTGACAATCTCTTCTTTATGTGATACACGTGTGTAGGGGGAGCTTCACATCTCCTCTTATGCATTGCATAGTGTACGTTATGTGAATTAGGGCTTGTCATCCCTCCTTCATGTAATGTATCTATGTAGGGAAGCTTCATATCTTCCTCTTCATGAATGTATATAGCATATACCATTTATTTGATTGATTTATGTTTACTTTCAATTGGTATCAAGATGCTACTTTGACATATTTTAAAATGATATCTTAATTGATTGTCACCCTTATTTGGTTTTGTTTTTGTTTTAGACAAAAAGGGGAGAACATTGTCTTTATTAACCCTTTTGTTGATTCATTGTTTCGAACAAAAAGGGGGAGAAAAAAATTTATTGATTTAGTTTTGCTTTTACCCTTTATTGATGATTGATTCTTTGTATTAAAAAAAAAAGGGGTGAGAAGATTTTGTTTTGTTTTGATTGTTTACCCCTTTGTTAATGATTGACAAAAAGGGGAGAAAGATTTTGAGATTGGTTGATTTTTATATATGCATATTTATGTTTTTGCATATATTAAGTTTAATTTAGTTTAATTTTAATTGGTATCTAGAGCATGTTTTGTTTTTGAACATTTCATTGGTATCTAGAACCTTTTTATTCTTTATGCATGATTATGCATTGTCATTCATTGCATATTTAATGTTTATTTGTTTATGCATGAGTTAAGGGGGAGCTTCTTTGAAGCTTAACTTTAATCCATGCATATATAACTCCATGAGTTTTGTCATCATCAAAAAGGGGGAGATTGTTGGCCCGGAGGCCTTCCTCTCTAGTTTTGATGATGATTAACTCATGTAGTTATGTTTACTAATAATCTTGTGATTTTAATTTCAGATCATTAAACAAGATATTAGTTGGTGAGTGCTTCAAAAAGAGGAGTTTGGAAGCTTTCACAAGTGATTCCAGTGCCCGAGCATCAAGATCATACCTTTGCACTCGGTGGATCACGTTTGGGATCGAGTCGGCTTGAAGATTGAAAATCATCAAGAAGACTTAGGTATCCTAGTTTAGTTTAGTGTGTTTTAGATCCATGTGTAAAGATAAGAATAGTTGATATGCTCAAGTGCACAACACACACAAGTTTTATGTTTTGAAAATGGTTTTCATGAATAGATTGATCTACTTGGTTTATATGTATAGTAGATGTATTCTTTCTATACATGCATGCTTAAACTTCCTATACAAACTTATTTTGACTTTCCTATTCATGTATTGAAATATCAAAGTTTGATAAAATACAAGTTTTGATTTTTGGTAAAAATGATAAAACACAAAAATAGTTCAAGTTGCTTGATATTTGGGTCGAAATTTTTATCACATGTTTATATATCAATGCAAAATGTTAAAACTATTTTTGGGTATTTTTACAAGGGATAAAAGAATTTTTAGAAATATTTTTAACACAGTTTTCTGACTCAGGACTGTGGCTGACAGGCCAGGTCGGTCGACCGCACGGGTCGACCGCACCAAAGGCCGGTCGACCCTTGCGGTCGACCGACGTGCACAGGCTTGTGCACGTTTGGCAGGCACAGAGACGGTCGGCCGGGCGGCCAACCGGAACAGAGAGTCTGCTCTCTGTATCTGGGCGGTCGGCCGTGCGGTCGACCGGGTTGCCCCAACGGTCACATTTCTGACCGTTGGCGGTCGGCCGGCCGGCCGACCGCTAGGCCTGTCAGGCTGCCAGATCAGCCTAACGGCTAGTTTCTGTTTTGGCCTATAAATATCCCATCTCTTCATGGTTTTAGCTAAGATTTTAAGAGCCAAAATTTCTCTGATATTCAAGTGTTTTAAACAAGTTTTCAAAAGAGTTTAAGTGCCAAAAAGATCTATCTTTATTTTGTTTTAGGTTTTTGGAAAAATTCAAAGAAAAGAGTATTTTGGGAGATTTGTCTTGGTTTTCATTTTCAATCTTTTACAAGAGTTTTCCCAAGTATTTTCTTTGAGTTTTTATTTTTCAAACACCTAGTTTTCCACACTTGAGCTATATCTTCTATCCTATTCTATAGGATCTTTGTTTTGTGGAAAAGAGAGATTGTTTGTGGTTGAAAGAAACCACTTGTTGTAAACACCCTTGCTCTTGTTGTATCCCTCTTTGGTAGAGGTTGATCGGGTGATTGGTTTGCTCCCTCTTTGGTAGAGGTTGAGATTGTGGTTTGCTCCCTCTAGTGAGAGGTGGAGTTGGTTTGTATACCCTCTTCGGTAGAGGTGTTTGTTGGTTGTTGTTTGGCTACGGGCCTACCCCTCGGTTGTGAGGCGGTGTTTGAGAGAGGAGTTCGGTACTCCCTTGTTGTAAAAATTCCTCCTCGGTGGAGGTTCCCTCGGTAGGAGATAGTGGATTGGAAATCCTTCACAGTGGTGAAGGCGGGGATGTAGAGCTAGGGGCTCGAACCTCGAAACATATCTTTGTGTTTGCGTTTGATCCATTATCTCTAAACTCTCTCTCGTTACTTTGTGCAAAGCATCATTCATCATTCATATCATACATTGCTTGTGTTGCCTTGCATTCTTTCATATTGCTATACATCTATTATATGCTTGGATTGTTTGTGTGTGCCTCACTTGTACTTAACCACAAGAGCTTCATATAGCACCTCAACTCATATTTAGGGGAATCAAGAGGAGTTAGTCCAGAGCCCTTCACGGGGAATTCGGCTACACTTGTTGGTTGTATTAAGTGTGTTGCAAATTTGTTTTAAGCTTCCGCATTTAGCGCATTTAGTTTCTAGATTAGCATTAACACCTATTCACCCCCCCTCTAGTGTTTTACACCTTCCACACTTCTCTCCTTTCAGAATTACTCTATCTTATTGTCTAACTGTGATGACACCTTATTGTACTTGGATCCAGCATCCTTCTTTATCTAGCACCCTTATGGATATTAGATTGTACCGTACCTTCGGGACATACCAGACCACCTCTAGAGCACGCACCATCCCATCTTTTTATGTAACCTTGATTGGCCAATGCCAATAACCTCGCAAACTAAGTCATCCACAATCTTGACAATCCCTTCCTCCTTTGCAACCAAGAAGTTGTTGAACAACTCCTTCTGAAAATATACATGAACCATACTATTCGAATTAAATATTCAGTTTTTACCTTGAGAAGTGTTGTCTTTAACATAAGAAGCCATTAATACTTCGGTATCAACATTGCTTGCTATAAGAGTTTGGTTAAATGCTTTATCTCTTTATAAAAATTCCCTGTAAACTCCACAAGAGTTTGGTTAAATGTATTATCTCTTTATAAAAATTTCCTGTAAACTACTCGAATTAAATATCTAGTTTTTTCCTTGAGAAGTGTTGTCAATATAAGAAGTCATTAATACTTCCGTATCAGCATTGCTTGCCATAAGAGTTTGGTTAAATGTATTATCTATTTATAAAATCCCTTGTAAACTGCACAAGAGTTTGGTTAAATGTATTATCTCGAGTCCAGTTGTAATTCAGCAAAAATAGTCTATTTATCATTATTTAAAAATTATATAAACTATTTCTCGTATATTAGACAAGATATCACACATCACTATTTTAAGTCCGTTTTAGCTAAAACCGGAGTGGCTAGATTAATTTAGCAATAGTTATCTTTCTATTTACTAGTTATTGACTTACCACTATGAGAGTACTAATGTACTAATGTCCATCGTAAATATTATATTATTACTCAACTCACTAATGTTATTGACTCATTAAAAAATCTCACTTCTGAATCAAAGTGACAAGTATAACATGTACATGTCCATTAAGCACTTCGGGATTAAGAGTTTAAGCACTCATAATAATCATGAGGTGTTAATTTTTTTTGATATAGTCAGTATATAGAAAATTACCTCAATTTGGCCATGTCCACTACACACAAAGAGCACTAATGCAATTACCTGAGACATCAAACAGTCTTTTATAATCAGTAGACTATTCGAGGAGATTGTATTGCAATCCTTTCAATGGTATGTCCAACTCCATCTAAAATTGTGGATTTAATTTTGTTCTATAGGGATCTGATGATTTGATCTTACATGTGTAAGCTGAACTCTACACGCCAAATCATCTACAATATAGAACACCAGACACACTTAATACAATCATTTTCTCATACAGATTCTCATAAAATGAAAATAAAATTATTTAAGTAATAAATTATATACTGGGTTCTAATAATAAAAAGTCTAAGGCTTTTAGTATATCTCCAACACAGATAATAAAAAGCAAAATAAAAGAATGGCAAACATCTTAGCATTATATAAGTACTAAAAGGAAAGTAACATTAATTTGTGTAATGTATTCGACCATTTAAATTGGGTGAGTCCGACTTCTCACTCTTAGTTATAAATATACAGTAGTTTGTATTTGACTCAACTATTGACAATTGGACTTAAGGAAAAAAATGGAATCACATCGTTCAGACTACATTTTTTCTATGCTGAAACAGACTTAAGAGAGAGTAAAATGTGAGATCCCATCTACTTATAAAATTCCCTGTACACTGCACGAGAGGTTGGTTAAATGTATTATCTCTTGAGTCTATTTATCATTATTTAAAGAATTATATAAATTATTTCTCGTATATTAGACAGCATATCACTCTATTTTAAGTCTGTTTTAGCTAAAACTGAAGTGGCCAGATTAATTTAGCAATACTTAACTTTCTGTCGACTAGTTATTGACCTATCACTGTGAGAGTACAAATGTACTTTACGCTATGCGAGGTTCTGTTTTTTGGGCTTTGGTTTCATGACTCGCTATTTGTATTGTTTCATCTCAGTCTTGGGCTTTGTATCTTTGAAAGTGAATCGCAACACTTCCTTTTGTTTATGTTGTTATTTTGTTGCATTAAAATCATTTGTGTTCGGTTTATTTATGTGAGCCACAGAACATATTCAATAAGTTGGCCTATCAGCTGATGATACATGACAAAATTGTTGAGTGGTAATGGGAGAAGTTACCCCGCTTCTCCATTTTAAAAGGTAAACGAAGCAACCGGAGCCGGTTCGATGAGTTGGACATCTCTCCACTCGTTTATCATGTATCTTATATCAAACACCATGGGCATTATGAGTTGTCATAATTTTATAATTTTAGTAGAAAATTCCTTCAAAATACTTCAGCCATATGAACCTATTTAGACTAAAGTTAGGAGAATACATTTGAATTTTTGATTTTATATGCTTGTATGGACTGGAGCTAATCCATTGTATAACAAAAGACTTATCAAAATTTCCAAAATTTTTTCTTATTCATGGACATGTGAGATTGAGAATATTTGGAGATGACTTGTGAGAGTAAGAATTATTGGAGGCAATTTATTTATTGATATAAATAAGGAAAGACAGTTTACAAGAAAGATAATGCTGCAATTTTGAGAGAGAGAAACGTCTGTAAACTGACTCGGCTCCGATTATTTTGCTTTTTTTTTTTTTGAAAATTTTATTTTTGAGAAAACAGGGTTTAACTTGTCGCCGATGGCTCAAAAGTATTATTGACCTATCGCAATAACATTAAAAAAGTAATAAAAATGGAAATACTAGAGGGAGGTGAACAAATACCATGAGAGGACTCTCTTGGTATGGCCATCAGTTAGCTTTGTTGCTTGCTTCATATCCAGCAGAGCATCAAGTGCTTCTTCTTCATCTCAGCCTTCTTGCCTCGTCATGGGGTCGAGGTGCTCATCGATCACCTGCTGATAGAACTCATCGAGCTTGCGGAAGTTCCTCTCCTGTCGTGCACTCATCGCTGTGTGTGTGTGTGTGTGGTGTGAGAGAGAGAGAGAGAGAGAGAGAGAGAGAGAGGGAGGGAGGGAGGGAGAGAACTCTGTGTAGTTTAGACTAGAAGTTTCTCAGCTTCCTCGTATATAATGAGGAAAAGAATGAGAAGAATTAATTAGTATGAAAGCCAACTAATGATTTCCGTGGTCATCAAAAGTATGAGAGACCCTTTTCTCACTCTCAAAAGGAAAGAACAAGGAAACTGGTAATATACAAGTTAAACAAAACAAAAAGACGAGCAATCGTGCAAATGTTTCAAAAACTAGTGTAGGGAGAGAGAAATTCGGTCGGGGATATGATTAATTGTGCAAATGTTTCCTGCCTACCTACTGCGTGCTAGTACTAGACCCAGTAACGGTTCGGTTCGAACCGTCAGTTCGAACCGGAACTGAGTCTCAAAAAACGAAAACTGGAGAACTGGAACCAGCGGTTCCGATTCTGAGCTGTTAAATTTTTTTATTTTTTTTGGCTTGGGCTCGGCCTAGCCCTGCTCAGGCCAGGCGGCCAGCCCAGGCCTGGCACAAGTCAGGCCCAAGTCTAGCTGGCAGCCTGGCTCAAGTCAGGCCTAGGTCTAGCTAGTGGATAGGCCTGGCCTTATTTAAAAAAAAAAAAAAAAATTACCAGCAACAAGATTCGAACCTACGACCTTGACAATATTAGCACAATGCTCTAACCAATTGAGCAAATTGATTGGTTAAATTAGTCCCTCTACACACACACATACACACATATACAAGTTATTCGGTTCCACAAGTAGGTGTCAAGTAATAACATGTCAGATGTCAGGTAGTATCAAACAGTTGTCAGATGATAACAAGTATGTGTCAAATGTCAAGTGGTAGCACAATAAATATTCATTGTTGTATAACACAATACAGAAAAACGGTACCGATATAGAGGAGCGGTACGAATACAAGAAACGGAACCAATAGAGGGAATCGGTACGAATATAAAAAAACAATACAGTTTTGAAAAACAGTGTAAGTAAAAATTTCAAACTCTTCATAATCAATTACTAATAATTGGTGATATTATTATTGCTGTTACTACTAATATTTATATGGTTGTTATTGTTATTAATATCATTATTATTTATTATTATAATTATTGTTTATTTTTAATTATTGTTTACATGAAATGATTATAGATTATTATTACTACTACTTTGATTCTCAGTATTTTATCTTCGTCCAATACCCATTACCTTTTAAGTCCATACTCATTATCATTTAGCCATGATTCCTACCCAAACCCAAACCCTTTATCCAATAACTCATTATCTCTCCCTCTATATAATCTTATCATTTACCCTAATCCTAAAACCTAACCCTAAACTCCTCTCCCCTACACAGCTACCACCACCATCAACATCTCATCAATTTGTCGCACCCCACAAGGCATGGATGCCCTGCCGAGATCCCTTACACGGCAACTCTCATGTACGAAAATCCTTGGACGGCTCTTCGTCGCCGGAGCCCGCGACCACTACCCACGGCCTCTCCCATGGCTGCCCTCCTATCTCAGCCCACTGGCCTGCATCACCCCCTGGTCGAACCCCCTTTGCCGCAAGCCATCCTGGTCGTGCATCCCCAACCAGCACACGACAACAACCTTTATCCACGATCACACCACAACACTCCACGCATCACTCTTCCCCATGAGACCCCCTCTATGCTTGCTGCCGCACCAGACCACCACCACAGCCCCAGGCCGAGTCCCCCCATCCTTCCTCGCTAACCTCAGGCCGTCGTGCTCACCCATGGCCGGTGCTCCTTTCCCCCTGTGCACAGCCCACGACACTGCCGCACCCAATCCTTCCTCCTCGGGTAAGCCCTTCATCACCCAAGCACACAGTCATGCCCCGAAGCCTCTTGGTTGAGCATTCTCCACAGCTCCTCCCTCTGCGCACAACCCGGACTCCTAGACCTCCTCCATGGCAGACCCCCACCTCCAACAATTGGCCATGAGCCATCTCCAACCCCGGCAACACCCAACCCTCTGGCCGAGACCCGGATCCCCATGCCCTCTGAAACCAACCGCACAATAATCCCAAGCATAGCCTCCCTCCATTCGTTCACTCTGACGAGCTCCGCGAGCCCCTCTGACATCCCAATCCCCTCCGCGAGCACTCTGGCAAGCCATCTTACTCCTCCGCGTTCTCCGCCATCACCGAAGATTATCATGGGACTTCCACCTTGGCCGTGAGTCCCCCTCTCCCTCCATTTCTCTCTATACTCTCTCTGTTTATATGTTTGGTTTAGTATTTATCTATGTCTTCTGATTGGGTATTTATGTGTGTATGTAATATGCATGTGCTTGTGTATTATTTAATTGCGGGTGTTAATTATGTTATGTATATAAGTGTGTTATGTGTGTGCGCTAATTTCCCTCCCTCTCTATGTGTTTGGTTGCGTATTACAGCGATTCAGACTTATTCATGCAATCCGAACTCGGTAATAGGAGATTCAGATTTGTGCTCGTTGTGGACCCAATATAATGGCATTTGAACACCGACCCACGAGATGATTCGGAAATCTATACCGATTCGTGCAGTGAAGACTAGACGGTGATTTGGATTTAAAATCGCGTCATTTAATGTGAGTGTTTGTTCCTATGTTATTTTCTTATTTACGGTTGTCAGTAGGTTTTCGTGTATCTATTCGGATTATTTTATATGATCGTCTGATATATTTTACCAGTATGATTATGTATACCATTTCATGAGATATCACTTTAATATATAGTTGATATGAGCGTTTATCTACGTCATTTTATGTGTTATGTTTGCCACTTTTGACTTTGGACTTGTTGTGATATATCTTACACTAGACTTGAATCTGTAATTGACCCAGTTGTGATTAGTTACTCTATATCTCCAGTATTCTCCATCTGATGTCAGTTAATAACTATTCAGTTATCAGATAGTGGTTATTAGCTATTCAGTTATCAGCTATTATTGACATCATCAGTTCTTGGATATATCCGGCCACTATTTTTATTTTAATAATAATTCATATCATCACTTGTTAATAAAAGGCATCATAATCTGGAGAAAAGGGGTAATTGCCTGATAATGTATGTCACGTATTTTGGAAGGACTAGTTATAGTATACCAAGTTTAGGTTTCACCATGGGGAACTAAGATAGTATTGTCTACCTATTTATTCAGTTATTCAGTTCTCAGTTATTAGGGCTATGCCCAGACTATGACACCACATCAGTTATTCTTTTGTGTGGGGTTGTGGCTTCAGTTATTAGGGCCTTGCGGTTCATCCTGGTTGTATGCCAGAAATGTTAGACCGTGGTACCGGGCATTCAGAGTACCCTTTCAAAACACATGCTCTATATTGGCATGCAGTTACAATAACGATAACTTGTTTGATATGTGAGAAAACGGCTGTGTTATGGGACACAGCTAAGTACTACATTAGTTAGATTAATAATAACCAACTAAATAAGTGATATATGCTAGGCTCCACATCTTGACATCATTATTTATTTTATCAGTGGTATTCTTTTACCTACAGACTTGTCCATATTATCATTTAGTTATCTTTTATTTACAGTTTATTATGTTTTTCAGTTACCTTTTGTTTATAGTTTATCATGTTATGATTATGTACACATTTTTTATATGCACGAGCACATTCCTCTTTTCTTACACACTCATTGGGTCACTTTCTGACGACCTTTGATTTGTACGTCTAAATTGGATGCTTTCTTCTATTGATAAAGTGTTCGATGAGATCGTATGCTTTACGAGGAGTCTGGAGTTTCTCTCTACCTATTATGATATTCTTGTCTTCTTTTTTATTCTTGTGGTTTCTATAGTTTCCTTAATTTCATATATATCAGATTCATTGTTATTTCATTTCTTATTTATCATCATATGTGGACATTTATATGTGATTTTACAGTGATAGTGATTTATTATAGCTTATTCTTATACCTTGTTCGAGTTACTTAAGGCTTAGCGTGTATACATGAGGTATTTTTCTTGGTATATGCGTCGCCGACTCTTATCGCGTCTTCGCTCATATTTTGGGAAGCGGTGTGTGACAGAATTTTCTTAGTATAAGAGCCTAGGTTTTTGACTCGCAATCTTAACTTTTTACTTTTATTTCGCAAGAGCGACCAAGTTCTTACCGTTAACTTGAAACGAGTTATAGTTACACTGCAATATATATACACACACACACACGCACACACACACACAAACTATCCATATTATGATATTTAATCCACTGGTGAATTGACTGTCCTCACTTTGAAAATTCATTGCTCAATCTTTTGATATCCATGATTCTAAATCTTCTTCCAGAGTAATCTAGATTCCATCTTAATTTCTATTCTTCTTTTTGATTTTATTTTCCTGATTTTGTCTCCTAAGTATAACCACTTCATATTGAAGTCGGTAGCAGAAATCAAAGTAGCGCAGTGAAAGCGTAGTGTATTCATGTTGCCTCAGAAGTGACGTGAAAGCTTATCTTCTCTTTTGATTTTGATTTCTTTTATTATTCCCTGCTTTATAGAAATTTCGAAGACGAAATTTTTATAAGTTCGGTAGAATGTAATATCCCTAGTTAGTAAATTGCATTTTATTTTTTCTGAATATTTATTTTACCATACTTATTATTTTATTAGTTTATTTAAATTAATTATGACTACTTTTTTTTTGATTATTATTGATACTAATATTCAAATTAATTTTAGATATTATATAATAAGTTAGCTGTATGTGTTATCATTATTATTATTTAATATTGTTATTAATTACTATTACTATTAATTGTTATTATTATGTTTTAGTATTATTATTGTTATTGTCGATTATTATAACAAGTAGTATTGTTACTAATTATTATTATATAATATTCCTATTATTGATATTATGATTATTGTTGCTTCTGTTAATTATTATTCTTATTATTGTTAAATATCATTTTGTATTATTATTATTACTACCATCAATATTTTGTTATCTTAATTATTATTATTATCGATATTTTTAAATTATCAATATTGCTATTATAGGTTACTAATATTAATTGGGGTTGTTGCTATTATTATTATTAGTATTATTGTATTTATTTATTGTTATTAGTAGTAGTATTAGTTATTAATAATTGATAATATTATTATTGTTATTACTACTAATATTTATATGGTTGTTGTTGTTATTAATATCATTATTATTTATTATTATCATTTTTGTTTATTTTTAATTATTGTTTACATGAAATGATTCTTAGTATTTCATTTCCGCCCAATACCCATTATCATTTAAGTCCATACCCATTATCCTTTAGCCATGATTTCTATCAGAACCTAAACCCTTTAAACCCAATAACCCATTATCTCTCCTTCTATATAATCTTATCATTTTTCTTAATCCTAAAACCTTACCCTAAACTCCTCTCTGCTGCACAGCCACCACTACCATCAACATCTCATCTTATTCTCCTTCATCTGCTGCACCCCACAATCGAGTATGGCTGCCCTGTCGAGATCCCCTACACGGCAACCCCCATGTGCGAAAATCCTTGACCGGATCTTCCTCGCCGGAGCTCGCGACTACTACCCACGACCTCTCCCATGGTCGCCCTCCTATCTCAACCCACTAGCCCGCGTCAACCCTTGGCGAACCCCCTCTATCACGAGCCAACCTGGCCGTGCAGCCCCCAACCAGCCCATGGCAACACCTTTCATCCACAGCCGCACCACGGCACTCCACACATCACTCTCCCCCATGATACCCCCTCCATGCTTGCTACCGCACCAGACCGCCATCACAGCCTCAGGCCGAGTCCCCCTATCCTTCCTCGCCAACCTCAGGCTGCTGTGCTCACCCATGGCCGGAGCTTCTTTCCCTCTGTGTTGCACCCCATCCTTCCTCCTTGGCTAAGCCCTTTATCACCCAAGCGTGCAGTCGTGCCCTGAAACCTCTTGGTCGAGCACTCTCCGTAGCTCCTTCCCCCTGCGCACAACCCATGCAGCCCAGATTCCTAGACCTCCTCCATGGTAGATCCTCACCTCGACTAACTGGCCAAGAGCCATCTCCAACCCCTGGCAACACCCAACCCTCTGGCCTGGACCCGGATCCCTCACGCCCTCTGAAACCAAACGCACAGCAGCCCCAAGCACACCCCCTCTGTTCATCTACTCCGACGAGCTCTGCGAGCCTCTCTGGCAGCCCGATCCCCTCCACGAGCACCCCGACAAGCCATCGTGCTCCTCAGCGAGCTCCGTCGTCACTGAAGATCGCCGCAGGCCTTCCCTCTTTGTTGTGAGTCCCTTTCTCCCTCCATTTCTCTCATTATCTTTCTCTCTCTGTTTATATGTTTGGGTTAGTATTTATTTATGTGTTGTGATTGGGTATTTATGTGTGTATGTAATGTGCATGTGTTTGTGTATTATTTAATTGCGTGTGTTAGTTATGTTGTGTATATAAGTGTGTTGTGTGTGTGTTAATTCCCCTCCCTTTCTATGTGTTTGATTGTGTGTTATATGGTTTCGGACTCGTTCGTGCAATCTGAACTCGGTAATGGGAGATTCAGATTTGTGCTCGTTATGGACCCGATACACTGGCGATTCAAAAACCGACCCACGAGATGATTCGGAGATCCATACCGGTTCGTGTAATGAAGATTAGACAGCGATTCGGACCCGAAACCGCATCATTTCATGTGAGGTTCCTATCTTATTTTCTAATTTACTGTTGCCAGTAGGTGTTCGTGTATCTATTCGTATTATTTTATAAGATCGTCTGATATATTTCCAGTATGATTATGTGTACCATTCCATGAGATATCAGCGAGTATCCACTTTAATTTTGTAGTTAACACGAGTGTTTATCTGCGTCATTTCATGTGTTATTTTTTGCCACTTTGGACTTTGGGCTCATTGTGGTATATCTTACTCTGGACTGGAATTTCTAATTGATCCAGTTGTGATTAGTGACTCTATATCTCCAGTATTCTCCATCTGATGTCACTTAATAGCAATTCAGTTGTCAAATAGTAGTTATTAGTTATTCAGTTATTAGTTATAATTGATATCACCAGTTATTGGAGATATCTAGATTTTCATTTTAATAATAAGAGATAGACTTGTGTCCTTCCAAAAGGATTTGAGCCCAAATCCTTCCAACTCAAATATAACCCTCTGACATTCGAATACAAGATCCACTCCGTTGAAGTTGATCTATATTATTTCAAGTATCTATAAAACAAAAATCAATTGTTTTGGATACTTTTTGCCCATCCATCAAGCGACACAAAATGGTCGGCCGAAAGTAGAAAGTGGTTAGATTTATGTCTTTATACATACAAATTCTTGATCCGGCCATTTGATAATGATCTAAACATTTAAAAACCCCTACAAAATAATTTTTATTAGATTTCAAATGTTCTACACTGTTAAACTAACCAACTCACTATTTAGGCTGTCTATTTTTCCCCTACTTGATACATGGGAAAAAAGTATTCAAACACTTGATTTTTGGTTTATAAATACTTGAAATAATATAGATCAACTTCAATGAAGTGGATCTTTTATTCGAATGTCGGATATTGGTATTTGAGCGGGAATAATTCTGCCTTAAATCCTTTGGAAGGACACAAGTCTATCTCTTGATAATAATTCATATCATTGCTTGTTAATAAAAGACATCATAATCCAGAAAAAAGAGGTAATTGCCTGATGATGCATGTTGTGTATTTTGAAAGGACTAGTTATGGTATACCAAGTTTAGGCTCTAGCATGGGGAACCAAGGTAGTACTTGAAAGTACACCTAGAAGGGGGTGAATAGGTGTACGGCTAATCTAATGAACAAAATGCGAAAATTAAAAACTTAATTGCAACACACTTAATGTAACCAACGAGTTTAGCCGAATTCCCGGTGAAGGGCTCTGGACTAACTCCTCTTGATTCCTCTGAATAAGAGTTGAGGTGCTATATGAAGCTCTCGTGGTTAAACACAAGTGAGGCACACACAAACAAGCCAAGCATATAATATATGAATGAGCAATATGAAATGATACAAGACACAATGTAAAAGAGAGAAAGAGAGTAAGAGTCAATGGATCAAATGCAAACACCGAGATATGTTTCGAGGTTCGAGCACACAGCTCTACGTCCCCGCCTTCACACAGAAGGATTTTCAATCCACTAACTTGTCCACACAGGACTCCCACACAGGGAACCTCCACTGAGAATTTGGGGCAATACAATAACCGGGTACACAACTCCTCTCTCAATTACAACACAACCTCTATACTTAGAGGCTAGGCACAAAGCCACACAAATCAACCTCACAAATGAGGGATTGACACAAAGCTACTAACAACACAATCCACCTCTTCACTAAGAGGGATACCAACACAACCTCCACTATCAACCTCTTACTAGAGGGATACCCACAATCACCTCTCACTAGAGGGATAACACAAATCAAGGAGGGTTTACAACTTGGTGTTCTATCTCAACCACAAACAACTTCTTTTCCCACAAAACAAAAAGATCCTAATAGATAGGATAGAATGATATGGCTCAAGTGTGAGAAATCAAGATGTTGGAAAACAAATTACAAAGAAAAATACTAGGGAAAATAACTTAGTATTTGATAGAAATGAAGAACAAGGCAAATATCCCAAATCTATATTTTTCTTTGATTTTTCCAACTCTTGAAAACAAGTAAAGAATGATCTTTAAAAACCAATAAACTCTTTTGAAAACTTGCTTTTAAAACACTAGAGAATAGGAGAAATTTTGCTCTTAGAAGTCTTAACAAAAACCAACCTCAAATGGGGTATTTATAACCCCAAAAGAATTTAGCCCGTTGGCAGCTGACTAGGCCCATAATGGCCTTCCGGTCGACCGGCCGGTCGACCGGCCAACGGTCAAAAAAGTGACCGTTGAGCCTCCCAGTCGACCGCCCGGTCGACCGTGCCCTGAACCAGAGAGCAACGACTCTCTGGCCGTCGACCGGGCCAACCCGAGGTGGGTTGCCTTCAGTCGGTCGACCGCGTCGGTCGACAGGCCAACTGATATGGCCTTGTGCACGTTTGTGTGCACATCCAGTCGACCGTTCCGGTCGACCGGTCGGTCGACCGCCAGGGCCTGGCAGACTAAATAAGAGATTTGAAAACTAGTTTTTAATTGCCAAATAAATCCCATAAAATCTCTAAAAATCTACAAAAATAGTTTCAGTATAATACTTTGATATATAAACATGTGGAAAAATTCAACACATATTTCAAACAATTTGAACCATTTTTGTGACTTAGAAATTTTGCCGAAAATCAAAATCCGTATTTTCCAAAACTTGGATTTTGAATTGAAAATTCGTTTTGTCCAAAACTCATCCAAATACAAAAACATGATACTTAAATAACTTGAAGCATGTTGTATATGGATATAATCCAATATACATGAAAGATATATATATCAATGTTTTTGACTAAAAAATCCAAAAATATGTTTTGTTAAAATACCAAAACTCCAAACTCATGAAATAGACTATCAAACTAAGTTTGTTTAAACAGATGAAGCATACATGTATATAGAACAAATCTAACATACATTAAACCATGTAAACTTGTTGATTCTATCTATTCATGAAAACCAAGATCGGTTAAACCAAAAACGAAAACCAAAACATGAAACTTTAAATAGGTGTGTGTGTTGTGAACTTGAGCATATCACACTATCTAACTTTACAATGGATCTAAAATATAAACTAAACTATGTACCGAAGTCTTCTTGTAAAACGCCGTCTCCAAGTCGACTCGATCCAAATGTGATCCACCGAGCTTGACTCCAACGAGTGCTAGATATGATCTTTGACACTCGGGCTCTTGAATCACCATGTGAAAGCTCCAAAACATCTTTGTTGAAGCTAATCACTTACTAATATCTTGGTTAAGTATCTGAAACTAAACATCACAAGATTATTAGTAAACATAACTACATGAGTTAATCATCATCAAAACTAGAGTGGAAGGCCTCTGGGCCAACAATTCCCCCTTTTTGATGATGATAAAACTCATGGAGTTATATATGCATGGATTAAAGTTAAGCTTCAAGAAGCTCCCCTTAACTCATGCATAGCAATAAACAATAAATATATGCAATGAATACTAACATGGATATGCATCAACATGCATAAAAACAATGAAATGAACATGCTCTTGATACCAAACATGAAATAAACATGCTCTTGATACCAAACTTTTAAAATAAATTCCTTTTCCTTTTTTTAAAAAACATGTTCTTAAATAATTGCTTTTGATACCAATAAAAATTTCAATGAAAAAACTTAAGCTCTTGATACCAATCAATAAAACAAAATCTTTGATACCAATTGGAAAGATAATCACTAAAAGCTTTTGATACCAACAATAAAAAATATCAATATGAAACAACCTTACAAATAAACAAATAAACAATAAATATACATATTAAACAATAAACATGCATATAAATTCAAATACTTCTCCCCCTTTTTGTCAATCATCAACAAAGGGGTGAAAGAAAACAATATTCTCCCCCTTTTTGTCTTAAACAAAAAAATCAATGAGGGGTGAAATCTAATCAAAACATTATGATACCAATTGTAAGAAAAAAAATATATCAATTTAGTGCATCATGATATCAATGAAATATGCCAATTGAAAGTACATAATGTGGTACATAAAACAAATGTTTTAATATAAATTTAAATACCAATTGATACCAATTGTAAGTAAATACCAATTAAATACCAATTGTAAGTAAATAAATCAATTTGAGCAATTCAACCAAAAATTTTGATATCAATAAAACATACCAATTGTTAACATTGTTTTATTATTTTCTTTATTGCAAGTAAACTTATAGGTAATCTTAATACCAATATGTAAAGATTAGTACCAATTGAAAGTAATTTTTTTTATGAAAGTATATGATACCAAAAATAATCAATATCATTTTTTTAATCATATTTCAACATAAAGTGTGGGAGTAAAATATCAATTAAAAGATGAAATATAAATTTTCTCCCCTTTTATGAAATACCAAATAAAATGATGCATAAGCTTGTATAAGATACCAATTGAAACATAATCAATTGAAATATAATAGTCATTTGAAATCAAGCTTAGCATAACCAAAATTTATGCTCAAGGATATAGAAATATAGTAAGCACAAATAAATCATATATATGTATGGAAAATCGAATACCAATCGAAATTGATACTATTTGAAATGTAAGCATACATATATAAAAAATATATGAGTATACAAAAAGAAGGAATGTCAATAGTGATACCAATTGAAAGGATCCAATGATACCAATTGAAAACACAATAAGATCAAGTGTATAACTCATATTACCTTCCACCCATTTCATGCACATGTTTAAAAGGATTTTCAATAAGAAGCATACAAGGCATGGTCGCCCAACCAACCGCCCTTAAATGGAAAGGGTTTTCAAAAATAGGTTGAAAATAGTTTAGCATAATTGAAAACTCTTCCAAAATGAGGAATACGAACTAGTTATAAGAAAAATTTGTAAACTAGTACGAAATCCTTCAAGTAAGGAATAAAACGAAAATATATTCCATGAAAAACATGTAAATCACATGATCACCAAACACTCAAAATCTATAAAGCCCATATCATTCTCATGAAAATAAAATCATGAGAAAACAATAAATAAAGTGAGTGTACAAGTTTTGTGAAAGACAAGTCATGGAATAGGCAATCAAATTCAAATACAAAATTCCTTAAAAACATGAAAATCATCAAAAATAGAATTCTTCAAAGGTATATGTATGTCAAGTACAAACTAAAGTATACATACATATCAAAACATAACGAGTCCACAAAAGTATATGCATGAAGGCAAGTGGCTCAAGGATGTATATGTATAACAATTAGTTTGGACAAAATAGACATATACATGAAGATAAACATAAACATGAAAAACATGTACAAAATGAGAATACAAATCAAATGTATGAATCATCAAAACTAGACTATACTAGTACATCTAATGAGTACAAATGAGTCTTTCAAGCACAAACATATAATAGTCTATTTGTACCTCACTAGTTGTACAAGTATATATATCCTAATTTTAATGAAAACTAACATTCAAATAAGTAATTAAAACATGAAGCATAGAAGTCAAAAAAAACTCATAAACATATATATGATCATTATGTACATGCACATGCATAGATCTAGGACATACACATTAGATAAAGTAAAGTGAGAACACATAGATATAAATCCATATAAAACATGGGTGTCTCAAATAACTAAACATGTATATCACTAATCTAAATATCATGGCATATGACATATTAATCATGAAACATTATGACATACTATAAACAATGATATGAAAAGCATGTAAACAATAAATGAGGAGTAAGAGATTGTTACCAAAACCAAGAGGGCAACTCTCCATATCTCCAAAACAAGGTGGTCCTCCCACCAAACTCCCCTTGAAAGTGATGCATCCAAATAGTCCTCTTTTAAGCTCGGAACGCATCACCTCAAGGCACCATCACTCTCACGTCATGCGAGAGCCCACACCTACATCAAATACAATAGGGGTGTCTTTGGTACCCACACTCTTTTGGGTCCATGGGGGTCAGTTCCTTTCCTAACCCAAACAAACTTAGTTGCTAAATTTGAATCATGTATACGATCATAACAAAACTTAGCAAGGTGGCCCTTACGTCCACAATGTGTACAAGTGTACACATAAGCATACATCGTGTTGTGTGAGTGAACGTGGGAAGCATGTGTATGCCGTGATTTGTGTGCATACAAAGATGGAACTTGTTTCTTTCGAAACAAAGATTCCAAACGTGTATGGTTCAAAGCACAATGGCTCAAAGTGGAGCCCAAACAATCCATATTCTTCTTTAACAAATTTATATCATTTTCAATTATAGAAGAAGAGGGGCATGCAATAGGTAAACTAGGTGAAGTTACAATAGCATGGCAAACATGTGAATCTATATCAATTTTCAAATTTTTATTTTCCTTTAGGCAAACTTCTAAATCTTTTGAAATCAAATCAATTTTATTTTTCAAAGAATTATTTTCTTTTACAACAAAATCAAGTTTTGAAGATATAACTTTATTTTTCTTCAAAACTTCATTACTATCATTTCTATTTTTCAAAATATCATTTTCTTTTAGGATAAGTTCAAGTTTATATTTCAATGAATCCCTTTCATTAGAAATCTCCACTTTCTCTTGCAAAACCAAATCTAGTTTTGAACACAAATTCTTTTTTTCTTCTTTTAGTTCAAAACTCTTCTTTTTCAAAAAATTATATTTTTCAAGCAATTTTTCACAAACAATTGATAGTTCTTCATTTAAAGCATTTGGATCAACATAATCATCACAAGAAGAACTAGCATCATTATCATCTAATTGAGATTCCGAATATACCTCAAGGGAGTCATTCCCTTGGACCATGTAGCATAGTTGCTCGGATTCTCCACTAGATTCATCCTCCGTTTGGATTGGCAATTGAAGCTTGGAGGAGGTCAACGTGTTTCCACACTGCAAAGGCGGATTCACAGTTAGAAACCAACATAAGATATTCTTTATTTAGCGTGCTTCTAATTGCCTCAAGGGCGTGTGCATGGCTTCTATATGCTTGCTACTACCAAGATAGGATTTCTTGGTAGCGGCAAGGAAAACATGCAAGCCTAGGGTTTTTAGATACGTGGACATCCTAAATTTCCACATGTCAATGTTGGAGACATCAAACATGGGAGGTGACAAGCAATCTATGAGTGTGTGTAAACAATATACGTGTGCAAATGCAAATTATAGATTAGCAAAACCAAGATCACACTCCTAGGTGGTTAAACCTAATATCAGGAGCGTAGGCTCTGATACCAATTGAAAGTACACCTAGAGGGGGGTGAATAGGTGTACGGCTAATCTAATGAACAAAATGCGAAAATTAAAAACTTAATTGCAACACACTTAATGTAACCAACGAGTGTAGCCGAATTCCCAGTGAAGGGCTTTGACTAACTCCTCTTGATTCCTCTGAATAAGAGTTGAGGTGCTATATGAAGCTCTCGTGGTTAAACACAAGTGAGACACATACAAACAAGCCAAGCATATAATATATGAATGAGCAATATGAAATGATGCAAGACACAATGTAAGAGAGAGAGAGAGAGAGAGTAAGAGTCAATGGATCAAATGCAAACACCGAGATATATTTCGAGGTTCGAGCACACAGCTCTACGTCTCCGCCTTCACACAGAAGGATTTCCAATCCACTAACTTGTCCACAGAGGACTCCCACACAGGGAACCTCCACTGAGGATTTGGGGCAATACAATAACCGGGAGTACACAACTCCTCTCTCAATTACAACACAACCTCTACACTTAGAGGCTAGGCACAAAGCCACACAAATCAACCTCACAAATGGGGATAGGCACAAAGCCACTAACAACACAATCCACCTCTTCACTAGAGGGATACCAATACAACCTCCACTATCAACCTCTCACTAGAGGGATACCCACAATCACCTCTCACTAGAGGGATAACACAAATCAAGGAGGGTTTACAACTTGGTGGTCTATCTCAACCACAAACAACTTCTTTTCCTACAAAACAAAAAGATCCTAATAGATAGGATAGAATGATATCGCTCAAGTGTGAGAAATCAAGATGTTGGAAAACAAATCACAAAGAAAAATACTAGGGAAAACAACTTAGTATTTGATAGAAATGAAGAACAAGGCAAATATCCCAAATCTATATTTTTCTTTCATTTTCCAACTCTTGAAAACAAGTAAAGAATGATCTTTAAAAAACTAATAAACTCTTTTGAAAACTTACTTTTAAAACACTAGAGAATAGGAGAAATTTTGCTCTTAGAAGTCTTAACAAAAACCAACCTCAAATGGGATATTTGTAACCCCAAAAGAATTCAGCCCGTTGGCAGCTGACTAGGCCCATAATGGCCTTCCGGTCGACCGGCCAACGGTCAAAAAAGTGACCGTTGAGCCTCCCGGTCGACCGCCCGGTCGACCGTGCCCTGAACTAGAGAGCAACGACACTCTGGCCGGTCGACCGCCCGGTCGACCGGGCCAACCCGAGGTGGGTAGCCTTCAGTCGGTCGACCGCTCGGTCGACCGGCCAACTGATATGGCCTTGTGCACATTTGTGTACACGTCCGGTCGATCGTTCCGGTCAACCGGCTCCTGGTCCGGTCGACCGGTCGGTCAACCGCCAGGGCCTGGCAGACTAAATAAGAGATTTGAAAACTAGGTTTTTAATTGCCAAATAAATCCCATAAAATCTCTAAAAACCTACAAAAATAGTTTCAGTATAATACTTTGATATATAAACATGTGGAAAAATTCAACACATATTTCAAACAATTTGAACCATTTTTGTGACTTAGAAATTTTGCCGAAAACCAAAATCCGTATTTTCCAAACTTGGATTTTTGAATTGAAAATTCGTTTTGTCCAAAACTCATCCAAAATACAAAAACATGATACTTAAATAACTTGAAGCATGTTGTATATGGATATAATCCAATATACATGAAAGATATATATATCAATGTTTTTGACTAAAAAATCCAAAAATATTTTGTTAAAATACCAAAACTCCAAACTCATGAAATAGACTATCAAACTAAGTTTGTTCAAATAGATGAAGCATACATGTATATAGAACAAATCTAATATACATTAAACCATGTAAACTTGTTGATTCTATCTATTCATGAAAACCAAGATCGGTTAAACCAAAAATCGTAAACCAAAACATGAAACTTTAAATAAGTGTGTGTGTTGTGAACTTGAGCATATCACACTATCTAACTTTACAATGGATCTAAAACATAAACTAAACTATGTACCGAAGTCTTCTTGTAGAACGCCGTCTTCAAGTCGACTCGATCCAAACGTGATCCACCGAGCTTGAATCCAACGAGTGCTAGATATGAACTTTGACGCTCGGGCTCTTGAATCACCATGTGAAAGCTCCAAAATATCTTTGTTGAAGCTAATCACCTACTAATATCTTGGTTAAGTATCTGAAACTAAACATCACAAGATTATTAGTAAACATAACTACATGAGTTAATCATCATCAAAACTAGAGTGGAAGGCCTCTGGGCCAACAGTACTTTCTACCTAGTTATTCTAATTATTAGTGATATACCCGGACTACGATGCCACGCCAGTTATTCTTTTGTGTGGGGCTATGGTCGGCAGTTTTAGGGTCTTCCGGTCTGTCCTGCTTCAGTGCCAGGAATTTTAGACTGTGGTACCGGGCATGCACGATACCCTTTCAAAACCCATGCACTAAATTGGCAGGCATTTATAATAACGATAAGTTGTTTGATATATGGAAAACGGCTGTGGTATAGGACACAACTAAGTACTATATTAGTTGGGTTAATAATAACCAACCAGACTAGTGACATATGCCAGGTTCTACATCTTGACATCAGTTGTTTGTTTTATCAGTAATATTCTTTTACCTACAGACTTGATCATGTTATTATTCAGTTATCTTTTATTTACAGTTTATCATGTTATTCAGTTTTCTTTTGTTTACAGTTTATCATGTTATGATTATGTACATTGTTTATGTGCACGAGCACCTTCCCCTTTTCTTACACATTCACGACACTAGATTTGCACGTCCAGATTAGATGCTTTCTTCTATTAATCAGGTGTTCGATGAGATCGTATGCTTCGCGAGGAGTCTGGAGTTTCTCTCTACCTATTCTGGTATTCTTGTCTTCTTTTTTATTCCTGTGATTTCTATAGTTTTCTTGATTCCATATATATCAGACTCATTTTTATTTCAGTCCTTATTCATCATCATGTGTGGACATTCATATGTGATATTGCAGAGATAGTGATTTATTATAGTATATTTTTATACCTTGTTCGGGTTACTTAAGACTTAGAGCGTATACGTGAGATATTTTTCTTGAGTATATGCTGAAAAGTCACCTAGAGGGGGGGGTGAATAGGTGACAATGCTAATCAAAGGGCAAATAAAAATTTAAAGCTACAACAATCACAATCAAGAATCACAAGATGAATGCAAGCAAGTAAGTATGACAATGAATATGATGAGCAAGTAATAAGTGCAAGCAAAGTAGAGCAAGAATTGCAAGAATGTAAACCAATCGCAAACAAAGGATATGTTATCGAGGTTCGAGCACCCAGCTCTACTCCCCGCCTTCCCCAGAAGGATTCCGACCACTTTCCTATCACAAAGATCTCAAATACAATGGAGTACCCAACTCCTACAATCTCAAGAACAAGTAATTTCCTTAGTAGTCAAAGACCACAAACTCTCTCTTTCAAATATCTCTTCCCTTACAAAGGTCCTTAGAGAATATTGAGTAGGAATGAAGCTCTTGTTGTAAGTGAAGAAAGAAAATTAAATCAGAGAGTATTTGAAAACCCTTCAGAAAATCAGTGAGAAATTCAGCACAAAAACAAGAAACAAGTCTCTTTTGAAAGCCTTAAACTTTTGAATTTTCTAGCAAAAATTGTTGTAACCAATCTCTCCACAAACACCCTATTTATAGGAGAGGGCTAGGGTTTAGGGATAAAAACATAATTACTGATGTTTAGGAGGTAATTAGATCAAAATATATCTTTAAACGAATTTTTAACACAAAAGACAAAAATAAACAGCTCACTTAAAATCTGCCCGTTACTGTTCAACGAACACATTGGTCGACTGGGCCGGTCGACCGGTTAGATCAAAAATTTGACCGTTATAGGCCAGCGGTCGACCGACCCGGTCGACTGAGAAAACCTGTGAGCAAAAATAATATCTCGGTCGACCGCCCGGTCGACTGGCAGACATGCACACTGATACGTGCCTCTGCCAGAACTGCGGTCGACTGGTCCGGTCGACTGGACCAGACTGACACAGACTCGGTCGACTGTCCCGGTCGACCGGATCAGGTCAAAAATCATTTTTGAAAAAGAAAATAAAGAGGATTTTGATTTTAACAAAAATACTTTTGAACAGGGAATAGAATTAAACATAAAGATGTATTTGTAGGCAAAAACTTGTATGCAAAATATTTTTGTATAATTTATAAGAAATTATTTTGGAATGAGCATATGCGCAAAAAACGTGTGTGATAGAGCTTCAACCTATCCACTATTCTTTAACATACTATAAACTGAAAAACAAATTACATGAAGACTTCTTGAGCTATCTTAAGTCTTTGAGCCATCCAATGCCTTGCTAGTGCCTTCTCTTCTATGATCCTTCCTTGATGTGCAATTTGCCTTCCTTTCTTTGTGGAACTTAGAAGTTCTTGCAATAGCTAAGCGAATGGTCTCTAAACATGGTACAAACCTGAAACTTATCTTAACAAACTTATTAGTACCAAATAGCTCTAATTTGGTTTGTCATCATCAAAACACAAAACAATAGGAGAGAGTAACCTCTTGGGCCAACAATCTCCCCCTTTTTGATGATGACAAAACAAATAGGCTATTAACAAAAATATAGGGAGGAGAAAACTCCCCCTCAAATTATGCTATACATAAAACACAAGAATATGCTCTAAATACCAATAATTGAAATGATGCACCATTATTGAAACTAATATAAACACAAAAATTGCTCTTGATACCAAAAATACCAAAACAACTAAAACACAAGAATTCTCAAAAATACATGAATTCAAAACTCATACATACATAAACATAAAACTCATAAAACAAATCTTTAAAATTAAAGCATATAAATTCATATGGAACCAAGACCAAATGAACTTATTTTTGTCATTTAAACTTATTCTCCTCCTTTTTGTCATACATCAAAAAGGGTTATGAAAAACATGTCTATTCAATAATACAAACATTAAGTTCTCCACAAATAAACGGAAAATCTAGCAAAATCAAGAGGTTTAGTGAAAATATCGGCTAGTTGTAAATCCGTGGAAACATAATCAATATCTATATCACCTTTCTCAAAATGATCTCTAAGAAAGTGACATCTAATCTCAATGTGCTTGGTCTTACTATGTTGATTTGCATTTTTGGTCATGTGTATAGTACTAGTATTATCACAAAATATTTTATATGATCAAAGTGCAAATCAAAATCAAGGAGAGTATGTTTCATCCAAAGGACTGTGAACACAACAAGCCCCGCGGCAACATACTCCGCCTCGGCGGTTGAGAGAGCTACGGAATTTTGTTTCCTAGAGGACCATGAAACAGACAATTACCAAGAAATTGACATGGTCCCACTAGTACTCTTTCTATCTACTCTACAACCCGCATAGTCGGCATCCGAATAGCTAGTCATTGAAAAATCTCTAGTTTTCGGATACCAAAGACCCATTCCAATAGTGCCCTTAATATAACGAATAATGCGTTTTACCGCAATAAGATGAGACTCTTTAGGACACGATTGAAATCTAGCACAAAGACACACACTAAACATGATATCCGGCCTACTTGCCGTCAATATAAAAGACTTCCTATCATGCTTCTATATAATTTAATATCAACATTTTTACCTGTTCGTCCTTACAAGCTTGGTTGTAGTTGCCATTGGAGTGTTGCAAGCCTTTGATCCTTCAAGCCCAAACTTCTTTACTAGCTCCTTTGCGTACTTGGCTTGGTTAATGAAGGTTCCGTCTTGCAATTGCTTGATTTGGAGTCCAAGGAAGAAATTGAGCTCACCCATTGAAGACATTTCAAATTCAAGTTGCATGACTTTCTCAAAATCCTTGCATAAAAGCTCATTAGTAGATCCAAAAATTATATCATCAACATAAATTTGCACAATTAAAATATCATTATCAACATGCTTAGTAAAAAATGTTGTGTCTACTTTGCCTTTAATAAAATCATTTGAAATGAGAAAACTAGAAAGCCTTTCATACCAAGCTCTTGGAGCTTGTTTCAATCCATACAAAGCTTTATCAAGTTTAAAAACAAAATCGGGATGAACATGATCAACAAAACCGGGAGTTGAGAAACATAAACTTCTTCATTAATAAAACCATTTAAAAATGCACTTTTACATCCATTTGAAAAAGTTTAAAATTTTTAAAACATGCAAAAGCTAGTGTCATCCGTATGGCTTCAAGCCGTGCTACAGGTGCAAAGGTCTCCTCAAAGTCAATTCCCTCAACTTGAGTGTAACCTTGGGCCACTAACCTAGCTTTATTCCTAATGACATTTCCGGACTCATCCATCTTGTTTCTAAAGATCCACTTAGTACCAATTATTGGTCTATCGTGGGGCTTAGGAACAGGTGCCAAACTTGGTTGCGCTCAAATTGATTGAGTTCCTCTTGCATGGCAAGCAACCAATATGGTCCGTCTCGGCTTCGAGAATGCCTTTTGGTTCAAAATGAGAAATGAAAGCAAAGTTACCACATAGGTCATGGAGTTTGGAGTGCGTTGTGACTCCTTTAGATGCATCACCCAAGATGAGCTCCTTAGGATGATTTGTAGCGTATCTCCAAGCTTTAGGAAGCGGTTGAGTGCTTTCCTCCTTATCCTCTTGAACTTCACCTATAGATTCTTGCTTTTCTTCTTGAGCGGGTGAGTCCTTCAAGGATAGTCTCTCCATGTTTTCACCTAATGGTTCAAACTCTACAACATTCTCAACAAACACATTAGATTCTTCAAACTTAACATGCATGGATTCTTCAATGGTTGAGAAGATCTAATGAAAACTCTATATGCTTTGCTAGTAGAGGAATATCCAATAAAGATAGCCTCATAAGCCTTAGCATCAAATTTTCCCAAATTATCCTTAGTATTCAAAACAAAACACTTGCATCCAAAAACTTTAAAATATGCAACATTTGGTTTTCTAGAATGATACATTTCAAAAGAAGTTTTTGAAGAATTTTTGCATAAATAAATACGATTCGATATATAGCATGCGGTGTTTACGGCCTCGGCCCATAAATATTGAGGGAGGTCATATCACTTATCATTGTCCTAGCCATCTCTTGAAGTGTTCTATTTTTCCTTCTACAACTCCATTTGTTGTGGAGTTCTAGGACAAGACATTTCATGCTTAATTCCCTTTTATCACAATAAGTCATGAAGAGTGGTTAACAAACTCACCACCTCTATCACTCCTTATTCTCAAAATCGGAAAACCCTTTTCTTTTTCAACTCTTTTTCGAAAAATTTTAAAATGAGAAAAAGTTTGATCTTTATTTTGCAAAAAGAAAACCCAAGTAAAACGGGAGAAATCATCAACCAAAACAAATGCAAATCTACTTCCATTTAAACTCTTAGTTTTAGTTGGTCCAAAAAGATCCATATGAATTAATTCTAAAGGCCTAGTTGACATGATATTCTTGATTGGTTTAAAGGAAGACTTGGTTTGTTTCCCAAGTTGGCACGCACTACAAATGCGGTCTTTCTCAAAATTCAAGCAAGGTATACCCTTCACCAATTCCTTTGAATTAATCCTAGAGATATGGTAAAAAGATGCATGTCCTAATCTTCTATGCCAAAGCCAAGAATTTTCATCAAAAGCATTTAAGCATTTAGTAGAACAATCTAAATTAAGCATGTCAATAATATAAACATTATTATCACGAAAACGGTGAGAATACAAACATCGGATTTAACATCAAAAATCTTACAAGAAGTATCATCAAAAACAACTTAAGTCCACGATCACAAAGTTGACAATGCTAAGCAAATTATGTTTTAAACCATCTACTAAAACAACATTCTCAATAATAGGAGATGCACCAATTTGAATGTTACCTATACCGATGATAGTTCCTTTGGAGTCATCCCTGAAGGTGACGGTGCCACCTTCCATGTACCTTGATAGGGTTGTGAAATTGTTGATGTCCCATGTCATGTGTCTTGAACAACCACTATCAAGGTACCACCGCTCCCTACGTCTTGGAGTTTGGTGTGTACTACATCAAACAATTTAAGACTTGATTTTGGTACCCACATTTTCTTGGGTCCTCTAGGGTTAGTGTCATGAACCCAAACAAGATTATTTGTTCTATTTAGTTGATCATAGCAAAACTTAGCTAAATGTCCATTTTTACCACAATATGTGCATCTATACACTCTACCATATTTAAAAGCATAAGGTATGTGATTTGTGAGTATGAGCATGAGAGGTGCTAGCATGAGAATTTTATCTTGTGAAATTTTAGCATGTGAAGTGTGCTTTTAGAAAACATGTTCTCAAGTTTCTTAGTATTGAAAGCACAATCATTTAAAACTTTTTCAAAATCATTCATTTGGATTTAAAAGAGAAATTTCTTTTTCATCAATAATAGGAGATTTTGCCTTACAAGTACTCTTGTAGGCACAAAATTCTTTTTGCATGAAATGAAATTAGAAGAAATATCATCTTTTTCTTTAGAAACAATGGCAAGTTGATTTAAGAAAAGTAACTTCTTTTGTAGTTTTATGCATTCAAGTTTCTTGTTATCATAAGTTTCAGAAAGTTCTACAAAGTATGCACTAGAACTTCCTTACTTACATCATCATCTTCATCATCAGGGGATTGAGGGTTACCTTGGGTGTGTTTGTCATGAAACACATATTAGCTTGATCCACCTCCTCTTCGGACTCGCTTTCCGAATCCCACGTAGCTTTGTAAGCTTTCTTTTCCTCCGGCTTCTTTGGCTTGAAGGAGGAAGTCATTTTCTTCTTGAACTCCGGACAATCCGCCATGATATGTCCGGGTTTGCGGCAATTGTAGCATATGATCTTCCGCTCCTCTTTGCCTTCAAATTTTCTCCGGAAGTTGAGCTTGTTCTTCCGGTACATCCTCTTGACGTGCGAAACAAGTAGAGTAAGCTCCTCATCTTCTTCTTCGTCTCTTCATCGTCATCATTGGTGGATGAAGTCTTGAAGGCTATGGATTTCTTATTTGAAGTAGTGGCCTCCTCTCTTGCCTTCTTCTCCATCTCATGGGTCTTTAGGTTCCCAATGAGACTAATGAGGTCCATCTCGTCCTTGTCGTTCAACTCCTTCAAGGTGGTGGCCTTGATCTCCCATGATGAAGGAAGAGCCCGAATACTTTCCGCACCTTTTGATCGTTGGAGATGTCATCACCTAAGGAAGAAAGACCATTAGTGATTTTAGTAAAACTTGTAGCCATACTATCAATAGACTCATCATCAAGCATTTTAAATGACTCAAATTGGGACCTCAAGAGATCTATCTTAGCTCTCTTGACTTGTGAAGTCCCTCGTGTGTGACCAATAAGTGTTGCCAAATCTCATAGGCGGATTGGCAATGAATTACCCGTGTAAGGTCATCCTCATTCAAGGCGGTCAATAGGGAGTTTGGGCCTTGGAGTTAGCCTCATATAATTTAAAGTCAAGGTCGGTCCAAGTGCTCTCATCACCATCGGGTGCTTCATAGGGTTTGGTCAAGGACTTGGCTACTAAGCTACCCAAAGATTGCAAAAAATAGTCATCCTAACCTTCCAAATGGGAAAATTAGGCCATCAAATTTAGGGGGGATTTAATGTTGTCGGCCATGTTTACTAGTGTATGAATGGATGAATGAAAATGTTGATTAGCAAAATTTAAGGATCTCTCTATGGATGTTAAGCCAAACCTAGAGTCCAAGCTCTGATACCAATTGAAAAGTCACCTAGAGGGGGGGGTGAATAGGTGACAATGCTAATCAAAGGGCAAATAAAAATTTAAAGCTACAACAATCACAATCAAGAATCACAAGATGAATGCAAGCAAGTATGACAATGAATATGATGAGCAAGTAATAAGTGCAAGCAAAGTAGAGCAAGAATTGCAAGAATGTAAACCAATCGCAAACACAAGGATATGTTATCGAGGTTCGAGCACCCAGCTCTACTCCCGCCTTCCCCAGAAGGATTCCGACCACTTCCACTATCACAAAGATCTCAAATACAATGGAGTACCCAACTCCTACAATCTCAAGAACAAGTAATTCTTGGTAGTCAAAAGACCACAAACTCTCTCTTTCAAATATCTCTTCCCTTACAAAGGTCCTTAGAGAATATTGAGTAGGAATGAAGCTCTTGTGTAAGTGAAGAAAGAAAATTAAATCAGAGAGTATTTGAAAACCCTTCAGAAAATCAGTGAGAAATTCAGCACAAAAACAAAGAAACAAGTCTCTTTGAAAGCCTTAAACTTTTGAATTTTCTAGCAAAAATTGTTGTTGTAACCAATCTCTCCCCAAACACCCCTATTTATAGGAGAGGGCTAGGGTTTAGGGATAAAACATAATTACTGATGTTTAGGAGGTAATTAGATCAAAATATATCCTTAAACGAATTTTTAAACAAAAGACAAAAATAAACAGCTCACTTAAAATCTGCCCGTTACTGTTCAACGGACACATCGGTCGACTGGGCCGGTCGACCGGTAGATCAAAAATTGACCGTTATAGGCCAGCGGTCGACCGACCCGGTCGACTGAGAAAACCTGTGAGCAAAAAACAATATCTCGGTCGACCGCCCCGGTCGACTGGCAGACATGCACACTGATACGTGCCTCTGCCAGAACTGCGGTCGACTGGTCCGGTCGACCGGACCAGACTGACACAGACTCGGTCGACTGTCCCGGTCGACCGGATCAGGTCAAAAATCATTTTGAAAAAGAAAATAAAGAGGATTTTGATTTTAACAAAAATACTTTTGAACAGGGAATAGAATTAAACATAAAGATGTATTTGTAGGCAAAAACTTGTATGCAAAATATTTTTGTATAATTTATAAGAAATTATTTTGGAATGAGCATGTGCGCAAAAACGTGTGTGATAGAGCTTCAAACCTATCCACTATTCTTTAACATACTATAAATGAAAAACAAATTACATGAAGACTTCTTGAGCAATCTTCAAGTCTTTGAGCCATCCAATGTCTTGCTAGTGCCTTCTCTTCTATGATCCTTCCTTGATGTGCAATTTGCCTTCCTTCTTTGTGGAACTTAGAAGTTCTTGCAATAGCTAAGCGAATGGTCTCTAAACATGGTACAAACCTGAAACTTATTAACAAACTTATTAGTACCAAATAGCTCTACTTTGGTTTGTCATCATCAAAACACAAAACAATTGGAGAGTGTAACCTCTTGGGCCAACAGATATTATCGGAGGTTCGTGCAGAATTTCTCTAAGATTACAGCTCCTTTACCAAACTTACCAGGAAAGGAGAGAAGTATATATGGACTGAGGAGTGTGCGTCTGCCTTAAGGAGTTGAAGAGCAAGTTGATTTCAGCTCCAATCTTGAAGACACTCTCAGGGACAGGAGGAATGGTTGTATACAGTGATGCTTCAGGGAAGGGTCTTGGATGTGTATTGATGCAGCATGGACATGTGATAGCTTATGCATCCAGCAATTAAAGACACATGAGAAGAACTACCCAACGCATGATTGGAGCAGGCTGCTGTGATCTTTTCGTCGAAGATTTGGAGGCATTACCTGCTGGGTGATCGAGTGTTGATTTACACCGATCACCAGAGCTTGAAGTATATTTTACTCAGAAGGAGTTAAGTATAAGGCAGAGGCGATGGCTTGAGTTGATGGCAGATTATGATATAGATCTGCAGTACCATCCTGACAAGGTTAATGTTGTGCCGGATGCTTAAGTAGAAGACATGAAGCCAACATGGTAGTGATGCTCACTCAGTAAGAGGAGTTACTCAAGGAGATGAGGCGGCTAGACTTAATAGTGATTTGGAGGGCTAGTGGGTCCGTGTAGTTGATGGCATTTCAGATCCAGCTGACATTGATGGAGGAGATCAGAGAAGCACAGAAAGAAGATCGCAGATTGCTGAAGTTCAGGGAGCAAGTGGAAGCGAGGCTGAGGTCAGATGTTTGCATACATACTGATGGTGCACTCTATTTCAGGGGTAGAATTTGTGTGCCTCAGGGGGAGATTAGACAGAAGATCTTAGCCGAGGCCCACAGCTCAGCTTACTCTATACACCCTGGAGGAACTAAAATGTATCAGGATCTGAAGCAACATTTCTAGTGGAATGCGATAGAGAGAGAGATCACACAATATGTGGTGAAGTGTCTGGTGTGCCAGCAAGTGAAGGCTGAACACCAGAGACCAGCTGGATTACTACAGCCTTTGCCAATACCAGAATGGAAGTGGGAGCATGTTACAATGAATTTTGTCACCGCTCTACCCCGCAGTCCAAAGGGGAACAATGCAGTATGAATAGTTGTTGACCGTCTCACTAAGTCAGCACATTTCATACCATTCAGAGTGGGGACAATCTACAGAGCTTCTGGCAGACAAATACATGAGGGAGATTGTTCGACTGCATGGAGCTCCTGTTAGTATCTTGTCGGACAGAGACATGAGGTTCAGATCTCGCTTCTGGGAGAGCCTTCAAGAGAGTCTGGGGACTCGTCTGAAGTTTAGCACATCTTATCATTCAGAGATAGACGGGCAGTCTGAACGGACCATACAGATCCTAGAAGACATGTTGAGGGCATGTATACCTCAAGGGATCGTGTGAAGACCATCTATATTGGCAGAGTTTTTCTACAATAACAGCTATTAGACAAGCATCAAGATGGCTCCATTCGAAGCCTTATACGGCAGGAGATGCAGATCACCATTGTGTTGGGATGAAGTCGGTGAGAGAAGGAGTTGGACACGAATGTGATAGTACAAGCAATGGACAAGATCAGGACCATCCAAGAGCACCTTCGTGCATCACAAGATAGACAGAAGAGTTGGACAGATTCCAATAGAAGACCGTTGGAGTTTCAGGGGGGAGAGCATGTGTTTCTGAGGATATCTCTGACCAAGAGAGTGATCAGATTTGGTGCACGTGGAAAGTGAGTTCGAGGTATATAGGCCCGTTTGAGATATTAGAGCGAGTAGGAGAAGTGGCCTACAAATTGGCACTGCCTCCATCACTAGAAGGAGTGCACAATATGTTCCATGTGTCACAGCTGAGAAGATATATCAGGGACGAGAGCTATGTATTGGATTATTTAAAGTTGGAGTTGTAGCCGGATTTGTCATATACTGAGCAACCAATGGCTATAGTGGACAGAAGTGTTAAGACTCTGAAGAATCGGACCATCCCGTTGGTGCTAGTTTCATGGAACAGGCATAGTCCGGGAGAAGCCACTTGGGAGGGGAAACGTCATCCATGACCGTTACCCGCATCTATTCGAGCCTTGGGTGGTAATTTTCACATGAACTCCATCTTTTGTTTATCAATTCTTTATTTCCATGTTCATCTGCTTCCTTATGAAAATTTTGAGGACGAAATTTTTGCTAGGTGGGTAGATTGTAGCACTTCGCTCCCAGGATACGTACCCAGATACGTGTCCAAATTTTTTTCGACGGTATTAATTCAATTTCTTCCAGTATGTGTTTTTGGGTTGTGATTGCTTATGTTATTGTGTATCTGATCTAGATTCTCAGACCTAGAGTCAGCCCTAACCCGGACCGGGAACCCGATACCAGCCTGTAGCCTGATTAGACCTTTTTGGTAGTCTGATTTGACCGATTTCAGTTTCAGACACTATTTTTTTAATATTATAGATTTTCATGTTCTGAAATTTTTAGAATTTTTCTACAAAATCTCCAAAACAGTGTCGGTCGGCATCACTGACCGATTCTCGAATTTTTAGTTTTCAAACAGTATTGAATTTTTAAAATTCTCAAATTTTTAGTTTTCAAACAGTATTGAATTTTAAAAATGGCTTCACGTTACTCCTTAGAATTTCATATTCTATCTAAATATATTTTTTAATTTTCTAATTTATCAAAATTTGACCGATTCTGGTGTCGACTAGTACTACCGGAATATTTCAGGATTTTTAATTTGAAAAATAGATTCAATTCTTGTATCTGATTTCATCAAGTATCTTAAAATAATATTTTCTATTTAAAAATTTTGAAACGTTTCTGAAATAGTCGAATTTTTGTCCTATTAAAATAATAATATTATTTACAGACCTTTTCTTTTCTTACTTTTTCCTTCTCCACTCCCCTACTTTATACTTCTAGAATATTCTATTAACTTAATTATTTAATAATATATTTATTTATTATTTTTCTATTCTTTTCTTTTCCTTATTTTTTCCATTTTCCTTTCTTTTTCTTTCTTTTCTTTCTTCCCCGTGCCTTCCCCATGCACTGCGCTCCCCTTTTCCTCCAGCAGCCGCTTACAACCGCAGCAGCAGGGCATGATGAGCTGCTGCTGCAGTCCATCTCCCCCATCCCATTTCATCATCACCTTTTCTTCTCTTTTTCATTAAAATCCTCCTCCTTCCTTCTCTTTTTCATTTCCAAATTCATTTCAAAACTCCATCTCCTTCAAAACAAAACCACTATCTTCATCACCACTGCCACCTCCACCATCACCACCACCACTGTCGGCCCCCCATAGCCGTCGGCCACCACTGCCCCCACACCCCCTCTCCACTCCACCTCCTTTAACCTCCACAACCACCACAACCACCCAATTCCAATTCAACCAAACACATCACCATCACTTCCTTTCCTCCTCCAAAATTCACCACCAACTCCATCAAATTCACCACTCCCACCACCCCGTCATCACCTCCTCCTCCTCTAACTCCCCACCACCTCCAACAACCACCACAAACCACCATAACCACCACCACCATCAACTACTAGCACACTCCTCCACCAAACAACACCAAACCAAACAACTCCACCACCAACCTCCCCTTCACTAGGGCAGCAGCGCCGCCCCCACCTCCGGCAGCGCCGCCGCCGGCCATCTCTCCCATCCCCTCCTTTATTTCTTTCTTTCTTTCTTCTTCCTTCTTTATTTCTTTCTTTCTTTTCTTTTCTCTTTCTTTCCTAAAATACCCACTTCCTACATTTCATAAAATACCCTCCACCTCACCCCAAATTACTTTCCTATAATTACAATCATACCCTTCCCTTTTAATTCCTATTTCCTCTTCAAAAAATATCCTATTCTCTCTCTCTCTCCTTCCTACAACTTTTATCTCTCCTCTCTCTCCTCTCTCATTCCCTCTCTAATATATATATATATATATATATATATATATATATATATATATTTATATTTATATATTTTTAATATATAAATATGGCTAGTGGTTTGCTCGTACGGGTTCGCGGATTTCTCAGATTTTAACCCGGTATTTCAATCCGGTTTCAGGCGAGTAATTTATATTAAACTTAAAATAACTACCCTTAATTTATTGCATGATATTGATATTTGAACATCGTATTACTATCGTAACATGCCTAACACTTACTACTGTAATTTTTAGTACCTGACTCTTTGCTATACGAGTTAATATATGATATTGCACTCGGTATTTACCAGATACTTGATATGTTATACTTGACACGTGACATCTGACACCGACACTTGGCATGTTATACTTGTATATGATTTATGACACCGGCACTCGGTATTTACACGACATTTGATATTAGACACCGGTACTTGATATGTCATACTTGACACCTGATCCTGACACCCGGTATATGACATGCTTTCATGTGGTACAAGTACATTGACCTGATATCGTGACCCTTGACCGGACACTACCACCCCTGATACTTGTATTATATGGTATATTCATGACTATCACTTTTATGGGGACTTGGCATGATTATTATATTATTTTCAGACATTTGGTACTCCTGAACTTCTGTACTCTTGATTTCCTGTAAACTTGAACCCCTGAAATAGGGAGGCTCCTGACATTACTCTTGATATTATACTCCTGTTGACCCCCGTAATAGGATAACCATGGATATTAGACTTTTGTGAATACCCTATGGACGTTATTATTTGACACTCTGTTATATTTAAACAACTTAGACCGGGATGGGAGAAATTAATGGTATCGATATACCTTCTGTGTTTATGGTGGCCATACATATGTTGTACAACTAATTTCTCGGATTTGACCTGGAGGCCACCAGGCGCTTTCGAGGGTGTACTGGCACGCCTACCCCCTGCCTGCCTGCTGGGTGTGCTATAATCTCCAGGGTATATCCCTATGGGGAACGGTGACACTCTATTCCTCTTCGGGCGTATACTAAGACCTTCGGGCATATAGTAAGTCCCGGTACCTAGCGGTACGTTCTGGCTGAGTACCTGATACTCCTGGACCGTTGCCCGGGTATGCACGTGACCCATTCTAAACATAGTTTGTCATTCATCATCAGTTTCCAATAACCAACCTCGCTTGACTTGTATGCGGAAGTATAAGGTACGGACCATATACCGAAACATACAAATTGAACGAGTCTTAATAATAACTTGATAATTAACTTCATGAATTTTATTGTCATTTTCATATTTAATTCTCTATTGCAGTTACTCCATGCTTGCTAATTTGATTCTATGACATTTGACCTGCTACACTTGCTTTTATTTCATGCCACATAAATTCTAATATCATTTCCATATTTCACTATTTATTGTGCTTATTCCATGCTTATTGATTTAGGTACATTATACTTGACCTGATGCACTTGCTTTTATTTATACTTACTATTTTGTTCTTGCACTCGCTGGGTTGCCCACTAGCAATCCTGGATTTGCATGTCCAGATCTTGCAGCTTGGACTGAGGTGGACCCTTCAGCTGAGAACCAAACCTACTTCGAGGAGCAGGCAGATCAGCCATAGCTTCATTTTGTCTTTCCCCGCTCGCGAGACTCTTTCAGCTCATGAGTTCTTATCTTTTGTACCTGTACAGACTACTTTTGTACTACCTAATGATGTAATATTTATGTAATATTATGTCATAGTTTGTGATGACTGAGTACTTGTAGTTTTATGTTAGAATGTATATTACCACATTTTTCGCACTCTGATTCCTATATTGTATTGATGCTTAGCATACATACATGATGTTACCACGCCCTGCGTATGTACGTCGCAGTAGCGTCTCCGTATCCGTGGTATCAGGGCGCTACATTTTAGAAATCAAACTTTAGTTTTGAAATCTTTCCTTGAGTTGAATGTTAAACAATCAAAGCAGTAAAGCAAGCATGGAATAAAAACAAGTTCTTTTAATGATTAACTTCAAGATTAAGTTCAAAATTCAATCCCATGCTCATGTGCCTTTAAGAACACTCACAATAAGTAGGGCTTAGTTTAAGGCATTCATATGATTCAGTTGGGTCTTTTTATTAATATTGATCAAGAATCGATACTAGAGAGGAGAGATTAGTGAGCCCAAAAAAGAAGAGATTTAGCTACTCATTGCTAAAAAAGAAAATGTTAAATTAAAATGCAACATACCCGTGAATTGGAGAAGAAAAGAAGTCCGTCGAATCTTTATTGAAGTCACTTCAACTTCAGATTATAATCACTCTTTCTCTCTCACTTTGTTTCTGAACTGAATTATAAATTAATAACTGAGATACAACTTCTCATAAACTATCTAACAACGATCCTAACCCTTAAAAATAAAGAGAAAAATTAAACTAGTTTTCGATACATTCTTCAGAAAACATCCTGCCTTTTATAGGAAAAAAAAACCTAGAGGGGAGAGGAGTGAGAAGATAAGGGGAGAAAATGCTTCCTACATCTCCACCATAGGGCTGCGGATCCGCAGCTTTGCCGCGGATCCGTGGCCAAGATGTGGCCAAATGGCCACATCCAAGGGGCGATGTTGATAGCATATGATTTCGTCCTCTTTTGTCTGGCTAGATTTGCTATTAATCTCTGATTCGAATCTGATCTTCGGTGATTCTTAAGCTAACCGATTTGGATTCATATAAAATCAAATTAACCGATTTTATTTGATGTAATCCTCCCTGATATACGTTGATCTTCAGCTGGAATTATCCTTATCCTCCTGAATATTTATCTCCTCTTTAATTAAGATTTAAATCAAAATTTAAAGTAGGCTTTTGGGCTCAATCTTCTTCCACCTCCATTAGTAATGGGCCTGCATTTTATTAATAAAAATAAGATTAATTACATGATTTATTAGATAATAATTATGGGATTGTGACATTAGATGTGCAATATAGATGATCGATCACACCCCCACACTTGTCTTTTGCTCGTCCTCGAGCAAAACATCAAAACTAATCCTAATAAATTATTTTGACCACTTGCAGATCACTCGATTGCACTGAGCATGTACAATAAGCCGTAAAAACCTCTAGATTACCCCTAGAGGACGAGTTTTGTCTTGTGACGATTTTCAGTAGATTACACCCACAAAATCCATATAGAAAGAGAAAAGTGTAAGTATTTTTGAAAAGCATTTTGAAAAGCGAGAAAATATGTGAGGTATTATTGTAAGAGTTCGAGTAACTTATAAGTCATAGGAAAATCAAAATTTCATTCCCAACTTTGTCTCTATTAAAAAATGTGTTATAATTTAAAATAAGGAGTCAAATTGTATTTCTCATCTAGTCTATTACTTTACCCGAAGTCATATGCACCTTCGTGACCGTGAAATTTTGACTAAGGGTTCTTTAACTTTAACTCTTATACCTTTGTTATTTTTTGGTGATATTATTCCTTAGTTTTATTAGGCTTTCTAATCTGCCCATGTAACGAGCTTTTAGTCGGTGACACCCAACCGGACAGTCTTAGGGCACCGGGTGAGAAAACACCCCAAGGACTTAAGCACTCAAGCAAATAAGGCCACAAAACTAAAGATTTTTATTTATAAAATGTTCCTATTTAGGCGTGAATATTTATGCTTTATGAGGCACAAGTACCTAGCTTAATCAGAGGATATATATATATTTCTTTATTTTTTTATATAAGGCATAAGAGTTTTTATTTTTGAACCCTAAGTGTGAAAGTGTATAAAGTGTGCATATTTCATCAAAGTAAAAATTAAAACTAATATTACTTTTCTGACTTTTCCTCCTAACCCTATAAATCAAACAAGTCATCTTATTTTGATCAAGTATAATAAATCCTAATTATGATTCTCCTATTACTTAAAATTTACTTAATTTCTTATAAAAAAATAAGTCAAAATATTATTCTTTTTTTCAAAAAAAATTTTTAACAATTTTTTCCTTTTAAACAATGTTAATTATGTTAGAACTCCCCACACATATCTCATGCATTGTCCCCAATGTATGAAAGAAATATATAGATGCATGAAATGGAATGTAAAAGAGGTAAAGTTATCGATACACTGAGTCGAAAAGACCCATAGCTGTTTCATTTACTGGCACCGATTTCAAAAAAGGTTTAAGGCATTGACCATTTACCTTAAAGTCATTCTTATTATTGGTGTCACTGATCTCTACAGCACCGTGTGGAAACACGGATTTAACAACAAATGGCCATGTCCATCTTGATTTTAGCTTTCTTGAAAAAAGATGAAGTCCAGAATTATAGAGTAAGACTTTTTATTCAGGGACAAATATTTTCATTATGATATGTTTATCATGAAAAATCTTAACTCTATCTTTGGTGATCTTTGCATTTTCATGGGCTTCATTTCTCAACTACTCTAATTTAAAATTTTATAATTTTTGAAGTTCACTGGCCTTATTCAAATCAAAATTTAGCTGTTTTATTACCCATAAGGCCCAGTTTTCTAACTCAACAGGTAGGTAGCAAGCCTTTTCAAAGACTAACCTATAAGGAGACATTCCTAAAATCGTCTTGAAAGCGGTCATGTAGGCCTATAGGGCATCTACAAGTTTGATGGACCAATTTTTCCAGTTTTGATTCACAGTCTTCTCCAAAATAAGCTTGATTTGTCTACTGAAGACCTCCACATGCCCACTAGTTTGAGGATGATAAGGTGTGGATAACTTGTAAGTTATAGCATACTTTCGCATAAGAGCTTCAAAAGATCTATTGCAAAGTGAGCACCATTATCACTGATGATAGCACGAGGGGTTCCGAAGCGCAAGAAATTGCTCTCTTTTAAAAACTTTATGACAACTTTGTTATCATTAATTTTACTTGGAATGAGTTCTACCCACTTGGACACATAGTTCATAGCAACCAATATGTATTGGTTTCCAAATAAATTAGGAAATGGACCCATAAAGTTGATGCTCCAAATATCAAAGAGTTCTATTTTTAGAATTGGATTGAGGGCATAATATCTCGTTTGAGATCCTTCCTACCATCTGGCATCAGGGTATGTCTTGCAAAATTCATAAGCATCTTCAAATAAAGTGGGCTAATAGAACCCACTTTATAGCACCTTTTCAGCAGTCTTGCGGGGACCAAAGTGTCCACCGCATGCAAGCTCATGATAGAAGGACAAAATACTCTAAATTTCTTCATTGGGAATGCATCTCTTAATGATTTGGTTGGAACAGTACTTGAAAAGATATGGTTCCTCCTAAAAGAAATACCGGACTTGAGATAAGAACTAGTATACATTATTTTTAGACCAATCAGATGGGGTTTGGTTTGTAACTAAGTAATTCACTATATCGGTAAAGTAAGGTTCCCTAAAGATAGCTAAGAGTTTTTCATCAGGAAAGTCATCATTGATGGTCAATTCATTGCATGGAGAATTTGGAATACACGAGAGATGGTCAGCAATGATATTCTCTATGCATTTCTTATGTTGAATCTCGAGATCGAATTCTTGAAGAAGGAGGATCCAACGAATGAGTCCTACTTGGCATTCTTCTTCATCAACAATTGGTATTAGAGCCACTCCATTGAGGATGTCTAGATTTGAGAATTAAAATTCAAAAATTTGAGATTTTTATCGATACTTCCATGAGATTGAAATATACAGTTTATATCTTATGAATCATATTGCATGAATACTTTGGCTTTGGTAAAAAAAATTTCAGATCTACGGATTTAGAAGTTTAGACCTGAATTCAGTTTAATAAAAAAAAAACTTCAGATCTGTCTTCAGTTTAAAAAAAAATTGGGGCCAGGCAGGGTACAGCCAGGCATGGCCGCGCCAGGGCCAAGCGTGGCCAAGCACGACTGTGCCTAAGGCTGGTCGCGCGCCCTCGGGCGCCACACATCTTCTGGCGGGGCCTGGGCCTACACCCAGGCGTCATACAACTTTGGTTCCTTTTTTGGGTAATTTTAGGACTTATCAAAATTTTAAACAAATTTTTTAGGTACATCTAATAAATTATTGAAATTGTCTGACATTTAATAAAAACTAATTGAACCAAGATGTAATCAAAGTGACCTCTCTTGTGTAGATTAGCTTCATGAAAATGTTAAGATGTTTGTGAGTGTGTGAATTCATGCGAGTATTAACCGGCCCAAAGAAAGATAATATTTGGCCGAATTGTATACACACTTGTGATAATAAATGTGTGACAATTATAAGATTTTCATGTAAATAATAAGTTGATAAAAAGAGAAATTTATTATTTAACAGAATTTATTGTCAACATTTGATTGCTACACCAAGAGTACCACCTACAAGTTAATATTACTGTCCAAAAATTTGATATTAATATTGTGCTAGGTATCTTGAGATGTATTTCATAATTGTTTAAATTTAAAAGTCATTTATTTGATTATGATGTGAACATGCATGCTTATTTGATTTATTATTTGTACATCTATTGTATCTGCTGCTACGATATCTGCAAATACAAACTGTATTACTATGCTCAATTTGACAAACCTCAAGAAATGAAAAGAAAATAATTTTTAATCATTCTTAGCTGCACGGATCTAGATCTTGCACTAAGGATAGAGCAACCTACTTCTCTTATAGCTGAAAGTTCTTCTGATGATAGGAAAAATTTTGAGAAGTGGAAAATGCTCTAAGCGCATGAGTCTAATGATCATAAAGCGCGACATTCCGGAAGCCTTTCGAGGTGCAGTATCTGATGAGATAATTTTGGCTAAAGATTTTCTTGCCGAAATTGAGAAACATTTTGCAAAGAACGATAAGGAAGAAACAAGTACGCTTTTAACTAACTTGATTTCTATGAAGTACAAGGGTAAAGGAAACATAAGAGAGTACATCATACATATGTCATATAATTCTTCCAAGCTTAAGGCACAAAAGCTCAAGTTGTCTAAAGATTTTCTCGTACATTTGGTATTAATTTCGCTTCCTGCACACTTCAGTCAATTTAAGATCAGTTATAACTGTCAGAAGGAGAAATGGACTCTGAAAGAGCTCATTTCATATTGTTTGCAAGAAGAGGAAAGGCTTAAGCATGAGAAATCTGAAAGTACTCTTCTTGTCAGTACCTCTAAGGATAAGGATAAGAAAAGAAAGAATGATGAAGTTGCTAAGGGTCCAAATCAAAAGAAACCTAAGAAAAATGAAGACTGTTTCTTTTGTAAGAAACCTAGACATGTAAAGAAAGAATGTAAATATCATGCTTGGTGTGCTAAGAAAGGTACATTCTTTATTTTGATCTGTTCTGAGGTTAATTTAACTTCAGTACCTAGAAATACTTGATGGTTAAACTCTGGTACTACTACTCACATAAGTGTTTCTTTGCAAGGTTATTTGAGCTACCAAAGGTCAAGTGATGGTGAAAGACACATCTTTGTGGGTGATTGAAACTCAGTAGAAGTTGAGGCAATAGGGCATTTTGGGATATTGTTAGGAACTTGTCTTTATTTGGACTTGAAAGACACTTTTATTATACTGTCATTTAGACAAATTTGATTTTCTGTTTCTTTATTGGACAAATTTGGTTTTCATTATTCTTTTAGAAACAATCAGTTTAGTCTTTCATTAAATTCAAATATTATTCATACGGGTTCATTGAGTATTTATGACGACCTTTATTTGCTTGACACGATTGTATCATATAATGAAATCTAGCATGTGGATTCACATGGTATAAAATTTAAGCTAAATGAAGAAAATTTAGCAAGAAATTAAGTATGTCAGATTGATCATGGCGGTGAGTACTACAGCAGATATGACAGTTCAGGAGAACAACATCTAGAACCATTTGCTGACTTCCTAGAGGAATGTAGAATCGTCCCACAATACACCATGTCAGGCTCATCTAGCATGAATGGTGTGGCTGAAAGATGAAACAGGACTCTTAAGGATATGGTGAGGGGTATGGTTAGTCATTTTACCTTACCAGAATCACTCCGGAGAGAAGCAATAAAGACAACAGCTTATATTCTGAACAGAGTACCAACTAAAGCAGCTGCCAAAATACCTTATGAGGTTTGGATAGGTCGAAAACCTAGTTTAAAGTACTTTCACATTTGGGATGTCCACCTGAGCTGGGCCTTATAGGCCAAATGAGAAGAAATTGGACATCAAAATAGTGGGCAGCTACTTCATTGGTTACTCTGAGCAATCTAGGGGCTACAAGTTTTATGATTCCGCTATTAAGTCAATTTTTGAAATGAAAAATGCAACTTTTTTGAGTATGTTGAGTTTGAGGGGAGAAAAAAAGTTAGAGACATTGTCTTTGAGGAGGAATTAGTTTCGATCCCTACTACTGTTTTTGACAGTGTACAGGCTTCTATACCTGTCATTGTTCGAGAAGCAGATATGGAACTCAATAAGACAATGTTGCTGAGGTAATTATTTCTGAAGAACAAACTCAACAATCTCAAGAACAGATGCCACTAAGGAGATCCACATAAAAGAGAAGAAATGATATTCTAGATGACTACATAGTATTCCTCCAAGAATATGAGGACACTAATGGATTGGTGAAAGGTGATTCAATCAACTTTCATCAAGTCATGCAGGATTCTAACTCTCAAAAATGGATAGATGTTATGAATGAAGAGTATAAGTTTATGCAAGACAATCAAGTTTAGGATCTTATCCCATTACATAAAGATAAGAAGCCCACTGGTTGCAAATAGATATTTAAAATCAAAAGGAATTCAGAATGTAATGTGGAGGGATATAAGGCGTGTCTTGTAGCTAAAGGCTTTATTCAAAGGAAAGACATTGATTTACAGATACTTTCTCTCCGGTTTCATCAAAAGACTATTTTAAGACAATTATGACTCTTGATGCACATTTTGACCTTGAGTTACATTAGATGGATATTAAGATAACTTTTCTCAATTGTGACATTGATGAAACTATATATATGGTGCAGTCAAAAAACTTTGTGTCTGGAGACCCAAAGAATATTATTTGCAAGTTAAAGAAGTCATCTACAGACTCAAGCAAGCTTCCCATCAATGGTACTACAAGTTTCATCAAGTAATTGTCTCATTTGATTCCGAGACAAATGTTGTTGAAGATTGTGTGTATCACAACTTAAATGAGAGTAAGCATATATTCCTGATTTTGTAAGTTGATGACATACTTCTTGCTACCATTGATAAGGAAATTTTGCACGAAACTAAGATGTTTCTATCAAAAAATTTGAGATGAAAGATCTTGGTGAGGCATCTTTTGTCTTAGGAATCTAAATATACCAAGATCATCCTCGAGGTATCCTTGAATTGTCACAAAAGCTATATAGAAAAGATACTTGAAAGATATGGTATGCAAGATTATAAACCAGGAGTCCCCCAGTCACAAAAGGTGATAAATGCAGTTTAAGTCAATGCCCTAAGAATGACCTTGAAGTTAAAAAAAATACAGAAGATTCCCTATGCTTCAGTTGTACGGAGTCTGACGTATGCTCAGGTTTGCACATGTCTAGACATAGCATTCATTGTTGGAATGCTAGGCAGATACTTAAGTAACTTGGGATAGATCACTAGAGAGCAGCCAAAGGGTCTTCAGATATTTACAGAGAATTAAGGATTATATACTCAGATATAAGAGGTCAGATCAGATTGATATCATTAGGTATTCAGATTCTGACTTTGCTGGATGTCAAGACAGTAGGAGATTCACATCGGGCTACATTTATCTGTTAGCTAAAGGAGCTATTTCCTGGAAGAGTGCTAGGAAAACACTCATAGTTACCTCCACCATAGTAGCAGAATTTGTAGCATGTTATGAGGCATCCAAGCTTGGATTATGGCTGTGAAATTTTGTCACTGGGTTGCGCATTCTAGATGGTATTGAAAGACCACTAAAATTATACTGTGACAATAAATTAGCAATTCTATATTCTGACAACAATAAGAGCTCGTCCAGGTCAAGACACATTAACATAAAGTTTCTGGTTGTGAATGAAAGGATACAAAGTGGACAGATTTGTATAGAGCGCATTGGAATAAACTCCTTGATTGCGGATCTGCTTACTAAAGGATTAACACCGAAAGTATTTTATGAGCATATGGCTTCTATGGGTGTTATATCATTTAAGGATATCATGATTTAGTGGGAGTTTGTATATATGTTTCATTGCTCTATTTTATGTTTTGGACACATTTTATGTATTTGGACATTTTTTGTAGAAATAAAGTATTTAGTTTATACACTCTTTTTATTATGTTAAAGTTTGATCTCAATAAAGTTTAAAGGAGGACCAGTTGGAACTAGGCATGTTCTGATTTCATTATATGTAAATTTCATTTTACACATCCATGATTGATCTATGTCATTTAGTCTATTAGTATATGTGATTATTGGTGAGTTTAGTTATGCTAAATGTAACAAAATTCTTTTAGTCCTATATCAGTATAGTCAATGGACGAGAATGTTAAGAATTTACATGATAGCAATATTTTGAGCTTATAAGGTGTATGCATATATAAGGTAACATGCGTGGCCCAAGTGGGAGATTGTTGAAAATAATTCAACATGTGTGGGCTCACATATGTAAATTTAATGTGTATGGCTATCTTAAAGTATAGTCCAAATTAATTGTGATCTAATAAAATTAATAATTGGACTAATAGGTATTAAATTGTCATGAATTTAATGTGCCAAAATAATTATGTAATTTTTAATTTGATGAAGGGCCAAATTAGAAAAAGAATAACTCAATTATTATTTAAGGGATAATGGTCCCCAAAAGAACGTATGATCTTCTTCTCTTTGGGATCTATTCAAGCAGAGAGAAACCCTAGAGGAATACGGATCTTTTGGAAGGTCTTCCCTATCCCAACAATCCAAGAAATTTAGTCATGGATCAAGCTACGCTTCCACCTTTACTATTGTATTGTCTCACATCTTCGAATCTTCATGGAGACTAGATCTATATTTTTAGGATTTGATTTATGATAAAGTTATTATTTTTATCTTGTTTATTCTAATGATAACTTTTGTACATTGAATCTTTTTATTGTTTAATTCAAGGTCCAACACTCCATAGTTCTTTCGCACTGTTGTACTCATAATAAATATTATACAGATTATTTGCGAGAACACTTAGAATCCCATTGCAACAATGGTAGTCTATCTCCTCAGGTTTCATGGAAGAGTGAGTGGAAGGAAAAAAAAAAGAGGGAGAGTATAATTAGGGGCTGATGAAGATGATGTTGGAAGAAAAATCTATGACTGAGATTAATCTTAAGGTGTTCAACCAATATTTTATTTGGTTGGCCCACAGCTATAGTTTATGCCAGTAAATTTATCTTTTTTGATATTTTGGAGTGATCTGGGATGGCCATTATGTTCAAAAAAGTGCTTGTCTTCTGTGTTCATAATTGTCAAATGGAATCAGAATATAATTTTTACATTGGTTGATTTTAAATTAGGGTTTGCAAAATAAAGGTGTAGGGGATCTTTCTTAGTTATAATTGTATAGAGAACAAATCCAGCAACGTATATAACAGAATAATGAATTCAATTAAATTAAACAAGAAATAAAATTCTACTTGATTTGTATAGAAGCAAAATTTATGAAATATTAATCTAATGTTATGCAAGGTTTAATCAAGAAAATGTAATTCAGTTCTAAAATAATTTTGTTAATTAAACATTAGAATATAACAAATCAATGAGTTAGAATGAAAGTGTAATTTTGTTTGAAACAAGATAAGCAAAAATTATGGAATCAAGATTCTATGATTAAAAAAGTAACAGTTGAAACTTTTAAACAGAGGGAATTTTGATTGTAAATACTTGGAGAATTGTAAGTTAAGGTTTTTGGAAAAGAAGATATAGTTTTTGAAATTTAACAATTATGAATGCTAGCTTTAAAAGCTAAATTAAAATTGTTGTTTTATAATTCAATAAGTATAAATGACAGTAAATTATGTCAGCAATTTTAACAAGCTCTAAAAAATTGGTAATGAAAAAATATTTTATATTTATAGGTTAAAAGTATTAACAACAAGTTCTTTTGAACTAATTTAAAGAAACAGATTATTTCATATAGAATTAATTGACTGCATAAAATTTAGGAAATACAGTTTTCAAAATTATTTTATTGTCTTCTAAATTGTTGGTGCTAAACTGTATTATTTCAAATTTTGATTAATAAACTTAAAACAATAACATGCAAAATTCTATTGCTATGAATTCTATATGAATTAAATAACAATAGAAAGAAAGAGCTGGCCTATGGGGAGCAGTCGTGCAAACACTGCTCTAAAAGACAATAAACTCACCTTATTGCTCAGGCGTTGTCGTGGTCATCGTCCACTAGCAGTAAAAGCCCCTATAATGGTGCAACACTCAGCTCAGGTGTGAGTCTGGGACTCTGCTCAGATGAAGACGGTCGCAAAAAAATAGTGTAAAACCAACTAACTGAGAACTGAGAGAGAGAGAGAGTCGAGTAAGAACAAAGCTTCTCTGTTTTGCAATCGGAATGCTAGTAGAGAGGTAGGACAAGAGAGACGAGAGTAGTAGTATGTGTTTTAAGCTTCTGAACTAGGGTTTTATTTATAGCTGATAGCACCTCGAGTTCAACGCCTTAATCTCAAAATTCATGGCAGTTCAAATTGCACGATCTCGCGATCTGCGATAATGGGCGAGTGGTTGCGCCAGATCCGCAGGATCTAAAAAATTGTCAGAAGAATCCGTCAAATGACTCAGTCAAAACAAAAATAAAAGAATAAAAAATTGCAAAATATGGATTGGGCTCGACTCGTGCAATGCGCTACGCAGTGGGCGGCGCTGGCGCACGTGTGTTGTACCCAACCCATATTCAATAAATCAGAACAATTGGATGAAGAAGGTTCAATATATAAACCATATACATTTCCATATCCTATCCAATGTGAGACTAAATGAACATGCCAAAATGAGCACTCTAGGAAAAATCAAGTTTTCCCTTAGTTGTATTCATTCAACCCCAATAGTTATTTGGGTGGAGATTGTGGGGTTAAGGCTATTGTCAAAGTCAAATCTCCATCTCATCCATCATGTCTGCCACAGCCTATACTTATATAACCTTTATTTCACATAAAACATCCATTATTTCAACCATAATTTTCCCAAAAGTCTCAGCCTGCATCTAACCTATGGACTCTTGTATCCTATAAGGAACCCTCTCTTTAAAGCCTCAACCAGAGTATCCACTACCACCACTGTGGAACTCTCTCTCTCTCTCTCTCTCTCTCTCTCTCTCTCTCACACACACACACACACACACACACACAAAGCTTGCTGCCACCTTCTCTTTCTTCTGTCATTCAGTAGGTGCCTCCGGTGCAGCAAGAAGTGACACATAGCCCGTTAGTGTCGAAATGACATGTGCTTTAAGTGCAACGAGATCAGACAACTTATGATTACTTGTGGTAGAAGTCCTCTGCCAGTTACCTCTTCCTTTGCCTTTTAAACTGATTCTTGCTCCACGTCAGGGTTGCCAAACCCCCTTCAGTATCACCTCTATGACCAAGAAGTCAACGTCTACTGCTTCAACCACAACAGCCACCAATGCTACCTCCCACTGAACCACTGCACTCTTTACTGGAATCAAGAACCTCTTCTCCACCAAAAAGGCACCCTCATCAGCCTTCCCCCGCACTGCCATCATCCACACCCACACAACTAATCTCCACACCCCACAACCACCACCAACAACTATCCCGTGAACTTCTCATATCACCCTCACCTATGAGATGATACCTTATTTCACCTTACTTCAAAGATGCTCACACCCATCGCCACATCCCCTCCCACCAGCATCACAACCGCCTGATCATACATGTGCATTACATGTTTTCATATCATATGTCACATTATTATATTTATGTTTAAATAAAACTCTGCTATTTAATGTATTTTCATGTCTAGTGGCGTGCAGAGTAATTAAAGAAGAAAATAAAGAGATTAACAGATTTATTCAATTAAATCTAAAAGTTCAAAAGAAAAGGGATCGATTCAAATTCAGATTTTCTAGAAGCCATTTTATCTGAAGATTAGGTATAGCAAATGAGATAAATACCAATTAAAATTCAAGTAAAAATGGATTATTTGAAAACCCAATTGGTTGAGCTGAAGATCAAAGAATATATCGTCAAATCTAAAGCAGAAACCGAAAATCTAAGAAGATAAAAGGATAAAGGACAAATGGATGGATAAACACACCCAAATCCTAGCCCAACGGCCAGGATCTTGCCACAAAAATGTAGCTTTTTACCGTATTTCGCAGCTTGGTTGTTGAATCAAGGGGAGCACCAGCTCCTCCTATCTTCATACACTCCCTATCCTTCTAATTCTTCCCTATAAATACTTCATACCTCGAAGGCAGAGGGGCACCATTTCATAGAGAACTTTAGTTTAAATTTATTTTTGCTTTTTTAATGTATTTTTTATTTTCTTTATAGCTTAGGTTAGAGAGAGTTACATGATTAAAAGAGAGAGAGAGTTATTGTACAGTGACACTATTGTAATCCTTTCTCAAGAGACTTATATCGAACGTGACAATCAATGAAAGTTTTCTACTTTTTTTCACTGAATTCGATCTAGCCGAAACTCTGGTTTTATTTACTCTTTCTACTACTTTACTTTATTTCAAGGCAATTCTTCAATATGATTCAACAACAGAGGTGGTACTCTTTTGTTTTCTTTTTTTTATTTCATTAGTTTAGAATCACACAACTAAAAAATGATAATTTTCCTCTTCTATTTTTTCTTCTTCTCTTTCTCTATTTAACTTAATAACTCTTTTAATTTAAAACGATTTCAAACCATCTTCTATCTCCACATCTATCTAACTTAATATTTTTATTTTTTATAAACTGAGAAGATAAGTGTTAACTTGTTTTTAGTAAATTAAAATAAAAAACTTAATTGTTTCCATCGCAGCTCTCCATGTGGATCACGACCTGTTAGCTTTAGGCTACACAGTAGCATCGAGGACCTAACACTATTCTAAAAGTATGTATTTTTTTGTGCAGATTTGGCTTGATCACTGCCCTCGCCAGGAAAGTCAGTTTTAGAACCGACATCATTCCTCATCTAGAGACTAACACCTGCCTTACTAATATTAAAGTAGAGACCACTCTTCTCGAGAACAGTAGCAGCACCATACTCGCTAGCAGAAAAGGGGATGCTCCTCTCAAAAGTAGGTGAGCTACCTCTTCAGCAGTCAAGAGGTTGCTCCCCTAGTGTGGATTACAGATGACGCTCCACTTTCCTAGATCCTCTGATCCCTCCCCACTCGCTTTGTATCAGCGTCGCCTTCGTCCTCTTTAGTGCTACTTGGGTTCAATCAAGATCTTTGGTCCACCTATGACCTATTTCACTATCACGATTGTGGTCATAGAAGAAGGTGCTCCGATGCCAGAGGAACTCGTGGTGGGATTTTGGTAGCTGTTGACGTTCTAGAAGTGGGAATGACAACCTTGACATCTGGGACAGGTCATTTTTTTGTGAAATTCCTCGACAAACACTGCTTGAGTGACATTTGCAATGTTGGCCCTTTCCACCCCACTACATGTCAATTTCCATCATTGGTCACTAGACATATGACCCTTTGCATTGAATGGTGACACTGAAGGTGGGTTGAATTCAGTGGCCTCCTCCTTTGGTATGGTCATCAGAAAGCTTTGCCAAGATGATCAACGACTATGCGAATCTTTTTCATTGCTCCTCATCAATGATCAACATAGAACACTCGACGGTCACCATTGTCCCCGTAAATAACTTCAATAGAAGTTTCTTACCAGCAATCTTTGATACAGTGTTGCGGAATTTTGCCTTCAAGGTCCATGTTAAAATATTTGATGGAGGCCAACAAGATGACATTTCCTCATCTTTGATTGCAGGGACTTATGGCGCCATCGTGGGGTGTCACTCAACAACCTCCTTCCTAGAGCAACGTCATCATCATGGTGGTCAACTCTCTGCTAAAATGAGGAGCAACGAGAGAGGGGTGAGCAGTCGAGAGGTCGATGGTTCCGTCAACTAGAGGGTACCACTGCTGGCGGCAGGACTCCGCAGAAGTTTCCTGTAGTGTTTTCTAACTGGCTATTAGAGGAGATGATGTGCTTGGACTGATCATTAGAGGAGATACTGAGCTTGAACCAGCTATTATAGATGTATAGAGTTTAGGCAGCTCTGACATCCTCAGAATGGTCAACAGTGAGAGCAAACAGGCGTGCCTCATTTAATAGTGTCACGTGGGTCAATTTCAAACTACAAACTCTTCTATCTTGGGAATATGTGGCTTTCAAAATTTGAAAGTCTCGCCCTCGTTGTCCGTGGAGAGTCCTTCAATTTTGAAGAAGAAAAGGAGGCAAATTGAAGTGCTCATCATGGGCATGAGACTTTCTAAATTTGAAAACTCATTCTCCTAAGGTAGTAAAGTTTGAGGTTTGCAAATGACCAATGCATAATTCTTGAGGCATAACTGTAACGGTCCCAATATTCTAAAATCCTCAATTTATATAACATCCATTTAAACCGACTGATTATTAAAATCATTTCTATTTTCTTAAAAATTTCGGCAGCATCTCCCTTGTAATTACTGGTCAGATATGATATCCAATACAAATATGATATTTTCGGCTAACATCAGCCTACTTATTCTCGATCCAATCATATAACTGAACTCAAAAGTCATCCAGGCAATCATGAAGATGTTTCGGCTTGACATCGCCTACTTATGGAGAAACATAATAAAATAAGCTCTAGAGTACCCCTCTCGGCATCCATAGTAATTCAGAAATGATAAATTTTCAACTTATCATGATCATCATATTGATAATACACTTCTTGATATCACAACCCAATAAAAGATATCTCAAATGTCAACTTGAAATGAAATTACTACCACAGTTCTCTACATATATATATATATATATATATATATATATATATATATATATATATATATATATATATATATATATATATATATATATATATATATATATATATATATATATATAATATATATATATATATACACACACAAGATTAACCATCTATCCCATAACCAACATGTATCATCAACAAGCACGATTGTTCTAGAAGTACAAAGGTTGGATTGATTCAGAACGAACCCCGCGCAGTATAAACCTGACCCCTGCCTCAAAGAAACCTGTAATATACCAATCTGTGGGGGAGTGAGCTCGACAACTCAGTAAGTATTGTAGGAATAAATCAGGAAATGATAATATATTAATAGAAGTATTAATATTCAAGTAATAAGAAAAATCTGAAACTGTAAGAAGACAAAGAATCAGAGGCATCCCATGGTTTAATAATCAAGAACCCAGTCTCTAAAATTTTTGGGACGATCAGACTCTTATAATCGTACTTCCCAATTCCTTTCTTGGATTTTCATCATTCCGTGTGATAAGATTTATGAGTTACATAAAATAAATTTTTGTTTAGTTATTTAAACTCGTCTTATGTGTACATAGGGTGTGCTACTCACGTGTCTTGTATTCCACGCTATAATACACCAACCACTGTAGTTATGTCGTAAACTTAATTTATACATTCAGATAACACATACATCACAAGCCGTACTTATATAACATATAATCATATCATACTTCTCATAATACAATATCGCATTACACTTCAAGTAATGCATGGATAAACATGTACACTTTCACATAATATACAGTATTTCATTTCAATCAGCTAAATCTGTATTCTGATGTTTTCATTATCATATACGATAACCCATCCAACATACTTCTAGTTTCACACACACATATATATCACACATAGCCATTCGGTCTCGATCATTTGTCAAGATGCAAATATATATATATCATAGCACCGTCTTCGCACTCCGCCCGTGCAATGCGGGTCCCTTCCTCCCAATATATGATATATACCATGTCTTTCCCTTGTAACCCCCTGCTTCCCGGTGTACGTATCACCGTATCAGTACCCGATACGACGTACAAAATTGATTTAACCTCCGTGATAGTCCGATTAAGCCAATTTCAGTTTCAAAAATTATTTCCTAATATTTTAGATTTTTCAGGATTTTCTGAAATTTTTCTGGATTATTTTGAAAAAACTCCGTAGTCGATGTCGACCGATACTGATAATCGGCTTTCCGATTTTTATTTCACAAACGGAGTGATATTTTGAGAAGCCGCTTTCACCTTGTGTCTTAGAATCATATTATCTACGTTAGGGTATTTTTGGGGATTTTTCTGAATTTATCGAAATCCGGGCAAAACCGGTGTCGCCCGGTGCCGGTGACATCTTTCGGGATTTTTAGTTTGTAAACCGGATTGAATTTCGGCAAACCGTTTTCATATTACGTCTTAGGATATTATTCTCTATTTTTTGTAATTTTTTGGGTACCGTTCGGAGCTAGTCAATTTTTGACCCATTAAAATAATATTTCTTTAATTAAATCCCTATTTAATTTATTTCTTTCTTCCTTCTTTCTCTTTCTTTTTCCACAAGCTTCCTCCTTCCACCGCCATTGACCCAACAGTGCCCCTCTTTAAAATCCCATGTTTCCATCTCTCTCCATAACATCCCTCTCTCAATTCTCTCTCTTCCCCCCTCTCTCTCTTTCTCTCTCTCCCCCTTCCCCACATAAATGTTTGAAGGGGGTTGTCTAAAACTTCCCTTTTATCTGTTTTGGGGTTTTCCAATTTCACGTTGGATAAGTGCAGTTTGAATTCCACACGGCAATGGTAATTTTCTGAAAAACCATTTCATATGGGTTATTGTTGCGATCTCTGTTTCTTTCTTTCTAGCTCCTCTTCTTATTCGTCTTCTCCATTGGCAGATGATTCGATTTTCTTCCCTCTTCCTCTCTATTTTTCCTCCCTCTCCTCGCCCGCTCCATGTCGGATCAACGGCCGCACCGCCGGTGGCCGGGCCGCTGCCGGCGGGCTCCTCCCGCCGCCGGCCAGCTGGGCTGGCCGGCTGGCTAGTGAGGGCGGCAGCAGCAAGCTGCTGCTGCTGCACCTCCTTTCCCTTTGTGGGTTTGGGTTAGAACCCAAACCCAACCCCTATTGGGTTCAATAGGACACCCAATAAAAACCCGACCCACTACCCATTTAACTTATGATTAATTGGGTTTGGGTTTGGATTTAAACCCGACCCGTTAACCCGTATACCCGCATCCAACCCAATAAAGGTAATTTTGCATAAAACCCCCACTACTTTTTAATATTTGCATTTAATATTTTTATTTACATATTTAACCCATTTCCGTTACTTTTATCGTTCGGGCGATATCGGGAGCATCCGGACTCCGATTTGGACGATTCTGGATCCGTTGCGATCGTGGGAAAGAGTGCTACATTCCTATGGCTAGTTTGTGAGTATTTTTATTTTATAAATTATCTTTTATCATGTTTAGGGATATGAAGTGATTGCTTTCTGTGACAAATCATGATTATGGATAAAATACGGTAAATATTAATTATTAACTGGTAATGATTAGACATGCATTGTAATAAGAATAACCTAAAATATTGTTAGGTATTTCCTGATTTAGAATAAAGATAAGGAGGTACTTATAATACAATAAATACTGGCAGAGACAACTCGGACAAGGTCATCATACCTGCACAGCCACTGACACTCGGACCACTAGTTCATCATATGTTTGGACACTATTATTTTCATGTACTGTATCACAGTTGGATAACTATTGTCATGTGTATACTGGTCCACGGTGCTCGATGACACTACCCTGTCACTAAATAGAACTGCTGGACATTGTTATTTCATGCACTGGTATCATCATTACTCAGACACTGTAAGATGACTGGACATGGTATCACCTCATACATTGCTCACTGTTAGTACATATTCTATCACAGAGATATGACATACATTATTACAACACTTATATGTTCGACTGGTCCACGGATATATCACTGCACGGAGTACCACATGTCATATACTTGTGTTCATATACTTGTTCTCATCGTTACATGGATGCCCGACACATAGTGATCTCATGTTCACACATCACTGTTACATATGCCCACCGCACGAGTGTGCATGCATGTACTGTTTCTATCTTCTTGTCATCACTGTACATATCATATGTATTATTGTTCCATGTTACCGTATTCATGTTATATGATTGTTTCCTGTTACTGATATGGATATTCCCGTTATTGGACATGAGAGCTGTTGATATGCGACATGTGGAATCCCACATCTATTGTTCCCGTTTCACGTTATATTGTTCCCGTTATATTGTTCCTGTTTCCCGTTATATTGTTCTATGCTATCAACAGAGCTCAGGTCCAGTTATCATGTTACCCATATCATGTACTGTATTTGTTCTTGTTACATTGTATACTTGACATATCAGATCATAATGATAACTTGGGGATGGGGGAGACTTGATGGTTGATTAGATCTTATCGGGTGATGTACTGGATCCATATTGTTCTCCCACTGCAGGGGACGGTAGTGCTACCTACCAATTGCTCCATGAGCTCTTGTTACTTGATTCATGCTCCCCTCTTAGCGGAGGGCCCTGGTCTCAGCAGCCAGGGGTTTGTTTAAGGCCGTGATCCCGGGTATGCACGGGATACACCTACCCGATAAGAACTTCTCGACCATGAGTTTCCAATTAACATATAATAAAATAGTATACACAATAGTGACATCGGGAACACTTGTTATTTGGTCACTCTCTCGTTTGGATAATGGTACCCGTAGGCCATGTCCGGATGGGTTCGACTGGAGTGCGGGCTCCAGTATGAACTGCCAGTGGTATGGGACACTGGAAGAGATTGATTAAAATACCAGGTGATACTGATTGCTACTATTGTATAAATAACATGACTTGCATGATACATGTTTACTACTTGTTACTGTTCCTTACCTGATACATGTTTCCTACTGTATAGTTGTACTTCTTGTTGGCCCAAAGGCCTTCCACTCTAGTTTTGATGATGATTAACTCATGTAGTTATGTGTACTAATAATCTTGTGATTTTAGTTTCAGATCATTAACCAAGATATTAGTTGGTGTTTAGCTTCAACAAGATGATTTGAAAGCTTGCACATGTTGATTCAAGAGCCCGCGCATCAAAGATATATATAGCACTTGCCCGGTGAATCAAGAGTTTTTAGATCGAGCCGACTTGGAGATTGCGCTCTAGCTTGGAGATTGCGCTCTACAAGAAGACTTAGGTATCCATAGTTTTAGTTTGGGTTTAGATCCTAATAGTAAAGATTAGAATAGTATGATAAGCTCAAGTTCACAACACACACACCTTTCATGTTTTGATTTTCGGTTTTAGGTTTAACCGATCTTGGTTTTCATGAATAGATTTTTTATCAAAACAAGTTTACATGGTTTATGTATATTAGATTTGTTCTATATACATGCATGCTTCAATTGTTTAGACAAACTTTGTTTGATAATCTATTCCATGTGTTTTATGTTTTGGTATTTACAACAAAACATATTTTTGGACTTAATGACAAAAATCATGATATATATATGTTTCTTGTATATTGAATTTCTATTCATATACAATATGCTTCAAAGTGTTTAAATATCATATTTTGTATCATGGATAAGTTTTAGACAATGTGTATTTTCTATTCAAAATACAAGGTTTTAGAAAATACGGTTTTTGGTTTTGGCAAAATTTTCATGACACAAAAATAGTCAAATATGTTTGAAATTTGTGTTAGGATTTTTAACACAAGTTTGTATTTCAATATAAAATGATAAAACTATTTTTGTGGAATTTTAGAGATTTTGTGGGATTTATTATAATATTTTTTCCCAGATTTCAGACCTGATTTTTGTCTGCCAGGCTTGGCCGGTCGACTGGTACGGTCGACCGCACCAAAGAAGCCAGTCGACCGTTCCGGTCGACTGACGTGCACGGATACGTGCACGCAGGCTGACACTACATCCGGTCGACCGAAGCGGTCGACCGACAGAGAGCTGTTTGCTCTCAGGTATTTTCGGTCGACCGAGGCGGTCGACCGGTAGCCACAACGGTTCTAAATTTGACCGTTGGGCGGTCGACCGTCCCGGTCGACCGGAAGGCTATTTCTGGCAAAAGTTCTGTAAACGGCTATTTTCTGTAATTGCCTATAAATACCCCATTTGAGAGAGGTTTTCTCTAAGATTTTCTGTGCGAATTTTTGCTGATTCTCTGATGTTTTCAAAGCAATCAAAAGAAGTTTTTGAGCTTGAATTGTACAATCCATTTGGTGTTTTCATTAGGGTTTGGAAAATCAAAGAAAGGGTTTTTGGGAAAGAATTTTGATTGAACTATTCTATCTTGATTTCTTGATTTTTCCCAGGATTTTCTTTGTGATTTCTGATTTCCATTCCTTTGGTTTTCTCCACACTTGAGCAAAAATCTACTATCTATATCTATAGGTTATTTGTGTGGAAGAAGAAGTTGTTTGTGGTTGTTGTTGTGACCACCAAGTTGTAACCCAATCTTTTCTTAGCTTTGTGCTTTGGTTGTATCCCTCTAGTTGAGAGGTGATCCTTGTATTGGTGGGTGATTGGGAGTTTGTTGTATTGGTTTGGAATTTGCCTCAAGGAGGAGGTTGTGATTGTTGGAGTTTGCCTCAGGGAGGAGGTTGTGTTGGTTGGCTTGGATTTGTGCCTCAAGGAGGAGGTTGTAAAGAGAGGAGTTGGGTACTCCTTGTAAAGGGTCCTAAGTGGACGAGCTAGTGAAAATCCTTCGTGTGTCGAAGGCGGGGATGTAGAGCTGGGTGCTCGAACCTCGATAACATACTTGTTGTTTGCGCTTGATCCATTGGCTCTCTCTATCTCTCTCTTTACTTTGTGCCTTGCCTTATTCATATTGTGCATTCATATTTGCTTGGCTTGGTTGTGTGTGAATCATTTGTTGATCACACTTGAGTGTAATTTGCATTAAGTTATTAAATTCCGCATTTAGTTCATAGATTAGCATTGTCACCTATTCACCCCCCCCCTCTAGGTGACTTTTCAATTGGTATCAGAGCTAGCGCTCCTGATATTTAGGTTTAACCACCTAGGAGTGTGATCTTGGTTTGCTAATCTTCACTTGCATTTTCATTTGCACTCATACTAGTTTGCACTCATGGCTAGCCCTCCTATGTTTGACCATTTTAGACTTGATGCTTGGAAGGTGGACATGACTAGGCATTTAAAAACACTAGGTCATCTAGTTTATCAAGCCATTACCATAGAATCCCTCCCAAATAGTAGCAAGCATAAGAAGGCTAATGCATTAGCACTTAGAGCACTTAGAGCATCTCTAAATGAATTTCTTTTACCCGTTTTTGATCACTATGATTCGGCTTTTGCAGTTTGGAGCATCTTAACGTCTCCCGAGCTTCCAAGGATCATCAACAATTTGAGGAGATCCAAGAGAGACATGTCCAAAGATAAATGCTTCATGGTCCAAGGGAAAGACTCCCTTGAGGTACACTCGGATTCCCCTCTTGATGATAGCTCTAATTCTTATTGCCATGGTTGTTTTGAGGTTCAAACTTTAAATATGGAACTTACTCAAAAGCTTGAAAAATTCTTAGAAAAACACAAACTTTTGAAAGAGAATAATCTTGTTTTGAAAAATGAATTAAAGGATTTATGTTCTAATTTTGAAGTGATTTTGCAAGAAAAAGAAGAGATCACTAGTGAACGTGACTCACTACAATCTCAACTTGAACTTGCACTTAAAGAGTTTGAAGATTTGAAAAACAAAAATGATTGTGATGATGTTGTAAAGCACAATGAGATTTTATCTTCAAAATTGGATTTTACTTTTAAAGAAAATCTTACTTTGAAAAATGATATTGATTCAATTACTAGAGAATTGGATTTGGTTTTGATTAAAAATAAATCTTTGCAAAAAGAGATTGATGTTTGCCATGCTAATGTTGCTTCATGTTCTAGCACACCTATTGCATGCTCCACTTTATCTTCTAACATTGAAAATGATATACTTGTTTTGAAGAAAAGTGTTGATAGTTTGGGCTCCACTTTGAGCCATTGTGCCATGAATCACACACGATTGGAAACCTTGGTTCGCATGAAACAAGTTCCAACCTTGCATGCACACCCATCTAGGCATACACATGCTTTTCATGATCACCACCATCATATGTATGCTCACGTGTACACATGTACACATTGTGGTCGAAAAGGCCACCTTGCTAGATTTTGTTATGATCGCATTTATCATGAAATTTAGCAACTAATTATGTTTGGGTTAGAAAAGATACTAACCCCCGTGAACCCATAAAGAAATGGGTACCAAGATCCACCTCTTTGACTTTTGATGTAGGTGGGAGCTCTCGCGTCACGTGAGGGTATTGGTGCCTTGAGGTGGATGCATTCTAAGCTAAAAGGAGAACCATTTGGATGCTTCACTCTCAAGGAGATTTGGTGGGAGGACCATCGTGTTTTGGAGACATGGAGAGTTGCCCCTTTGGTTTTGGTAACAATCCCTTACTCCATTTAGTGTTTACATGCTTTTCATTTTTTATATAGCATGTTGTATTTTATTGTCCATTATGCTTGTGCCATTATATTTAAGTTGTACATGTTTAGCTACTTGAGCACCCATGCTTCATTTGGAATCTACATTTAGTGTCTCACCTTGTTTAAACTAACATGTATGCTTTAGATCTAATGTACATGCATATGCACAATGATCATATGATGTTCATGATTCTATGATTTTGTGTTTTAATGATTCATGTGTTGATTAGTATGTTCATTGCTATACATGTATTGCAATTTGTAATCACCATTGTTTATATGATTCCATATTTTGTGTTTTCACAATTGTTTTGATATTATGTATATCTTGACTCTTATAGCATATGAATTTACATAAGGATCATTTTTAGAATAATTGTTGATTTATGACTTGTTTTATGCTTTATGATTTGAATATATGCTTAGATGTTTGTTTTCATGAAAACTAGGAGTTATACTTGTACATAGAATGGGCCACAAATAAACCTTTATATATGTTTGTGCTTGGATGCCTATTTGTACCCATTAGATGTGCTAGTATAGTCTAGTTTTGATGATTCATGCATTCTAACTTGTATTCCCATTTTTGGATATGATTGTATGATCATGTGTTTTAACTTCATGTATATGTCTATCTAGTCCAAACTATTGACTATACATATACATCCTTGAGCCACGTGCATTCATGCATATACTTTGTGGACTCATCATGTTTAGGATATGTATGTATGCGTTGGTTTGTATATGACATACATATGCCTTGAAGTATAAATTGTGTTTTTATGAAAATTTTGATTTTTCATGGTTTCATGTTTTTCTAAGGAATTTCACATGAGCTTAATTGAATATTTTCATGATTGATATGTGTCACATAACACTTGTTCACTCACTTTATTGTTTACTCATGATTTGTTTTCATGAGACTATGATATGGGCTTTATGAACTTTGAGTGTTTAGTGCCATGTGATTTACATGTATTTCATGAAAAACTATTTTGTTTTCATTTCCCTATTTGAAGGATCTCGTTCTAGTTTTTCTAGATTTTCCAAAACTAGTTCGTGTTCTTCACTTTTGGTAGAGATTTTCAAACAAACTACACTTTCAAATTTATTTTTTTGAAAACCCCTACCTTCAAAGGGTGGTTGGATGGGAGATCATGTTCATGTATGCTTTATAATGAAAATCATTTTAAACTTGCACATAATTGGGTGGTAGTTGATATGAGATATACACTTGATCTTATTGTTGTTTCAATTGGTATCATTGAATTCTTTCAATTGGTATCAATCTTGACATCCTTTTGTATACTCATATATGTTTTGTTTTATATATATGTATGCATACACTTCATATAGTATCAATTTACAATTGGTATCTCTGTATCAAATTTTAAATTGGTATCTATTTCTTACATACATATATAGATGATTTATTTGTGCTTCAAGATATATGCACTAATTTTGCTTATGATAAGCTTGATTTTTTTAATGACCATCATTTTCAATTGATTCAATTTTCAATTGGTTTCTTTATACAAGCATTATCATTATCTTGCTTATGCTAAGCTTGAGCTTTAACATTATTTCAATTGACTTAGTTTTCAATTGGTATCTTATTTCTAGCTTAAGCATATGTTTAGTTGGTATTTCATAAAGGGGGAGAAAACTCACATTTCAATTTTTCAATTGGTATTTAGTTTATCTTTGGTTTTGTTTCCCACTCCCTAACTTTATAAGAAAAAAAAAATTGATTTAAGAATGATTATTGATTTTTAATTGGTATCATATGCTTATAAAGATATATATCTTCAATTGGTATCAATGTGTTTTTCAATTGGTATCATGTGTTTTATTTTCAATATGTTTTAATTTCAATTGGGATCATATTTGTTTTCAATGCCCCTCTTACTTTCAATTGGTAATTGGTAGGCATTTCTTAATGTTTTTATGATCACTTTCTATTGATATCATAATGCACTTCTTTGACATTTTTTTTAATTGGTATCATTTTTGGTTTCACCCCTTGAAGTAGTTTGTTTATTCTTTGTTTCATATATTTAGGGGAGAAGAATTCATATCTTTTTGTTTTTATCCCTTTGTTGATGATTGACAAAAAGGGGGAGAAGATTTATTGGAGTTGATATGCATGAGTTTTCAGTTTTATGTTCATTTCATCTCCATTGGTATTGGTATCAAGAGCATTATGAGTTTTATTTTTATTAGTATCCATTGGTATCAAGAGCATGTTTTGGTAATTTAGTTGTTTTGTTAGAATTGGAATCAATAGCATGTTTCATATGCATATTCATTTTATTTCAAGAACCCTGTTTATATGCATTTATTGTTTGTTTATTCCTATGCATGAGTTAAGGGGGAGCTTCTTTGAAGCTTTACTTTAATCCATGCATATATAACTCCATGAGTTTTGTCATCATCAAAAAGGGGAGATTGTTGGCCCAAAGGCCTTCCACTCTAGTTTTGATGATGATTAACTCATGTAGTTATGTGTACTAATAATCTTGTGATTTTAGTTTCAGATCATTAACCAAGATATTAGTTGGTGTTTAGCTTCAACAAGATGATTTGGAAGCTTGCACATGTTGATTCAAGAGCCCGCGCATCAAAGATATATATAGCACTTGCCCGGTGAATCAAGAGTTTTTGGATCGAGCCGACTTGGAGATTGCGCTCTAGCTTGGAGATTGCGCTCTACAAGAAGACTTAGGTATCCATAGTTTTAGTTTGGGTTTAGATCCTAATAGTAAAGATTAGAATAGTATGATAAGCTCAAGTTCACAACACACACACCTTTCATGTTTTGATTTTCGGTTTTAGGTTTAACCGATCTTGGTTTTCATGAATAGATTTTTTATCAAAACAAGTTTACATGGTTTATGTATATTAGATTTGTTCTATATACATGCATGCTTCAATTGTTTAGACAAACTTTGTTTGATAATCTATTCCATGTGTTTTATGTTTTGGTATTTACAACAAAACATATTTTTGGACTTAATGACAAAAATCATGATATATATATGTTTCTTGTATATTGAATTTCTATTCATATACAATATGCTTCAAAGTGTTTAAATATCATATTTTGTATCATGGATAAGTTTTAGACAATGTGTATTTTCTATTCAAAATACAAGGTTTTAGAAAATACGGTTTTGGTTTTTGGCAAAATTTCCATGACACAAAAATAGTCAAATATGTTTGAAATTTGTGTTAGGATTTTTAACACAAGTTTATATTTCAATATAAAATGATAAAACTATTTTTGTGGAATTTTAGAGATTTTGTGGGATTTATTATAATATTTTTCCCCAGATTTCAGACCTGATTTTTGTCTGCCAGGCTTGGCCGGTCGACTGGTACGGTCGACCGCACCAAAGAAGCCAGTGCACGGATACGTGCACGCAGGCTGACACTACATCCGGTCGACCGAAGCGGTCGACTGACAGAGAGCTGTTGCTCTCAGGTATTTTCGGTCGACCGAGGCGGTCGACCGGTAGCCACAACGGTTCTAAATTTGACCGTTGGGCGGTCGACCGTCCCGGTCGACCGGAAGGCTATTTCTGGCAAAAGTTCTGTAAACGGCTATTTTCTGTAATTGCCTATAAATACCCCATTTGAGAGAGGTTTTCTCTAAGATTTTCTGTGCGAATTTTTGCTGATTCTCTGATGTTTTCAAAGCAATCAAAAGAAGTTTTTGAGCTTGAATTGTACAATCCATTTGGTGTTTTCATTAGGGTTTGGAAAATCAAAGAAAGGGTTTTTGGGAAAGAATTTTGATTGAACTATTCTATCTTGATTTCTTGATTTTCCCAAGGATTTTCTTTGTGATTTCTGATTTCCATTCCTTTGGTTTTCTCCACACTTGAGCAAAAATCTACTATCTATATCTATAGGTTATTTGTGTGAAAGAAGAAGTTGTTTGTGGTTGTTGTTGTGACCACCAAGTTGTAACCCAATCTTTTCTTAGCTTTGTGCTTTGGGTTGTATCCCTCTAGTTGAGAGGTTATCCTTGTATTGGTGGGTGATTGGGAGTTTGTTGTATTGGTTTGGAATTTGCCTCAAGGAGGAGGTTGTGATTGTTGGAGTTTGCCTCAGGGAGGAGGTTGTGTTGGTTGGCTTGGATTTGTGCCTCAGGGAGGAGGTTGTAAAGAGAGGAGTTGGGTACTCCTTGTAAAGGGTCCTAAGTGGACGAGCTAGTGAAAATCCTTCGTGTGTCGAAGGCGGGGATGTAGAGCTGGGTGCTCGAACCTCGATAACATATCTTGTTGTTTGCGCTTGATCCATTGGCTCTCTCTATCTCTCTCTTTACTTTGTGCCTTGCCTTATTCATATTGTGCATTCATATTTGCTTGGCTTGGTTGTGTGTGAATCATTTGTTGATCACACTTGAGTGTAATTTGCATTAAGTTATTAAATTCCGCATTTAGTTCATAGATTAGCATTGTCACCTATTCACCCCCCCTCTAGGTGACTTTTCACTTCTTATTGTACCTGATCATTTATCCGATATTATACATGTATACTTGTTACTCTAACCGATACATGTTACACTTTCTGTAGTGGCATACTATTTATGCATATGTGCATATATTCTATTTTCTGTATACCTTACATACATCATTACTGTCTATGCACCACACCGTATACTGGTTAGTTAGCATATGCCCATCTGCATGTTCACTGCTATCACATCACCACTAGCATGTACACTTGTCACCACTAGATAACATTATATATTATATAAACTGAATACGATTAGAGACATGACCTCATGATAACCGGTTAGGTGGTGATGGTATTAAAAGACGACATGTCTGTGTATTTCACTGCTTACATGTTTATATATTTCTATCGCTTATGATATGCTTATTATATGGTAGACACCATCATGTATCTATAGTAGTATCATGCTTGTAGTATTATAGTATATATTACTGCCTCCTTCATTTTACCACTCACTAGGTCGCTTTCTGACGACCCTGGGTTTGCGTGCCCAGATTGGAGATCCGAGTTACCGTAGCATCAGAGAGTGCCTTGGAGTCACATAGGAGATTCCTCATCGGGATTCTGCATAGGTATCTTAGTGATTTATTTCTATTATCTTATTTGTCCCTCTTTTTCATATTGTTATGATCGCTAACCTCTTCTGCAGGTATTCTTGTACTTATTTCATGCTGGAACCCATGACTATATGGAGGTAATGTACTGTACTGAGGCTTAACGTACGCGTGAGCGTGTTCTCACCTCGCGTATGTACGTCACCATAACGTCTCCGTATCCTTGGGATCGGGGCATTACATAGTGATATCAGAGCCTAGGTTCACACCGAGTGTGGGTAACCACCTGGGTCAATACTCGGGCTCGTACCAACAGTACAATCAGATGCAGAGTCAAGCTTGTCTGTATCTGAATTTGGGATTCCAGCAACGAGTACAAGAAGTACCATGACCTTGACAATTCATTCCTTGACTCGTTTGTATTCCTTCTTCCTTCCAGTTGTCAACCAAAATATCCAATTTTCCTTTTCGCTTTCTTTGCATCGTCTTGTTTCCCATCCGTTGGATTAGTTCACTCCCATACTTCTTCATCCCGAGTTCCTTAGAGATATCAGAGTGCGCAGCGGAAAGTGTCGTGGACCCGTAACATTTCGGCTTTGGGTTGAAAATCTTGTTCTCACATCTGATTGAAATTGCGAGGACGCAATTTTTGTAAGGTGGGGAGAAATGTAACCCCCTGCTTCCCGGTGTACGTATCACCTATCAGTACCCGATACGACGTACAAAATTGATTTGACCTCCGTGATAGTCCGATTGAGCCGATTTCAGTTTCAAAAATCATTTCCTAATATTTTAGATTTTTCAGGATTTTCTGGAATTTTTCTGGATTATTTTGGAAAAACTCCGTAGTCGGTGTCGACCGATACTGATAATCGGCTTTCTGATTTTTATTTCACAAACGGAGTGATATTTTGAGAAGCCGCTTTCACCTTGTGTCTTAGAATCGTATTATCTATGTTAGGGTATATTTGGGGATTTTTCTGAATTTATCGAAATTCGGGCAAAACTGGTGTCGCCCGGTGCTGGTGACATCTTCTGGGATTTTTAATTTGCAAATCGGATTGAATTTTGGCAAACCGTTTTCATATTACGTCTCAGAATATTATTCTCTATTTTCTGTAATTTTTTGGGTACCGTTCGGAGCTAGTCAATTTTTGACCCATTAAAATAATATTTCTTTAATTAAATCCCTATTTAATTTATTTCTTTCTTCCTTCCTTCTCTTTCTTTTTCCACAAGCTTCCTCCTTCCACCGCCATTGACCCAACAGTGCCCCCTCTTTAAAATCCCCTGTTTCCATCTCTCTCTCCATAACATCCCTCTCTCAATTCTCTCTCTTCCCCCCTCTCTCTCTCTTTCTCTCTTTCTCTCCCTTCCCCACATAAATGTTTGAAGGGGGTTGTCTGAAACTTCCCTTTTATCTGTTTTGGGGTTTTCCAATTTCACGTTGGATAAGTGCAGTTTGAATTCCACACGGCAATGGTAATTTCTGAAAAACCATTTCATATGGGTTATTGTTGCGATCTCTGTTTCTTCTTTCTGGCTCCTATTCTTATTCGTCTTCTCCATTGGCAGATGATTCGATTTTCTTCCCTCTTCCTCTCTATTTTTCCTCCCTCTCCTCGCCCGCTCCCTGTCGGATCAACGGCCGCACCGCCGGCGGCCGGGCCGCTGCCGGCGGGCTCCTCCCGCCGCCGGCCAGCTGGGCTGGCCGGCTGGCTAGTGAGGGCGGCAGCAGCAAGCTGTTGCTGCTGCACCTCCTTTCCCTTTGTGGGTTTAGGTTAGAACCCAAACCCAACCCCTATTGGGTTCAATAGGACACCCAATAAAAACCCGACCCACTACCCATTTAACTTATGATTAATTGGGTTTGGGTTTGGGTTTGGATCTAAACCCGACCCGTTAACCCGTCTACCCGCATCCAACCCAATAAAGGTAATTTTGCATAAAACCCCCACTACTTTTTAATATTTGCATTTAATATTTTTATTTACATATTTAACCCATTTCCGTTACTTTTAGCGTTCGGGCGATATCGGGAGCATCCGGACTCCGATTTGGACGATTCTGGATCCGTTGCGATCGTGAGAAAGAGAGCTACATTCTCATGGCTAGTTT
>JAVJIF010002651.1:260000-415038 GCA_038442645.1 Agave tequilana
CCCTTTTTATTGTAAGTTTTTTCCCCTTTGCAAACATAATGGAAAACAAGATGGCGACTCCGCTGGGGACGAAATTCTCCACTGTTGAGAATCAAGTGTCGCAATGCGACGAACAGACCTTCGGGTCTAACTCTGAATTCAGAAAAGTCGGTGCAGCCAGAGCCTTTCTGGCTAAATCTTCAAGGAAAGTCTCTGCGGAGACTGAAAAGGTTCTCTACGAACCTACTGCGGTTATTTGGCGCAACAAGGAGGTACGTCCGCAGTCTGATTCCTTTACTTGTGAGAACTTGGTGGTTCAGTTCGATCAAGGAAGATTTGAAGAAGTCCTCTCTGGGGGTGGCCCAATGCTTCGAGCACGGAAGCATAGGAGGGTTTCCACGACCAAGGTTTCAAATCAGAAACCGGAAGCAGAGTTCTGCAAACACCCCTCAGCCTCGTGTGTGGCTAATCAGGTTCCTTGCAAACCTAAGTCTCCTCTGCCAAGGCGGATATGGAAGCCTAAACAGAAGTCTCCGACCGAAGCTTCAGGCGTAGCTACGCCTAAACCGCGCCTCTCTCGCGAAGAAAAAGGCAGGATGCCTGTCTGCTCCAATCATAAAGTTACGACGGCAATCATACCGTCGTCCAATTTAAGAGCAGCAATGCCTCGCGCCGGCCTCGTTCTCACGAGCGAAGCTACTGTACCACAGCGTACGCGCAGGGTCCATGACCGCGAAGCTGAAGCCAAAGTACTATCTAAGACTAATTGCCTTCGCAGCAGCATAGCGGGTAAAGCGCCACAGTGCGTTCTGCTTTCTAGTGCGTCAAGCACTAAGATCACGCCTGATGGCGAAGCTAGAACCAAAGCACTATTCAGTGCTAATCCCATCTGCAGGGATAAAAGAAGCAGGACGTCATCCTATGTGCGACCCAAAAGAGCCTTTGCGCTCGATTGCAGAGACCCAACCGGGTCCGATCTGAGGAAATTGTTGACGGATAGACAAACCTCTTCCCCCTGTTGTCGACAAGTGGGATGTCAGCTGGTGACACTCCACTCGGTCCATTGCCGGCTGGGACCAATCCCCGCCACGCCTCCAAGACGACGGTCAGTTTTTGATCGACTATCGGTACGACCCCCGATGAAGCATCGCAGAAGGAGTATCTTGCGAGATCTCCCCTCCTCATCCGTCAACATGACTGGGAGAGGGTGGGAGCTGCACAGGGGAAGACAATCATCTGACGACACCCCCTACAGCTCCCCAGATCCAGATTACAGCCCAGGCTTAGGCGAAGTCTTGGTGCATAAAGAAGGTGTTTTCTGAAACACAAGATCCAGGGCGGCGATACCCTACACTTATGAACAGCCTTCTTCCTCGACGGCCCTAGCCTCGCCAGAACCCAGGAGATCACTCCAATCATCGGACGAAGAAGGTGAAGACAGTGGGTACGCCTCTTCGGCGACAGTTAGCTCGGTACGAACAAACAGAGCATCAGTCAATATGGCTGATAACGTCAACGACGATCTTCGTCGGCGCCTGGAAGCTCAGGAGCAAACTTCCAGAACCCAGCAAGAGGCTCTGGACAATATTCAACAGATGCTCGCTCAACTCCTCAATAACCGGAATAACAATGATGCCGGAGCAATCACGATGAGGAGGAACATTTCAGCAATGAGCAGCCAAAGACGGAGAAATCCAAAGAGGGTTCTTCCTTAGACGCCGAAGTCCTTAAGGGCCTCCAGGCTCAAATCGCATCCCTAGCTCAGAGGGATGAATTAAAGAAGTAGGGGCAGTCCGTCCTTACCCGCTGGAGTGGATTCGGTGCCATATCCACCGAAGTTCAAACCGCCAACGCTGCATACCTATGATGGAAAGAGCTCGCCAAATCAGCACATCTACTATTTTCGGTCTCAGACTGGTAATGTTATAAGCAATGACGCCATCATGGCTAGGCTGTTCATTGGCACCTTAAAGGGGGTGGCATTTGACTGGTTTCGCAGTCTCCCTCCGGGCTCTATCAACTCCTGGGTCGACCTGAAAACTCGGTTCCTTTCTCGTTTCTATGAGGATGATACCGAAGTAACCATGGACAAGCTCCTCTCCACTGTGCAGAGGAAGGGCGAATCTGTCCGTGACTACATTGAACGGTTCAGAAACTTATCCTTGATGTGCCTAGCAGGGATGCCATTACCTATGCTCTTACAGACATGCAGACACAACTTCCAAGACCAAGTGGAAGTTCGCATGGGGGCTGTTAAAGCCCACACTTAGAAAGAATTGGTCGAACAAGCTGAGATAGCCGAGAAGTCGGCTAAAAAGTTCGAACCATCCGCCCCTAGAGGCAAATGGGGGACGAACAACAAAGGGTGTAGCGACCTACCGCAATCTTCTCAAGCTAAAGGCAAAGAGACTATGTCTGTGGAGTCATCCGGAGATGTGCAGTCAAAAGCCAAGAAGAGCGGCTTCAACAATCAGGAACCCAAGTTCCCTCCAAAGCAGTACTCCTTCAAAGACGATCAGGTGGTCACCATATTTCATCTGCTCCACAAAGGGAACAAAATTAAGCTGCCAGATGCTCGGCGTCCCAATGAGATAGGGCGCACAAATGACCCTAAATACTGCCTCTACCATAGGATGATTCACCATCCTACTGACAAGAGTTATGTCCTCAAGGACAGAATACAAGCCCTGGTCGATGCCGGGGTTCTGACATTGAAGACGGAGCAGAAGAAAGTCACTGCCAATATGGTGACTCTTGAGTTCGGCAAAGCTCCGAAGGTCACAATTCCTGACGGGACTTATTCAGTCCCTGCACCACGGTTGGAAGTCAAGCATCCTCTAGCTACAGCTCAAAACAATAAGGGTCTTGTTCCCTTAACATTGGAGACAGGAGAAGTCATGTGGATACATCCAGACCTCGTCCAAGACATACAGCGGGATTCGAAAGAGCCCAACTCAAAGGGCAAGTCTTGCAATGTCATCTCCATCTTGCCAGACGACGGCAATCTCACATCGGCCTCCCTCAGTGATTCCGAAGGAGAAAGGCATGCTTGCGCAGCGCAAGCCGATGCGCCTCAACAGACGGGCACCCGATCCGGAAAATCATACTTAAGGCAGTATGAAAAGTCTACTGACGAGACACAACAGCAAACGACGTCAGTACAAGCACCAGCATCCACTCCAATCCCAACCAAGGGAAAAGATAGGGCTAAGGAGGTACGATTCGACCACGTGTTGAAGAAACCACCAAGCCAAGGGTTTGATACGCCCTTTCGGTTTGACATATTGCTCAGCTGGCCAATATCCCAGCTCGTATCACTATACACGAGCTCCTTCACCTCTCAAAAGAGACAAGAGAAGCACTCAAGGATGCGCTAGCCAATTCAGAATCCTTTCTGACATGCGTGCCTGAAATCCCTAACGACGACGTTCAGTCTCCTTGCCCAGAATGTCATCATGCACAATCAAAGGTGCCCGCTATTACATTCACGGCGGAAGATATGCTTCTCAAAGACAACAAGCACGATCGACCTCTGTACTACACCGGATATATCGGTTCAACGTGCATCGAGAGAATACAAGTCGATCCGGGGTCTGCACTCAGCATCATCCTCAAAAGGCTTCTCTACTTCCTCGGCATACCATTGTACAGGTTATCCGCAACCACTACTACAATATACGGTTTCAACGCCGGGAGCAGTCATCCACTGGGGAAAATACGACTCCGTTGCAGAATCGGGAGCCTGAAGTCAGAAGTGACATGCTATGTCATTGACGCTGACACTTCATATAACCTGCTGCTGGGACGGCCATGGATCCATGCTAACTGGATCGTTCCCTCTACTCTGCACCAATGCTTCAAATATGTTGAAGATGACACGACAGTACGAACTGTCTTTGCTGAGAGGCAACCATTCAAAGGGGTGGAAAACTACTTCACTGACGCTCTCCTATATCAAGAGGCCGGTGGAGCACTTAAAGAACCGTTGCCGGACGATGATAAAAGTGGCAACGAGGCGGATTCAGAATCCGAAACAGGCATGCCAGCCATTCTGATTGGTGAACCAATTACAGCATGTCTCAATAAACCCCTATGTAATACTCCTTCAGAGGATGAAGGTGAATGGGTAATTAATGATAATATTTCTTTTGATTATCCCCGAGTGTTGGGCCATTTGAATCCATTACGGATAGCTCCCTACACATGCCTTTACATAAGCCAAGTGCGTCCAGTACGCCCATGGAATCCGCAGAAGGAGCCGTCTTGGTGATCCCGCCATCCAAAGAAGGTCAGTTACCGATAATCTTTGGTAGAACCCAACAGCGGGGACCTGCGGTCGCAGATTCAAGTTCAGACTCAGACACTCCACAATTCTTTCATTACGCGCGGCCAGCACGCCATATTATGAAGAAAATGGGGTACGACTTGAAGCATGGAGCAGGCCTGAATTTCGAAAAAGGAAGGCGCGATTTGATGCGGAACTTTGTGCCTAAAGGGAAGCCTGCAAATTACTATGATAGTACACGCAGGGGGTTGGGATACGTTATACCCACATCATCAGCAACCGTTCAAGTCAAAGACGATGAACCGATTCCCATTCAGCCTCGTCCTCTGAGTGGGACTCAGACGTCAGTGTGGGAATGATGTTCGAAAATCTCACTGTTAATATGACCTCAAGCAGTCAATTGGAGCCCGCAGAAGCCACTGATGAGGAACCATGGGCCCAGCAATTAGACCTTCAATGGGAAAAGCGATTCGAACTGCGCGAGCCACCCACTGAAGACAAGGTGATGCAGGTCAACTTGGGTAGTCAAGACCACCCTAAGCCCATCTTTATAAGTGAAAGCCTATCACTTATAGAAAGGGAAGAATTGATAATATTCGTAAGAGAGTATATAGACGTCTTCGCATGGAGCTACGAAGACATGCCCGGACTTGATCCACAGGTCGCTATGCACCGTCTAAACATCAAGCCTGACGTCAAGCCAGTCAAGCAGCAACAACGTCAGTTTCGCCCGAACATTATGGAAGCTATTGAAGCCGAAGTTCACAAGCTCATTGCATGTGGCTTTATCCGGGAGGAGCAACATCCAGATTGAGTGGCTAACATCGTCCCCGTCCTCAAGAAGAACGGGAAAATACGGATCTGCATCAATTACCGTGATCTCAATACGGCCTGTCCCAAAGACGAATTCCCACTGCCCATCACCGACGTCATGATCGACAACGCATGCGGGTTCGAAAGGATGTCTTTCATGGACGGCTTTTCAGGATACAACCAGATTAAGATGTATCCCGACGACGAGAAGCATACTTCGTTCCGAACACCATTGGGGTATACTGCTACACTGTAATGCCCTTCGGACTGAAGAACGCCGGAGCAACCTATCAGCGGGCAATGAGCACAATCTTCCACGATCATCTCCGAAAAACGGTGGAGTGCTATGTCGACGACATTGCCGTCAAAAGCCGCAACAAGAATGAACATCTTCGCGACCTCAGAAAGATGTTCGACATAATGCGAGCGCATCAACTGAAAATGAACCCGACAAAATCCTTCTTGGGAGTGTCGAGTGGCAAGTTCCTTGGGTTTATCGTCACATCAAAAGGAATTCATCTTGACCCAGACAAAGTCAAAGCCATTCAAAGCATGCATCCACCGAGGAATCTCAAAGAGCTCAGAGGCTTGCAAGGTAGGCTGGCCTATATCAGAAGATTTATTGCAAATCTCTCAGGCCGCTGTCAGCCGTTCACCCGACTCATGAAAATGGGTGCTTCCTTCGTATGGGATCAAGCTTGCCAGGAAGCTTATGAAGACATCAAGAGGTACCTCACAAAGCCTCCAGTCTTAGTGGCCCTACATCAGGGAAGCCATTCTTGCTTTATGTAAAGGCTATGGACTACTCCCTCGGTGCCCTCCTCGCTCAAAAGGACGACAATGACCACGAGCAGGCCATTTATTATCTGAGCAGAACTCTCATAGGAGCGGAATCTCGCTACAACCCTATTGAGAAAGAGTGTTTAGCTCTCGTCTTCGCTGTCAGAAGACACGACATTATTTGGTCAGCCAGACCATACATGTCATCTCCAGAGTAAACCCATTGCGCCTTCTTATGACGAAGCCAGGATCATTGAATTCAAGATTGGCTAAGTGGGCACTTTTATTGTCTCAATACGAGATGATCTTCACGCCTCAGAAGGCGGTTAAAGGCCAGGCCCTTGCAGAGTTCTTGGCTGCTCATCCAGTTCGGAGCACTCAAAACTTCACGAAGATATCCCTGACGAAGTCTTCGAGTCTTATGCAACCTCAGAAGAGGAAGTGTGGCAGATGTTCTTTGATGGAGCATCGCGAATGGGCCCTAAAGGCAAGATTATTGCCGAAGTGGGGGTTGTGTTTATCTCCCCACAGAATCATGTCTTGCCCAGAGCATTTTCTCTGACAGAATCGTGCTCCAACAATGTAGCAGAATATAATGCTCTACTCATTGGTCTTCAGCTCGCTCATGGAATGGGGGTACGCTACCTCGAAGCCTATGGCGATTCAAAATTGATCATCAATCAGGTTAAAGGCGAATATGAAGTCCGCCATGAGGACTTGATGCCTTATTACCATACAGCCATCGAATTGGCTAACCTATTTGAAGGTTTCTACATCGGGCATGTGTCTCGATCTCAGAATACCAAGGCGGACGCTCTTGCTGCATTAGCTACAACACTAGCCTTACCAGCCGACACCGAGTATCACCTCACAGTCGCAACTCGACATCTTGTATGCTCCAAGCACATACTAAGAACTCGAGAAGTCTATAATGTCTCCACGGATCTCGAACCAAGAGACTGGCGCTTTCCTCTCATCGACTATGTTTTGCACAGTCTGCTTCCAGACGATCCCAAGGAAGCGGCGTCCATCAGACGAAGGTCTCTCCGGTTTTATTACGATCCGACTTTGAAGACACTTTATCGTCGCTCATATGACGGTGTTCTCCTCCGTTGCCTTTCCAATTTAGAGGCACAGGAAGCGCTCCAAGAAGCGCATGATGGCATTTGCAGAGCTCATCAGCCAGGTCCAAAGCTCAAAGACAGGTTGCACAGACTTGGATACTATTGGCCAACTATGATAGCTGATGCCATCCAATACGCACGAAGGTGTAAAGCATGCCAAATTCATGCGGACTTCATACACCAGCCTTCGGAGTTGCTCCACCCAACTGTTGCTTCATGGCCATTTGAAGCATGGGGAATAGATGTCGTAGGGCCAATCAGCCCTCTTCGACAAAAGGTCACCGGTTTATCCTAGCAATAACCGACTACTTTTAAAATGGGCGGAGGCTATACCGCTGGTTGAAGTCAAAACCTCTAATGTGGTTAATTTCATCAAACACCATGTCATTCATCGATTTGGTGTCCCTAGGCGGATCATCCATGACAATGGTCCCCAATTCATAAGTCAGGTATTCTATCGATTCTGCGATAAATACCGAATTCAGAATGTGGCTTCGACTGCCTATAATCCCGTCGCTAACGGCTTAGCGGAAGCATTCAACAAAACGATCATCAAGCTACTCAAGAAATTCGTCTCCTCGAACAAGCGAGATTGGGACGAAAAGCTTGGTGAATGCCTTTGGGCTTACCGAACCACGGTTCGGACACCGACAGGCAATACGCCTTTCTCCCTGGTATATGGGTGCGAAGCAGTCCTCCCATTGGAAATCCAGATGCCATCGTTGCGTATAGCTCTGATTACTAAAACCACATCAGAGGACAATGATCGCCTACGCCTTCAAGTGCTCGAAGCTTTGGACGAGAAACGACTACAAGCTCAGCAGCATATCGAGCTATATCAAGCTCGAATCTCAAAAGCCTTCAATAAGAAGGTCAAACAGAGAGTCTTCCAGAAAGGAGACCTGGTCTTAGCCGTCAGACGATCGATGATTATGACACACAAGACCAAAGGCAAATTTCAGCCTAAATGGGAAGGACCGTTTGTGATAGAAACAGTCTATTCAAACGGAGCATACCGCCTCACGACTGCAGAGGGCGACCTACTCATGATGCCGATCAATGGCAAGTTCTTAAAGAAGTATTATCCTTAATCAAGGATCCTTCTCTTGATCAAGTTAACACTACACCTCTGATCAAGATCTCCGTGTCCGAAGCACACACAAAGAGAGCCTTTCTCTTCCTCCAAGTAAGGTCATACAGCCATAACCAACAGGAACTTGGCCGTGCATCGGTTATCCTAAAGGGGAATCAGGGTTATGCAGACATTAACCCGATAATCCAATATCCTTAACGATTAAGGATAGAGAAAAATGTTGACCTGTAAGCCCAACATAAGTCCTCGACAACTCATCATGCTGAGGGGAATAGCATGGCTAGCCTAATTCAAACGGTAGTTGGTAAAGGCATATCAAACCCGTTGACAGCTGGGGATTTGCTAAAAATCCTAAGGGGCCTGTTCCCATTTGATTCCCTCTCCAAAATCACTTACCAATTCTCATCCATAGAATGGTAAGACCACATACACATTTCGCTGTTACGTTAACATTAAACCTATGACAGCAATTCCCTCGTTTCTCCCCGTGAGAATGAGATCTCCAAAATCACTTACCAATTCTCATCCATAGAATGGTAAGACCACATATACATTTCGCTGTTACGTTAACATTAAACTATGACAGTGATTCCCTCGTTTCTCCCCGTGAAAACGAAACTTCTCCCAAATTCCACTACAAACTCGATACTTATTGACATTTACAAAAGATAAGTATCACCAACCTTGAGCTTGGTGGCGTCTCATCGGTTATGTCATTGCGACCTCTGAACCAGCAGACAGCTAAGTCTCAATTCCGAGCCCTGTTGACATTTACAAAAAGACAGGTCTCGATACTCGTTGACATTTACAAAAGACGAGTATCACCAATTTTTGAAGCTTGGTGGCGTCTCATCCGGTTATGTCATTGCGACCTCTGAACCAGCAGACAGCTAAGTCTCAATTTTGAGCCCTGTTGACATTTACAAAAGACAGGTCTCGATACTCGTTGACATTTACAAAAGACGAGTATCACCAATTTTTGAAGCTTGGTGGCGTCTCATCCGGTTATGTCATTGCGACCTCTGAACCAGCAGACAGCTAAGTCTCAATTCCGAGCCCTGTTGACATTTACAAAAGACAGGTCTCAATACTCGTTGACATTTACAAAAGACGAGTATCACCAATTTTTGAAGCTTGGTGGCGTCTCATCCGGTTATGTCATTGCGACCTCTGAACCAGCAGACAGCTAAGTCTCAATTCCGAGCCCTGTTGACATTTACAAAAGACAGGTCTCGATACTCGTTGACATTTACAAAAGACGAGTATCACCAATTTTTGAAACTTGGTGGCGTCTCAACCAGTTATGTCATCGCGACCTCTGAACTGACAGATAGCCAAGTCTCATTATCCAACCCAACAAGAATTATGTTCTCAAGGAATTGCACTACAATTCGGAATCGCAATTCAAAAAGAAGAACAAGATTGAAAATTCGACAAAAGAAGAAAGAATTTTCATTCATTTCAAGAGGATAAAGTACATGGAGCTACAAGCGTACACTGTACGATCTGAGCGCTCTCCGAGGGCGTTTAGCCTCGTCTTCCTGTCATCAGCAGCCTGGGCAAGCGCTTGTGACCTCAGCTCAGCCTCATTGAAATCTTCCGCCTCAGCCAGACGAGCTTCGGCCTCCGCCAAAGTAGCCCTCTGTGACAACCCCTGCCGCGCAAGCTCCTCACTCTGAGCCTTGAGTTCTTCAAGCCGCGCAGTTTCCTCATGACACACCGGTATGGCCTTGGATAAGAGGAGATTTGCTTTCCTAATCATTTCCTCAGCCTTCACAATCTTATCCTCAGCGCCATTGAAGAGCTACAAAAGTTCTCAAAGCTCTCTGAACGAAGAAGGAAGAGGAAGAGGGAAAGTCAAGAAATTTCTCTGAAAAAGGAGATCTTTTCCTGCTCAGCCCGATTGGGCTTTTATAGGCTAATCAGCACCTGAAACGAGGCCTCGAAAAGGGCGTACGCCGCCGTTTCGAATTAATTCGAAACGCCACCCGAAGCGCCTTCCCGAGAAGCGCTGCTTCGATTCCACTAAGGGTTAACTTCGCCCTGGCTTAAAATGCGGGCTTCGCGCAATCCTTCAGGGACTTCGCCGAAAGGCTTATCTTAGCCCCTTAAAAAGGCGCTGTTCGCGGGACATGCCAGTTTCGCGAAGTTATTCAAAGAAGGGACTATGTCCTTAACTCCGCATACAGTTTAGCCCCGCTATGGCCAAACTTTCAATGAAAGTAAGCAAAAATTAGAGGATCAGAAGATGAACTTTCATTGATTTAAAAGGAAGGGTATATTGATATTACATCAAAGTTGTGTTCATACAACACATTCAGTGGCTCGACAGGGTCATTTGCGCAAAAGGCATACAAGCGGTTTTATCTGCTTCTAAGTCAGACCGGCTGGACACGGTCATTATTCTCCACAAAAATGGCAGATCTTGCCAGGCCATTTTGTTGAAGCCTGGCAATAAAAACCTATCGCCGCCAACACGATAGATCACATATAATGGGAATCGGCAGTGATACCAGTGATCTAACGGGTGTGATGCCCGCTTTCCCGAAATGGATCGCCCCCAAAGGCCACCAAAGTTGAAAGTCGGCAATGATGCCGGCGATCCCACAGGCAACGCCCACTATCTTGAAGCGGATCATCTCCGGTAAAAGCGGCAGCCAGCCTTACCTCAGAACGAATCACCTCGGATAAAAGGCTGCCAACAGCCTCTGGGACACGCACCCTGCGCCCCGAATTGTTCCTCCTGCTAAAAGTAAAACTTCAACCGGGGAAGCATAAGGCAATTTTATGGTTCCTTCCATTAAGTCACTGGACTGACAAACATAGCCCATTGCAAGGCAAATCAGAACAGATTAGCAACTAAGCACAGAAGATGCTACAAAAGAACTAAGCCAAATCTTTTGGATCGAAGCGATCCAGTTTCAGTAAAGCAGAGGATAAGCCTCGCCTGCACAGCACTGATGGGCTGGCTCAACAAACACCAAGTCCAAGCCTCGCCTATATGGCAAGACTGGCTCAACCTTGAAGATACCAAGTCCCAAGTTCTGCCTGTGCAGCGGACTTAACATGCAGTGATCTTTTTCTGATCAAGTCAAGATGATAGCTTCACTGGGAAGCTATGCCAAATCCTTCTCTGTAGATCAGTTAAATAGAGAACAAGGGAAGCTAATCCTGAAGCAGCTGCTAAAGATGAATCAAGGGAGATGAATTCCCTAAAATCGGTGAAGTCGTTGAACGATCAAGACTTACCGGTCCTTAGCCGGGTAATGACCAGAATGGGCATTCCCACTAATTCAGAGATCTGAGTATCTCTTTCTGAACCAAGAGAAGAAGAGAAGAGCAAATCACTTCTCTTCAGAGGACTTCAAGTGTCCTATTTATAGGCCCCATGGCCTAAGCGCTGCCGCCTCAAGCGTGAAAGCACGAGCGCATTTAAGGCATTTACTGCGCCTTGAGAACAGGGACGGCTTCCCTTGGAACCGTGCAAAGGGAGAAACGTCTCCCTCATAAAGGCACTTATTGCTCCTTGAAGAAAGGGAATATCCTCCCTTGGAAACGTGCAAATCGGAGAATATCTTCCCGGTCAGCGCAAGGGAAGGAGAAAATCTTCCTTGAAATTCGACCCACGGCAGTTGGTCTCGGGAAAGCGACATACGCTCCAAGCGAAAATATCTTCAGAAGCCCAGATGCGGGGCTACTCGCACGCGAAGCTACTCAGGGTCACGAACCTCTGTGCAATTCCTCAGCGAATCTACATCCCAAAGCAGGATTCAAAGCGAAGCTCAACTCAACTATCATGGCGACGTCCATTCACCACCTATCAAAGCAGTTCAAAGTATTTCAAAGTCTGAGCCATTGCAGACTTCTGAAAACTTTGAGGGGGGTCTTGTTGACACTTAAAAAAGACAAGATTCTTATTGGTCCGAACAATGTCTAAACTTGTTGACATTTACAAAAGACAAGTGACAGACGAGCTGAAGACCAGTTTCACCCATCTCCGAGGGACAAGGAAGCAACTTGGACTCCACTGATCCAGCAAGCAGGCAGTGAACCCGGATTGTTTCTAGACAGACCTCAGCAGGTCTAAGATGCTAGCACTTAGCATCACACGAGCCCAAAGAGATAGCCTCGCTTGAGAGGCTAATATCACTCGACTTCGCCTAGAAGCCATCCAAAGCCTCGCCAAGAAGCTAACTCACAAACTTCGCCACAGAGGACTTCCAACTCCGCCAAAGGGTTTCTTTCGGACTTCGCCAGAAGCTGCTTCTAGCTTCGCTACGAGCTCAATGCGGACAGCTCTCCATTGGTCTGCTATGGTCAACCTTTGACCAATTAAATCTCCGGATGAGATCGGATCCAATCATATCAAATCTAATTAAGATCAAATCAGAGATCAAATTTGGCAGTTGATTGCCACAATCTCTTGACTCTTCTAAAACGAGTAAGAAGATCAGGGGAAATCCTCCAACGATATGGAAAGGATCAAGAAGGTCAACCGACCTGCCAATTCTAGCTTCGCAGAAGCTGATCTTAGCCTCGCAGCAAGGCTACTTTCCAGATTTAAACAGATTCGATTCAATCTGTTTTCATATTTTCAAGGGACGATTATACCCTTTGCTCTCCCTATAAATAGCCCACCAGGGGTACAAGGAGAGAGAGATGCACACAAGAGGACTCCACAAGCAGAGGCTTCTTCACAAAGCACCGTGCGCTCTCGAATTCAGAGACCTTTTAGAGAATTGCTTTCTCTATTCAGGGTGTTGATACCCTAACATCGTCCTTCTTCTCAAGGAATCTCCGGAACCAGGCGAGAAGGAATTCCTTATTGAAGGCGATTTTGAGAAGCAGCAAGAGGGTTCTACCAACTTCTGTTCTCTGATTCCCCGAACCAGGCGAGAAGGGAATCTCATCGCTCGCATCGTTAAAGGGACAAAGTGGTCGCGCGCTGACCAGACTCCTATCGGTACACTTCTCCAGAATCTCTGAGGAGATTTACTTGTAATCTTTTTAAGAATACTTGTAATTTAGCTCCTCAACCCTTTTTATTGTAAGTTTTTCCCCTTTGCAAATATAATGGAAAACAGTGTCTAATGCTCACAAGACTACCCACGTTTAGTGTAAGTACCAATTTACCGCAATAGCTACTCTTTTGACCATAAGGTGGTGAAACTACTCCCTTTTCCTTATAACATGGCATATGTGTATATATAATATGGGTACTTCTATGTGATACGCTAAAAGATTTTGAATAGAAGAATGACCATGTTCACAAAGTTTTACATATACATAACAACCATAGGTAGGAACATATGTATATATGTCAAATAACCATATTTTTCACTTTCAAATTTTTTTCTTTTACGGGATTTCTAAACATCCATTGTTACACCCACTAAATTTGGTCATCATCTCAAATAATCAGTTTATCCCCTTTAACTCGAATAATTTAAAACGTCACAATTACTGTTTAACCCATGGCGTATTGCAAGATATTATACTCAATAAAAGAAAAGAGACTTAATAAGAATTGATAAGATGTAATACATATGATTGAAAGTAATCATTTTGAGTATGTCTTAAGTTAGTTACATTATGGGACATACACTATCTGTATGCAAAAGTATTACTTACTCAAAGATTCTGGCTAGACGGATGGGTAAGTTGAGACTATAAGGAGAAGGTCTCATACATGCTTATTAATTGAAATACAACTTTCTTAATTTCACGTACAATTTAATAAGGCCTAACAATCCGTTATTACTTAAATTCCTTTGATACGATGTAACTAGTGTGGACGCAATCAAGATTATATATATCTATAACAACTATTCTCACTCATTCATGAATTGAGTTGAAACTGTTTGGATTCCCGCCAATACCGATCTTGATACTACCGGTCCTATCATTTTGATTTTCCAAATTTTGAAATCACACTAAGAAAATCTTTCTTTTCAACTAATGCTCATGCATATCTCATTAGTTAAATAGCATTCACCTTTCATCATAAATTTCATGTTCACTCATCAGTCTACCGTCAGCATAATTTAGTGTTGACTGTTAACCTGTCCAATTATCAGTTAGTTAAAAATTGAAAGAACTATAGTATGCACAAGTAACTTCCAGCGTTTCAAAATTTCCACTGACTATATGCCAACAATATTCTATTCATAGTCCAGTTTACTAGGCCACAGAAGGGATTATGTGTTAGGGTGAAATATGTCTTATAGAGTCCATAACACAATAATTCCCTATTTCCAGTAAGGCTAAAGCAAATTGAGTCTGAGAATAATTGTCAACACACCGAGTGTATATGCAACATCGTTAATGAGACATTATTATAAAGGGACAATACTTTAATAAATAGGTATGATATACCCGCGTTCATAACATGCGCCACTGAAAGAAATTGTTTAGTTCTAAACTCAGCACAACATGCCTACATATAACTCCCAATAACTTTCACATAGATCCCACCTAAATATAATTTCATCGGATCTGACCTCCCTAACAATCGAAGATAATTTTTATCGTAGCTCCTATTTTTAGTATAAGAATAAGACATAGAGACTTCTATTAGAAATTAGACTTACTGACCTTTCTAACGACATATTACATGACCGGCTTAATTCGCATGAATAGCCCTAAAAAAATAGAAAATCTTTTAGACATTCAAAATTCTGCAACTTGGTACCTTCGACTAGTTTGTCATATTTCAGTGATAATTCCCAGCACATACCTTTGATTAGGACACCGCAAGAGCCGTTGGAAAGTAGACTCGATTTGCTTTCCAATGGTATATTATATGACCTATTTAATTTTAAATATCCTTACAAAAAGCCCCAAGTTTCAGGTTTCAGATTTGGACAGACTTTAACTGTTTTGAGCTATTATATCAAAAGTGCTTCGAATTAAAGATTTCTCAATTTTACCTTTAACCTCTTCATCTAAATGGGATCATAAGTAAGTTATGAACTTAAATATTTAAAATTTTGATCATGAACAATTTCATAAGAACATTCATAATTCTAATGCCATTTAATTTACCATTATCCTCTCTTTAAACCACCTCCAACTCCATAGTTTAACCCATATCAAAAAATTCTTTTTATCTGACTAACATCAAAAAAATCAGATTTTTGATTTGGTTTCATAGTTATTATGTAAGAATGACAAGAGGCTCAACCATCACAAGTGTAAGAAACTTCAAGAATCTCAATCCACACTAATGGTTAGGAGAGTTTATAAACTTGATCTCACCCATAATTCTTTTAAGAATTGGATTCAATTTAAGAAGGAACAATATTGCTCAAGAATTAATCTCACCTATCTCTCAAGTGAAAGTTTCATCACCATCAAAGTAAGATATGAGATTGAAACTTCAAGGTTTGAGATCTAAACCAAATCTGAAATTTATAGACTCCCTCACCACATGATATACCTTACCATGCAACCTCTTTACCCATCAATTATTTGCAATTGGATTTATTCATTAATTTAAGATCAAAATTAGACCACTACATACTTCAATAAGTCATGAAATTTCAAGGAAATTTTGTATGAATAGCTCAAGGAAAAATCCACTCAAATCAAGAGATCAAGATCTAGGGACTTCAAAAGATGAAAATTTGAGAAATGAGAAAAGAAGGAGGAAACCACTCACCAACTCCGACCGGCGCCTGGTCGGCCGCCGTCCGGCCGCCGCCTAGCCCGCCGCTGCCGCTTGGCCTACGCGCGCGCGTGGGTCTAGATCCAAGGGGAGACAGGGAGAGAAGGAGAAGAGAGGAAAGAAAGGGAGAGAAATAGAGAGTAAGGAATAGAGATGAGGTTAGATCTTTGGGTTTCTAGGGTTTTGTCATGAAGGAATCCTCTCTAAAAAGAGAATGAAGAGATAAATTCTCCTTGACTCTTTTAAGATTCATACCCCAAAATTTTACAAGTTTGACACCCCTTTCATCCATATGTCCAATCCCCAAAACAAGAAGATCTAGACCCTTGATCTCTCCTCCCATGCACACCTACTCCCTCCACTAAAAAATATATATATATAATTGTCATGGTTGTATTTTTTTGGTAAATACATATATTTCAAGTATAATACTAGTATTTTCACATTGAAGTACTAGTACATAATAACTATAGTGTAGGCATATTCATACATACCACTTAACATTCCCAAAATTAAATTGAAATTTATTATGCACTCAATCAACTTAATAATTCAAGATTTATATTATTAAATTAAAGTTTAATAATCTGGAGTGTTATAATAACGATCTTATTGCTATCACAGTTAGCTGAACAGAGGATGTAAGAGAGGCAACAACTGTGTCAAACATAACAGTAGTGTTATTACCCCACCCAAAATCTGTAACTCCTTCAATGACTGGTCCAATCTCGTCGTCCTCCAACGACCAGTACAATCACATCATCTCCTCTGACGATGGGTTCAAAGAATAGGAGACTTCGTAGGAGTCTCATTGTCAGTAATGGTGCACTCTAGTTGTTGTAACCATCGCTTCTCGACTGCTCGCCCTCTCTCATTGCTCATCTCTTTAGTAGAAGGTTGACCATCGTGCTGATGATGTTGCGCCGAGAAGGAGGCCACTCATTGAGATCACACGGTGGCATCAAAAGTCCCTACAATCAAAGACGAGGTAACATCATCCATTAACCTCCGACAATTATTTTAACATGGATCTTGAAGGAAACTCAGCAGTGTCGCATCAAAGATGACCAGTAGAGAACTTCCATTAAAGCAGTTGACGAGGACAATGGCAACTGCTTGATTTTTGCATTGATTATTGACAAGGAGCAGCGAACAGAATCTACATAGCTATCGATCATCTTGCCAGGCATTTGAACAACCATTCAAAGGGGGGGCCATTGAGTTTAACCCACATTTGGTGCTACTGATCAATGTAAGGGTTTCTATATCTAGTAATCAGTGATGGAAATTGATAGAGAAAGTGGTGGAGTGGAAGAGTCATGCATTGCAAACGTCATGCAAGCAGCCTTTGTCAGGGAATTGCACGAGGAAATGACCCAGCCTCAGACGCCAATTCTGCCATTCCCAATTCCAACGTGGCCACATATGCTGGAAGGTCACCACGAGTTCCTCCAGCAGAGTACATGTTGGCCCATAGGCCTATCACTCTAATTTTGGTGATAATTAACTCATATAATTTAGTATTAATGATCTTGTGATTTTTAAGATACAGGCTTAATCAAGATCTTAATTGGTGTTTAACTTCATCAATAGACTTAAAGTAAAAAAATTTGAAGCTAACTAATGTTGATTCAAAAGCTTAAGCATAAAATAAACATCTAACTCTCAAGAAGGAGTGAAGTCCAAAGGATCTAGTTTTGATCAAGTCAAGGAAAAGAAGATCAACAAAGAAGACTTGAATTTTTGTAAAAGAGTTTGTAAGTGTTTATGAATTTTATAAAATTTAGATTAGATTTGATTACTCAAATTTACACACACAAAAAAGTTTTTTATATGATTTTTTTTGTTATAGAATTTGGGTTTAGTTTTCAAGAGTTTATTTTAGAAACAAAATGAGCTTTATATGATTTATATCTCAAAGAAATGAGTTTTATAGTTTGTTTAATGAGAAGAAATTCTCAAAAACAAGTTTTTATTGTTTGATATATGTATTGAAATGTCCATACACTTCTTCAATAGAGTTTGAAAAACTTATTTTTGTACTTATACAAGTTTTGATTTAACGTTTTAAAGCTTAAAGTTTATTTTTTGAAAAGACAATTTTAAATATGGTTTTGTTTTCAAAATTGTATTCGATATCTTCAAAGAAAATTCAAATGTTGCAATGTGTTTATTTTTTAATTACACATATTTGTGCTCATATTTATTTACAAAAAACTTATATATGTTGAATTTATAAATATTTATTTGAATTTTAAAATTTTTTATAAATGTTTTAGTAGTTTATATTAAAAATATGATTTACATCTTTAAAAAATTAATTATTTGAAAATTATGTTGATTTTTTTCACACATATTATTGGTTATTTTTGGGATTTTTATTTGTAATTTTAAAAGTTTTTACATATAATATAAATTCATTTCAATATATATGTGTGTGTGTGTGTACATACATACACACTTACACACACACACACACACACTTGTTGGGCTAGACCGTTCGACCAGCCGGTCAACCGAAGATGTACAAGCACTGGGCTGTGGCTTGGTCGACTGGGCTCGACTGACGAGTGCCAATCTCCGGCAGCCCCAACCCAGTCCACCGGGTGCCAGAGAGTAAAGCTCTCTGTCTGGCCCAGCAGCCCAATGGCTAGTTTTCTAGCTATTGGCAAGCGATAACGGTAATTTTATTTTTTGATTTTTATTATTTGTGGGATCTATAAATAGAGCTTGGGTTTAGTATTTTGAACAAGATTTTTTACAAGTTTTCACAAGCTAAAATCTCATCACTCAAGAGTTTCAATAATAGTTTTAAGAGTTAAATTTCTTATCTTTGAGAAGTTTTTGAGAGGAATATTTTTTTCATCTTTCAGACAAGTTTTTGAGATAAAATTGAAGAGAGTTTGAAATAAGTTTTAGAACATCAACTTTCCATCTTTTAGAGTTTCTCAATAGTATTTTTCTTGAGTTATTCAATTCCTAATCTCTAGTTTTCTCTCACCACTCTTGAGAAAATAAGTTTTATATCTATTCTATAAGATTCCTTGTTTATGAGAGTTTGTTTGTGATCAAGTCTTGATTATAAATTATTCTTCATTTAGTAAGATTGGTTAGAGATTGTGGCCTCGAGCGAGCTTGAGTGTTTGTTATTGTGACTCTTGAGAGAACGAGTGAGGGATTTGCGAGTCTGAGAGTTCTTGCTGAAACTTGTAGGTGTTGCGGTACCGAGTGATCTTGTAGGATCAAACAATAGTGAAAATATTTCATTGTAGTGAAGGCTGGGATATAGAGCAAGCTGCTCGAACCTCAAAATAAATCTCTCGTGTTTGAGATTGTTCTTCTCTCTATCAATTTACTCTTAATTATATTTTGCATACATTATATTTGTACTCATTATTACATGCTTGATATTGCTTGTGCTTAATTGTCATATTCACTTCACATCGTTTAGTTTAGAATTGTTTAGTTAAAATTTTAATTTCCGCATTTGATGAGCACATCACCTATTCACCTCCCAGGTGATTGCAGTACCTTTTTCTATAGCTGCCACCGCAGATTAGCAAAGCAGGTAGTAGGTCATTGGAGGATTGGAGTTTTTGATTGAACCAAGTTGCACTAAAGAGAACGAAAGGCTGCAACACCAGCGCGAGGACGAGTGGGGAGAGATCAGTGGGGTTTAGGGGCGTGGAGCATCGCCTATAATCGACACAAGAGAAGCAACATCTGGACTGCTAATAAAGCGGTTACGGCTACACTTGAGAGGACTGGGGTGCCCAGTTCACTAGTAGGGTGGTGTTGCTACTAATCTTAAGAGGAGCAGGCTCTGTTTGGTATTGGAGAGGTGGTTGTTAGTCTCGAGACAACGAATAATGTCGGTTCTAGGATTGACTCTACTGGTGAGTGATTGTAGTTCATTTTTGCATCATCTTCCACTTCCATATCATACTTTATGTAAATAAAAATGAGGTTTTTAATGTTTTTCTCTCTAAATTTACAGGTCCACAATTAATGGAGAGGAAGGCCCATAATCAAGGATTTATCAAGGAATAAATGGGATTAATTAAGTGCCAAATAAAAAGCCCAAAAGTCTAGCCCAGATCTGGAGTCATCCACGCATACACTCAGCTTTCTAGAAGATCCACGTGGCCAACAGACTGTAACAGAACGGCAACAAAATCGTTGGCGCAACGGCCAAGATTCTGCCGCGGAAACGCGGCTCTGGCCGCGGATCCGCGGCAGGAATCTGCCGTTGAGCCAGTGATTTGATCCCACGGTCAAGATTTGAAGGGCCCTTCCTCTGAAGCCTATAAATAGACCCCCAGGCCTCTGCGAGAAAAAGAGGAGAGACTTGGAGAGAAGAGCTTGTATTTTGGAGAGAGTTGTAGGGATTTTCTCTAGTTTTAGTGCTCTTGTAATCTCCTTCCTCCTTCTAGAATTCTGCAAAAGAGAGAAAGAGAGAGTGTGAGAGCTTGTAATCAAAGTGGTGACAACTGAAGCAAGGATTTATCCATCTATCTTCTCATCTTTTTAAATTCTAGTGCTTTACTTTCATCAAGCTTTAATTTCGTTGCATTTTTCTTTACCATGAATTGTTGTTTTCTTTTCTTTGCATGTTTAGCTAACTCTCTAACATGACTAGCTAACCACTAACTTTACTAACTTCTAACTCTTGGGTGATTGCTAACTTTTAATCTTGCAATTTTGAGTCTCTTTCATCCCCAATGAAGATGAGTTACTTTCATTCTTGGCAAATACTTGTTGTAATTCCATATGATTCATGTGAGCCTCATTTAGAGCCTTGTCTTTAGAACAAGTGCCTTGATGGAACATGGAGATGGATCACCTAACTTTGCTATTGGTTTGTAGTACAATTTTCTTACTTCAATGCTAGCTTGAGTATGACCTTGAATGACTAATGAATCTTGTATCTTCCTCCTTAGCATTCCCTTGAGTGGCACTCCTTGATTCCGCCATTGAAATTCTATCTCGGGAGCCGATGAATCAATGAGGCTACAAGACAAGACCGAGAAGATTATTCATCCTCCAAGTGAGAAGTAATTTGACCAACAAGTAAGACAAACCCTTGTCGATGAATCAACATGAGGCATGCATCACCATAATGAGATTAGTAAGTTAGTAAATTAGAAAGGTTAGCTAGTCATGGTTTTCAATTCATTTTCTAAAATACAGCTGCTGCAAATCTAATTTCTTGTATGCCTTCACCAGGATCCTGCTAATAAAATCAACAGTAAAAACTTGTTGTAAAGTTAAAAAATTGATTAGACGTTTGCATTTTTAGGCACGTGTCTTTTCAATTCATTTACTTTACTGTTGAAGAGTGCTGGAGTAAGGTATGTTCGCATTGCATATAGATTAGGACTCACTTCTTGGTTGATTTACATCGCTTGAGTGAACCTTGTTTGCATTTACTGTACACTTGCACAAAATTGATTTTAAGGGCATCACCCAATAAATAAGATAAGGTGGGGGATTTCATCACCCTTTCCTTGGCCCAAAAATCAGCATCCAAGCACTCACAATCCCAAGCTTTTTAATAAAATCTGATAGATGTTGGCCCTAAGGACATCCGGACTCAGTAGGAGATCGGCTGAAGTTGGAAATTGATTTGATTCATACTCCAGTCAAATCAGTGTCTAAGGTTGGGGATTAAGAGGTTACGCCTCGAAGATACCGTGATTTGGCGTAATTAAGGCCCGTTGCTTACGCACGGATACCTCCCACCGTATTTTGCCCCTACCTGGCTGATTAGCTGTGGTCTGATTCATGCAACAATCTTCTTTGGTCATCGAAAGTTAGGAGTCGTCTAGGTCCAGGTATCCTAGATAGCTTGTGATTGATTTTTCTTTTCTTGTTTGTTATTTTCATTTTTCTTTCGCTTATGTGATCGGTGAACGTTGTTTGTGATTGTATATGCAAGAGTGGTACCATGATCCAGATTCTGCAAGACTTGTTAGAATTTCTACACTTGCACAAACACCACCACTTGACACAATCCCAATAATGGCAAACAACACTTCGCTTCAAGATAAATTCTACCCGATTCGCACTTCACTTCCATCATGCATTCTTCTCCCAGTGACCAATGGAAATAATTTTGAGCTGAAGCCACAATTTAAAACACACTCCCGCGATTCCATGGCTTAGAGTCTGAGGATGCATATTTCTTCATTCGTGAGTTTGAAGAAGTATGCGTTATGATGAGAATTTCCCAATTGACTAAGGACGCTGTTAGACTTAGGTTCATACCTTTTGCGCTGAAAGACATAGCTAAGAAATGGCTTTACAATCTTCCCGCCAGTTCGATCTCTTCATGTGATGATTTTGTAAAAGTCTTTCTTAAAAAGTTTTATCCCATTCACAAAACAGCCCTCATGAGAAAAAACATCATGCAATTCAAGCAGGAATCCAACGAGCCATTCTGGAAATATTTCGAACGCTTTAAAGACCTACTAGCCCTATGTCCTCATCACGGCATAGAGAAATGGCGGCAATGCCAAATTATCTATGACGGACTTGATTACCAGACAAATACACTCCTTGAAACCATGTGCCAAGGGAAATTTTTAAGAAAGATGAGAATCAGGGGGGGATCTTTTTGAAGCCTTAGCTGAGAAAACAATTCAGTGGGAGTCATGCCCAGATAAACCCACTCCCACCACTTCCAGAACCGGTATGCATTCAATAGAATCCTCTATAACTGCTAGGCTAAAATAACACAACTGATGAAGAGGATAGAACTGCTTGAGTCAAGGGAACATTCTGCTGTGAACCAGGTCAACCCACCACCTGTGGTCAAACCAGGTTGCACCTATTGCCATGATCTCAACCACGTATTTGAGGAGTGTCATGTATACCAGTCTCAAATGTATCAGGAGAACACGAATGCTGCTTACACCAGACCCAACCACCATCCATACTCCAATACGTACAATCCGGGATGGCGAAACTATCCAAATTTTCCTGGAGTCAGTCTGGTCCTGAGCAACCTAGTCAACCATTTCTAAATCAATACCCTGCTCAGTCTCACCCACCCAGTTTCAACCAGAATCCACCAAATTTTCACTCATATCATAATCCACCACAATTCCAGTCTTATCAGAGTCCACCACATTACCAAACAAATTTCCAGCCTACATATCAATAACATCAACCCCAGAGTAATTCAGACAAGAAAATATCAGAGTTGGAAAAAATGATAGAAACCCTAACAAAAACCCAGCATCAGGATATGAATAAAATACAGGTCCAGATAGGGCAATTGGCTAATTCTTTAAATGAGAGACAAAAAGGTATGCTACCAAGCCAGCCAGTGCTCAATCCAAAAAATCACTTCCCTCTGCATGAAGTGGAAGACATGGGCCCCAGTCAATGCAACACTATTCATATTCTGAGATCCGGGAAGCAGGTAGATAATAGGTTTCTAATCAACCATCCAAATCAATACCAAAACCAACACCTCCTGTTCCAGTGCAACCAACTCCAGACAATCCATCTTCCAGTTCTGAACATCAACTTCCAAAGCCAAAGAGAAAGAAAGGTAGATGAGCAACCATATAAGCCTATTGCACCATTCCAAATAGGCTAGCAAATCACAAGCTGAATGCTCATATGAAGAAAATCAGAGAAATGTTTAACCAGGTCCAAATCAATGTACCTCTTCTTGATGCAATACAACAAGTTCCATCATATGCAAAATTTTAAAGGAAATGTGCACCAAGAACAGAAAAACACAAGTCCCTAAGAAAGTCTTCCTAGCTTCAAACATTAGCGAGTTGCTCACTGGGCCAATTCCTGTGAAATACAAGGACCCAGGGAGCCCAACCATCTCTTGTATCATAGGACAGACTACCATCAATAGGGCATTACTTGATTTGGGAGCCAGTATCAATCTCCTTCCCTTTTCCGTATATCAACAACTAGGGTTAGGCGACCTCCGTCCGACCAAAGTTACGATACAATTGGCAGATCGTTCTGTGAAGATTCCCAAAGGGGAGATCAATGATGTCCTTGTCAGAGTTGGGGAGTTTATCTACCCTGTTGATTTCATAGTTCTTGAGACACAACCTGTGTCTAACACCAATCATAGGCTTAAACTCCTGTTATCCTGGGACGACCATTCCTTACTACTGCAAATGCCATCATCAATTGCAGGAATGGATCCATGAGGTTAACTTTTGGCGACATGACTCGAGAAGTGAATGTCTTCAACATTGACAAACAACCTCATAAGACAAGAGATCAAACATATGAGGTAAACTTTGTTGGAAACAATTGTGAGGAAGAGAGTGAAGAATCAGAAGATGAGTCGCTGTGTCTTAACGAATTATTTAAAAATGAATGCGATCATCTTGATGTGAAAGATCCTAATATTAGAGTACCCTTTCAAAAGGGGAAAATTGATTTGGATATCTTCACTTTCAGTGAGCCAACCAAGAATGTATCCCATGAGGATATAATTCAAGAACCTCCGATTGACATACCTTTTGAAGACCTCTTCGCAGAAGAACTCATGTGTCTGGATGAGCCAACTCGGGATCTGTTAATTGATTGCACATCTCTAGGGGAAAGTGTTGATCTCAGCTTTGAGGAGCTGTATGGAGATGAGTTGGAATTTCTCAACATTAGGAATGAAAAAAATTCAAAATGAGAAAAGTGGTGATGAAGAATTTTTTAAGGATTGTAATGATATGAGGAAGAAACAATTAAAAAAGGTGAAACTGGGGATGCCGAAGATTCAAATGACAATTCAATTGGCATCCCAATTGTGCCCGATTAAACGGACCCATTGGAACGATGGGAAACGGGCTAGAGGAATACGACCAAAAGAAGTCTTTGGTGGTGGAGATATTTTTTCCCTGTAAATAATTTTGTACATTTTCCCTGTAAATGATTTTGGGACCCTTTTGTAAATAAAACTAAAAATAAAAAAATATAATAATAATATAATAACTTCAAATATGTGGACTTTGGTGTAAATAGCACCAAGAGTTCTACCTCCTCATGACTCCCATTTCAAATCCACCTAGGGTTGTAAATATCCAATTTCACCTAGGGTCATATTAGGATTTCAACCTTTTCAACTTCCTATAAATTCTATCTACCCCGACTCTCTCTCCTAAAACCCCAAACGCATATCAGATCTGAAACCATCTCCTCAAGCGCCGCCCTCAGAAATTTTTCCCCTCCCAGACTCTTTCTGTCTGCCGCGTTTGCGCGACCAGGGCCGCAGATCCGCGGCTTTATTGTCTCTGCTGGAGCGCCGCCAAGTTCTTTGGCCGTCGATTTTCTCTGCTGGTGGCCGATCTGGTGCCCGATCGTCCAAATTCCTGATCCTGTGCCCTCTGCAAACTCGATTTTGAATTCCCCCCACGAATTCTGGGGCGGTTTGATTTTCACTCTCCCGATCTATTGTTAAGCATGGCACCAAATTTGTTTCTTGAGAAGGATTTTGCTAAAAAAATTTGTGATCAAAATGGGTAAGGGCACATTTTTATTGATAGCATTCATGCATGGGATTGGTACTCACTTGTCTATGATAACTCTGATAATGATGCATTTTATTGTCCCGAGTTAGTAACATCATTTTATAATTCAATTGATCATGCATCAGTTAATTTTGAGACATACCAATTCACGGTCCACATGCCCTTAGGTGACATCTTCATCACGATTCCTCTCCTTGAGGAAATCACTCATGTCCCTAGTTACCCCCAACATAGCGATCCCCTTCCACTCATTGATTACATGACCATTATGGGGACTCGCTGCACTGAACAAGACCGCGGGCTAAAGGCCAGTACCACTTTCCGCAATATGCATTGCGTTGGACGATGGATCCAACGCAACATTCTAGGTCTAGACCATATCACATCTTTTAACCGCCCTGTGTTGCAGATTATTCACAACCTAATGACTAGGCAACACACGGTCTGTCTCAACAAGACCATCTTCCATGCCATAATTATCAACTCCTCACGCACCCGGGGTGTTAAACACTCACATGCCATTCTGATTACGCGTCTGTGTAGGACTTTCCTACCGGACGTTGTATTTGACTCTTATGACCGGGTGTTTGTTTCACATGAGAGGCCCACTAGTGCTTACAATAGTTGCTTACATGCGGTCTGGACCCCTAGTGTCCAGCCCGAGGATGTGCCGGTGGAGTCCTCTTCTGAGGAGAGTTTAGAGGAGGAAGATGAACCTGCATTTTGGCATCAGGACCCCCCTACGGACTCACGTGCCTTCATGTCCACCATTTGGCGGGGCATGAAGAAGATTTTTAGGGGACAGGTGCGGCTGAGGAATCAAGTGGAGGAGCAATCCTCTAGACTAGATCGTATTGAGGCCGGCCTTCAGCGCTCACAGTCGGCTGGACCCAGCACCACCGCTGGTCCAAAACGCCGACGGGGGTGATTTTGTTCCTTTACCTATTTCATGCCTATTTTATCTTGCCTACATTGAGGACAATGCATGAGATAGGTATGGGGGGTAGATACTAACTTAGGATTTTTATTTTCTTTTTAGGATTTTTATTTTCTTTTAGGATTTTCATTTTCTTTTTAGGATTTTTCATTTTCTTTAGATTTTACATTTTCTTTTTAGAAAAACCAAAAAAAAATTTAAAAATTAAAAAAAAAAAAAGAAAATTTTGATCCATTTTAAAGAATTAAACTTGATTTTAGGGATTAAGGAAACTCTTAACTATGATTTCTTAATATAAGTCGAAAAGAGGAGTTTTGTTGGATTTTTAGGTTAAGTAAAAAAGGATAAGAAAGATAGCTAGATTTTAATTCTTACTTTAGCATATATACATTAAACATATTGAGGGATTAATCAAAGACTTTGTGATTCTATTTACATATATATATAATAAAAAGAAAAAAAGAAAAAAAAGGAATAAAGTAAGTGTAAATAAATAAATAAATAATTACTTAGCCACTAATTAAGCTGGTTAGCTGTGCCTTAAGAAGCATGGCAAGTCACGCCTAAAGGTGGTTAAGTCCTTAGTATTCGTGGCCTAGTTTACTCGAGTCCTCGAACCTTAGGGATGTATCTTCATCTGGTGCCCTAAGACCGACTGGTTTGGGAGTCATCGGTAAGAGGCTCGTTACATGGGCAAATTAGAAAGCCTAAGGAAGCTAAGGAGGTGTAAATAAATAAATAGATAAATTAAAAAATAATATTGTATATATTAGTAAATAAATGATCTTTAGTCTAAGAAAAATCCTTCATATTTATAGATGTATATATACTAGTTGGATGCAAAATCTGGTCTTCGCTCTATTCCTTAGAAACTTAACCTAAGTTGAAGACAAAACTCTAAATAGACACTCATAAAAAGAATGAAGAGTTTAGGGTAACCTGAAACCTATAGATCAAGTAAGATTCTTGAAAAATATGGATCAAAATTTTCACTAACATTTTTCTTTTTTCTTTATGAATTTTGTGGGTGCAATCCGCTGAAAACTCTCAGGAGACAACACTCCTCCTCTAGGGTAACCTAGAGGTTTAACGACTTGTTGCACGTGCTCAGTGCAATCGTGTCACCTACGAAAGTGGTCTAATAATTTAGTTAGGATTTTTTTCTTTTTCTTTTTGCTCGAGGACGAGCAAAAGCTAGGTATGGGGGTGTGATTGTAGTTCATTTTTGCATCATCTTCCACTTCCATATCATGCTTTATGTAAATAAAAATGAGGTTTTTAATGTTTTTCTCTCTAAATTTACATGTCCACAATTAATGGAGAGGAAGGCCCATAATCAAGGATTTATCAAGGAATAAATGGGATTAATTCGTTGGCGCAAAGGCCAAGATTCTGTCGCGGAAACGCGGCTCTGGCCGCGGATCCGCGGCAGGAATCTGGCCGTTGAGCCAGCGATTTGATCCCACGGTCAAGATTTGAAGGGCCCTTCCTCTGAAGCCTATAAATAGACCCCCAGGCCTCTGCGAGAAAAAGAGGAGAGACTTGGAGAGAAGAGCTTGTATTTTGTAGAGAGTTGTAGGGATTTTCTCTAGTTTTTAGTGCTCTTGTAATCTCCTTCCTCCTTCTAGAATTCTGTAAAAGAGAGAAAGAGAGAGTGTGAGATCTTGTAATCAAAGTGGTGACAACTTGAAGCAAGGATTTATCCATCTATCTTCTCATCTTTGCAAATTCTAGTGCTTTACTTTCATCAAGCTTTAATTTCATTGCATTTTTCTTCTACCATGAATTGTTGTTTTCTTTTCTTTGCAATGTTTAGCTAACTCTCTAACATGACTAGCTAACCACTAACTTTGCTAACTTCTAACTCTTGAGTGATTGCTAACTTTTAATCTTACAATTTTGAGTCTCTTTCATCCCCAATGAAGATGAGTTACTTTCATTCTTGGCAAATGCTTGTTGTAATTCCATATGATTCATGTGAGCCTCATTTAGAGCCTTATCTTTAGAACAAGTGCCTTGATGGAACATGGAGATGGATCACCTAACTTTACTATTGGTTTGTAGTACAATTTTCTTACTTCAATGCTAGCTTGAGTATGGCCTTGAATGACTAATGAATCTTGTATCTTCCTCCTTAGCATTCCCTTGAGTGGCACTCCTTGATTTCACCATTGAAATTCTATCTCGGGAGTCGATGAATCAATGAGGCTACAAGACAAGACCGAGAAGATTATTCATCCTCCAAGTAGGAAAGTAATTTGACCAACAAGCAAGACAAACCCTTGCCGATGAATCAACATGAGGCATGCATCACCATAATGAGATTAGTAAGTTAGTAAATTAGAAATGTTAGCTAGTCATGGTTTCTTCCATCTAAAAGTTTTTCAAAAGTTTTCCTTCGCTAGTTTTCTTTCCAAACAAGTCAAATTTTTCAAGTTCTTTTCACTTTCTTTTCCATCGGTTTTCTTTCCATGCAACAAATCCACGACGAATTTTCCCGCTACTTTTTCATGTCATTTTTCTTTTGAACATAGAAGAACTCTCGTTTTCTTTCTTCACAACTTAACCGTAAAGCTTCCATCGCGAGCTCTCCCTGAGGATCGACCCGTAATAGCCTATGCTACTACGGTGATTCGAAAGGAGTAAATAAACATTGTTAATACATTTTGGAGTTATTGAGCATAACATAAGAGTACCGAAGGTTGATTCTAAACCCTCTCTATCTCTGAATATAGTACACTCCTACTTCCTTCCCTATCAGTGAGGCGGTCATGATGCTGGCGAGGAGGAAAAGAATGCAACAATGGATGTGGGAGTCTTTGAAGCAAGGGAAATCAAGGTATTGTCCTATAGGAGAGGGTAATCTGGAGAGCTCATGAGATAGTTAAGGTTGGTGGATGCTGGTGGTTTTTTGGTGGTTGGGGGTGAAGGTTGATGATTGACATTGTTTTATATCATTTTTATGCTCATATTTATCCATTTTGTATTTAAATAATACTACTCAGATATATTTTGGTGATTTTTGCAGACAAAGCTATTAGGAGAAGATTGGATAATAAAAGCACACTCTGAAGACTTTAGGCATGCTTAAAAGAGTTTGAAGGTAAGATAGGAGACCTGATGTTGCTTGAATTGATTACTACACTTGCAACAAACATTCAAAGAAATATGCATTAAATAGAAGGAGTTTGAGTCTAGTTGGGGCTAAAATGCAAATTCACAAAGTTCAGGAGGCTAAATGTAAATTTAAGACTGAAAAGCTTGATTTGTATAATTTTATAATTTTTTTTAGGGAGTTGGTCATAAAAATCCCTAACTTTGCAACCTATAAAAGGCACATGTGAGCTAGGATTAGAATTTTATCTCAAATTCTGCGTTAGTTTTAATTATAAAATATTTTTTTATTTGATCGGGGGAAAATCGTGCACAAAATGTGTCATTAGAAATAACTAATTGAAGGGTGTGTGCTTTGGCTTCCTTGATATTTTCGTTATAGCATAGAGGCTAAACGGGTCGAATCCACAGGGACGAAAAGCGATAGGAGCTTTACCGGTCGATTCACGTGTGAGTTATGTATTCTTCAATGTTTTAAAGAATCAAAAGAAAAGAAAACAAAGAATGAAAAAAGAAGCGTATGGTGAAAACAAAGATAGAAACATTGAAAAGAATGTATTTGTGATTTTTAATATTATTTCTAAAATAAAGTAAAAATGAAAGAAAACTCATGGCTACTAACTACTAATGGCTCCACTAACATGCTAACCTCTTGTGATAGTTGTCTCACATGTATCTTTAGCCATCACTAGTCCTTGATTCAAGATCATTACAAAGCATAACCCATAAGATCACTTTCACATCCAAACTCAACACAAGTGCAAGCTACACTTAAACCATCAAAACTAAAGTAGAGCAAGCATGGAATAAAATAATGTTAGCTTGTTAGAGAGTTAGAGCGTTAGAATCCATCATCATGAGCTAACAATAACTCTTGCAAAAGTAAGGTCAAGCAGAAGCTATTAGTTCATATGGATTATCAAGTAAGAATTTAAAAAATTAGTGGTTAGTAATTAGTTGCCATGAGAAAAAATTAGCTAAGCCTGCAAAAGAAGTTAGAGAGAAGAAAATAAGTAGAGATAAAAAGAGAACCTTTCATAGAGTGTCACCCTCCATTACAAGCACTCTAATTTTCATCCTATGTATCACTCTTTTTCCTGTTATAAGATCTGCAAGAAATAAAAAATATAAAAGAGAAAGAAGAAGAACAACTAACCTAAACTAAAGAGAGAAAACTACCCTAAAAACTGCATACAAGGAGAAAAACTAACCCTAAAAACTCTCCTCCCTTCTGTTCTGAAAAATTTAGGGTATTTATAGGCAAAGGGGGGCACCAGGGAGGCATCAAAGGGTCATGCGTCAAAGCTCGACACGTGGCCCCACCAAAAGGCCGCAGAAACGCATTTTGTCGTGTTTTTGCCGCCCTTCTGGGGTCATGCGCGCCGCGCCAAGGAGTGCAGCCTTCTGTCGCACACCAGTCCTTGTACCTCCTAACAGTTTGTTGAAATTTGCTCTCATATTTGGCAGATCCAGTGTTTAAAAGTCAATGACTATTTTTGTAGGCTTTAAATATCACCAAATGTATGGGATTTTATGCTTCTTCTTCATTTCATGTCATGGACCTAAAAACATATAAGAGAGGTATTATTAAAAGAATTTAATATTGAATAAATGTGAAGATGTGGTATGATATATGCAATTTTAGAGACTAATCAGCAGCGTCTTTAATTTCTCTTGTTTCGTTTATTCTTTCTGCATTTCAATTATTGAGAGAATCAATGGCATTCTCGTTTTGCGTCCGACAAGACTGCGCGCCCTTTTCTCTTCCTTTTGTCCTGTGTGAAAAGTCGACGGAGAGGAATTAAATCAACGTGTTTCTCACTCCGAGAGTCATGCACGAGAAAAGGCAGTTCTCTGCCTCATTTTAGCAGGCGGCGGCGAGGTGTCATTGTCGTGTTCCGCCTCGTCTACTGTACACGATGAGAAGGTGGGCTGAAACACATTTTTTGCCTCGTTCACTACGCACGTGTTATATCACGGGCGGCGACCCTTTTCACCCTCGTTTTTAGTGCAACAAACTGGCGAGCGGGCGTGGTCTGCTGACGTTAACGGGCTGAAACACATTTGCTGCCTATATAAACCCCATTTGAGAGCTGTTTTGGAACAAGATTTTCAAGGAGAAAATTTTCATACTCTTTCAGTGTTTTCCAGCAAAAAGTTTTGGGTTCAAAATTCTTATTCTCTATTTGTTTTTAAAGTATTTGTTAAATTCAAAGAAAATAGTCTTTTGGGAATTTATTTTTGGTCTAAAAATTCTATATCTATTTGAAGATTTCCCACGTGATTTTCTTTGTTCAAAACACTTTGTTTTCTCACACTTGAGCTTATCATTCTCCTCTCTATAGGATCTTTATTTGTGAGAAAGAGATTGGTTTGTGGTCTTTTGATCACCAAGTTGTAAACCCTCCTACTTTGTGTTATCTCTTGTGTAGAGATTGATTTTGGAGTGGTGGCTTTGTGCCCTATCCCTCTAATGAGAGGTTGATTGGTTGTTTGGCTTTGTGCCAATCCCTCAAGTGTGAGGTGATTGATTTGTGGTGGCTTTGTGCCTAGCCTCTAAGTGTAGAGGTTGTGTTTGTAATTGAGAGAGGAGTTGTATACTCCCGATTGTATTGCCCCAAATCCTCAGTGGAGGTTCCCTGTGTGGGAGTCCTGTGTGGACAAGTTAGTAGAAATCCTTCTGTGTGAAGGCGGGGACGTAGATCTGTGTGCTCGAATCTCGAAACAAATCTCGATGTTTGCGTTTGATCCATTGACTCTAACTCTCTCTCTCTCTCTCTCTATTACTTTGTGCATCTATTCATATTGCCATATTTTATTATATGCTTGGCTTGTTTGTGTGTGCCTCACTTGTGTTTAACCACAAGAGCTCATATAGCACCTCAACTCTTATTCAGAGGAATCAAGAGGAGTTAGTCCAGAGCCCTTCACCGGGAATTCGGCTACAATAGTTGGTTACATTAAGTGTGTCACAATTTTATTTTTAATTTCCGCATTTTGTTCATTAGATTAGCCGTACACCTATTCACCTCCCTCTAGGTGTACTTACAATTGGTATCAGAGCCTACGCTCCTGATATTAGGTTTAACCACCTAGGAGTGTGATATTGGTTTGCTAATCTTGCATTTGCATTTGCACACATATTGTTTGCACTCATGGATAGCCCTCCCATGTTTGATATCTCTAGACTTGATATATGGAAGGTTATGATGAGTTGTCATTTAAAAGCCCTAGGATATAAAGTTTACCTTGCCATTACCAAGGAATCCTACCTTAGTGATAGCAAGCATATAGAGGCCAATGCACAAGCCCTAAAGGCACTTAGAGCATCACTTGATAAAAAATATTTACATGTTTTTTCTCACTATGATTCCGCTTTTGCAGTGTGGAACATTTTGACATCTCCCGAGCTACCAACGCTTATAAATAAGAAGAGGAGATCTAGTCGAGACGAGTCCGACGAACGTTACTTCATGATCTAAGGGAATGACTCCCTTGAGGTACATTCGGACACTAAACTAGATGTTAGCACTAGTTCTCATTGCAATGATTGTATGGATGCACAAGCCTTAATGAGGAACTTGCCAAAAATTGTGAAAATTTGATTTCTAAATACAAACTTTTGAAAAAGGATAGTTTTGTTTTGAAAGAAGAAAATAAAAATTTATCTTCTAGACTTGACATTGCTTTGCAAGAAAGGAATGAGATTTCAAGTGAACGTGACTCACTTAAATCCCAATTTGATCTTGTCTTAAATGAAAATAAAATTTTGAAAAGTAAAAGGATTGTGAAAATGTTTTAAAGAAAAATGAGGCTTTATCTTCAAAACTTGATTTTGTTTTAAAAGAGAATGATTCCTTGAAAATAAAAATTGCTTCTATTTCAAAAAAATTGGAAATTGTTTCAAATAAAAATGTTTCTTTGAAAAATGATTTGTCTACACTTATTTGACATGCTAGTGTAGCTTCACCTAACTTACCTATTGCATGCACCTCTTCAAAAATTGAAAATGATATATCTTTACTTAAGAAGAGTGTTGATTGTTTGGGCTCGACTTTGAGCCATTGTGCTTTGAATCACTCACAGTTGGAATCTATGTTTCGAAAGAAACAAGTTCCTCTTATGCATGCACACAAACCACGGCATACACATGCTCCTCACGTACACTCCTATAACACGATGTATGCTCATGTGTACACATGTACACATTGTGGACGTAAGGGCCACCTTGCTAAGTTTTGTTATGATCGTATACATGATTCAAATTTAGCAACTAAGTTTGTTTGGGTTAGGAAAGGTTTTAACCCCCATGGACCCAAAAGAGTGTGGGTACCAAAGATCACCCCTATTGTATTTGATGTAGGTGTGGGCTCTCGCTTGACGTGAGAGCGATGGTGCCTTGAGGTGGATGCGTTCCGAGCTTAAAGAGGACTATTTGGATGCATCACTTTCAAGGGGTGTTTGGTGGGAGGACTACCTTATTTTTGAAGACATGGAGAGTTGCCCTCATGGTTTTGGTAACAATCTCTTACTCCTCATTTATTGTTTACATGCTTTTCATATCATTGATTTTAGCATGTTATGATATTTCATGATTAATATGTTATATGCCATGATATTTAGATTAGTGATATACATGATTAGTTATTTGAGACACCCATGTTTAATATGGATTTATACCTTTGTGTTCTCACATTTGTTTTAACTAATGTGTATGTTCTAGATCTATACATGTGCATGTACATAATGATCATATGTATGTTTATGAGTTTTGTTTTAATTTTCATGCTTCATGCTTTGATTACTTGTCTAGAAATTAGTTTTCATTAAAACTTGGATATATACTTGTACAACTAGTGAGCCACAAATAGATTATTACATATTTGTACTTGAACGCTCATTTGTACTCATTAGATGTACTAGTATAGCCTAGTTTTGATGATTCATACATTTGACTTGTATTCCCATATTGTACATGTTTTTCATATTTATATGTTTAACTTCATATATATGTCTATTTTGTCTAAACTAATTATTATACATATACATCCTTGAGCCACTTGCCTTCATGCATATACTTTTGTGGACTCATTTATATTTGGATATGTATGTATACTCTAGTTTATATAAAACATACATATGTCTTGAAGATTAAATTATTTTGATGAAAATTAGATTTTCTTGATTTTCATGTTTTATGGAATATATTCTTATTTTATTCCTTACTTGAAGGATTTCATACTAATTTACAAGTTTTTCATTAAACTAGTTCGTATTTTTCATTTGGTAGAGTTTTCAAACATACTATATTTTCAAACTTATTTTTGAAAACACCTACCCATTCAAGGGCGGTTGGTTGGGCGACCATGCCTTGTATGCTTATTATTGAAAATCCATTTAAAACATGTGCATGAAATGGGTAGTAGGAAGTATGAGTTATACACTTGATCTTATTATATTTTCAATTGGTATCATTAGATCTTTTCAATTGGTATCACTATTGACATTCTTTTTGTATACTCATATATTTTATTTGTACTTACTATATCTCTATATCTTTGAGCACAAATTTTAGTTATGCTAAGCTTGATTTCTTAAGTGACTATCATATTTCAATTGATTATGTTTCAAATGGTATCTTATACAAACTTATGCATCATTTTATTTGGTATTTCATGAAGGGGGAGAAAATTTATATTTCACTTTTCAATTGGTTTTGCTTACATTTGGTATTTTACTCCCACACTTTATGAAAATGATTGAAAAAGGATATTGATTATTGTTGGTATCTTATGCTTCTAATGAAAATTACTTTCAATTGGTACTAATCTTTATTATTGATATCAAGATTATCTATATATCTTTTAATTGATATCAAAATTTTTGGTTAAATTAGTCAAAATGATTTATTTACTTATAATTGGTATTTAAATTTATGTTAAAAATATTTTTTTATGTACTTTCAATTGGTATGCTTTATTGATATCATGATGCACTAAATTGATATATTTTTTTTCCAATTGGTAACATAAAGTCTTGACTTGCTTTCACCCCTTATTGATTTTTTTCGTTTAAGACAAAAAGGGAGAGAACATTATTTTATTATTTTCTTTGACCCCTTTGTTGATGATTGACAAAAAGGGGGAGAAGTATTTGTGAGTTTATATGCATGTTTAAGTATTTGTGAGTTTATATGCATGTTTATTGGTTTATTTGAGTTTCATTTGGTATCAAGAGCTTTTATTGTTTCATGCTTTATTGTTTTGTTTTATTGATATCAAGAAACTTTTGTTAAAATTTTTATTGTTGGTATCAAGAGCTTGTATTGATTATCTTTCAATTGGTATCAAGATTTTTTTTAATTATTGGTATCAAAAGCTTTCAAGAGTTTTTTTATTAATTGGTATCAAGAGCTTTTATTGCTTTTATTGATAAAGTTTTCAAATTGAAATTTTATTGGTATCAAGAGCAATTATTTAAGAACATGTTTATTTCAAAAAGGAAAAGGAATTTATTTTAAAAGTTTGGTATCAAGAGCATGTTCATTTCATTATTTCAGCATGTTGATGCATATTCATATTTAGTATTCATTGCATATATTATTGTTTATTGTTATGCATAAGTTAAGGGGGAGCTTCTTTGAAGCTTAACTTTAATCCATGCATATATAACTCTATGAGTTTTCTCATCATCAAAAAGGGAGAGATTGTTGGCCCAGAGGCCTTCCACTCTAGTTTTGATGACGATTAACTCATGTAGTTATAGTTTACTAATAATCTTGTGATGTTTAGTTTCAGATACTTAACCAAGATATTAGTAGGTGATTAGCTTCAACAAAGGTGTTTTGGAGCTTTCACATGGTGATTCAAGAGCCCGATCGTCAAAGTTCATATCTAGCACTCGTTGGAGTCAAGCTCGATGGATCACGTTTGGATCGAGTCGACTTGGAGATGGCGCTCTACAAGAAGATCTCGGTACAGTATTTAGTTTATAGTTTAGATCCATTTATTAAAGATTAGATAGTGTGATATGCTCAAGTTCACAACACACACGTTTCATGTTTTGGTTTTGGTTTTCGGTTTTAGTTTAACTGATCTTAGTTTTTCATGAATAGATAGAATCAAAATAAGTTTACATGGTTTAATGTATATTAGATTTGTTCTATATACATCTATGCTTCAACTATTTAAACAAACTTAGTTTGATAGTCTATTTCATGAGTTTGGTGTTTTGGTATTTTAACAAAACGTATTTTTAGATTTTAAGTCAAAAACAGTGATATATATATCTTTCATGTATATTGGATTATATCCATATACTATATGCTTCAAAGTTGTTTCAATATCATGTTTTTGTATTTGGATGAGTTTTGGACAAAACAATTTTCCATTTCAAAAATCCTAGTTTTGGAAAATACGGAATTTGGTTTTTGGTAAAATTTTCATAACACAAAAAGAGTTCAAAATGTTTGTAACTTAGTTTGATTTTTACTCAAACAAGTTTGTATTTCAAAGAGAATATAAGAACTTATTTTTGTGGATTTTTAGAAATTTTATGAGATTTATTTGACAAATAAAAACCCAAGTTTTAAATCCCTTAACCTGCCCTGCCAGGCTCTGGCGGTCGACCGGACCGGTCGACCGGATCGGTCGACCGACGTGCACAAAAACGTGCACGCTGACCAGCCACTTAGGCCGGTCGACCGAGCAGTCGACCGACTGAAAGTGCCCCACTCTTGGGTGGGGGCGGTCGACCGGACGGTCGACCGTGAGGCTTGGCATGGTCGACCGAGCGGTCGACCAGCCAGAGAGCAACTGCTCTCTGGAATTGGTGCGGTCGACCGGGCGGTCGACGGTAGGCTCAACGGTCATATTTTTGACCGTTGGCCGGTCGACCGATCGGTCGACCGGAAGGCCATTCTGGGCCTAGTCAGCTGCCAACGGGCAGATTCCCTTGGGGCCTATATAAACCCCATTTGAGAGCTGTTTTGGAACAAGATTTTCAAAGAGAAAAATTTCATACTCTTTCAGTGTTTTCCAGCAAAAAGTTTTGGGTTCAAAATTCTTATTCTCTATTTATTTTTAAAGTGTTTGTTAAATTCAAAGAAAATAGTCTTTTCGGAATTTGTTTTTGATCTAAAAATTCTATATCTATTTGGAGATTTCTCAAGTGATTTTCTTTATTCAAAACACTTTGTTTTCTCACACTTGAGCTTATCATTCTATCCTCTCTATAGGATCTTTGTTTTGTGAGAAAGAGATTAGTTTGTGGTCTTTTGATCAACAAATTGTAAACCCTCCTACTTTGTATTATCCCTCTTGTGTAGAGGTTGATTTTAGAGTGGTGGCTTTGTGCCCTATCCCTCTAGTGAGAGGTGATTGGTTGTTTGGCTTTGTGCCCATCCCTCTAGTGTGAGGTGATTGATTTGTGATGGCTTTGTGCCTAACCTCTAAGTGTAGAGGTTGTGTTTGTAATTGAGAGAGGAGTTGTGTACTCCCGGTTGTATTGTCCCAAATCCTCAGTGGAGATTCCCTGTGTGGGAGTCCTGTGTGGACAAGTTAGTGAAAATCCTTCTGTGTGAAGGCGGGGACGTAGAGCTGTGTGCTCGAACCTCGAAACAAATCTCGGTGTTTGCGTTTGATCCATTGACTCTAACTCTCTCTCTCTATTACTTTGTGCATCTATTCATATTGCCATATCATATTATATGCTTGGCTTGTTTGTGTGTACCTCACTTGTGTTTAACCACAAGAGCTTTATATAGCACCTCAACTCTTATTCAGATGAATCAAGAGGAGTTAGTCCAGAGCCCTTCACCGGGAATTCGGCTACACTCGTTGGTTACATTAAGTGTGTTGCAATTTTAGTTTTAATTTCCGCATTTTGTTCATTAGATTAGCCGTACACCTATTCACCCCCCCCCCTCTAGGTGTACTTACAGGTTTATTATTATAATTTTGTGAACAATTTCATTATGAGTATCTTAATTCCTTACAAGCATCTAGGGCGATGAACGTAGGCTAGACTTTCATGTGGTCATATTTAGATCTTTTCTCTGAGGCTTCAAGTTCACATCAAATTATCTAGAGCTATTAAGGAAATGAATTTCAAGAGTAAATAAAGATTTGACTGGTTATATATGTAGAATCTATATTCCATGCTTAGATGTTTTACCACTTTCCTACTTTAACTTTAATAATTCTAAATTGATTAATTTTTTATGGACTATGTGATTAGACTTAATAACATGTGCTTAGATCGAACATTTTGGAATTAATTCCCTAATAGAAATGGTGATTTGATAATTCATAAATAACTAGCAGAGAGAGACAGGGATTGACCACATGATGCTAATTTAGGAGATTCAAACCTAGGTAATTGACTTTTCTAAATTGCTAATTAGTTCAACCCAAAAAATCCAACCTCTCAATTCACCTAAATACTGTTGTAGAATTAAAAAATCACTGTCCCTGAGGATTGACCATCACTTGTGGTATTTTAGAACAATGAGAAAAAATTCATATCAGTTGATGAGGGCATTTGTTAGGTGGAGGAGAGTCTTTGGGTTATGATGAGGAGTGCAGTGGTTCAGTAGGAGGTGGCGGCGGCGATGGTTATGGTTGAAACAATCGGTGTTGACCTAGCGGTTGTGGAGGTGACACTAGAGGGTTTGATGATCGCGACAGGAGGTGAGGAACAGTGGCGGGCAGAGGAAGAGGCGATGGGCGAAGAACTATTGCCATAAGTAATCATGAAGTGTCCGATCTTGTTGTATTTCAAAGCAAACGATATCATTGCTATACAAGAGGACTATGTGTACCTTTTGGCTGCACTAGAGGCACCTACCAGACGATAGGAGAAAGAAACGGTGGTGGAAAGGTTTTAGAGAGAGTTTGGTAGTGGTGGTTGAAGGGAGAGTGTACAATCTTAATGATGGAGTTTTTAACTCCTTGGTGATAGTACAGATTTTGCACGGAGTGCTGGATGCAAAAGATATGCAAGCAGATACAGTCACATATCGACAGGACTACCCTAGACTGTTGACAGGCCAACAAAACTGTCGACAGGTCCTGGTTCAGGTCTGTCACAATGATTTACAGAAAGCATGGTGCGTCTCAGGCTGTCGATAGGTCTCTTCAGCTATCGATAACATTTAGGTTATGGGCGTATCCGAGTATGATTCTGAATTTATTTCAGATCCGAATTCAGAGTTTTTGGTTTTCTTTTCTTCGTAGACTCTATGGCTATATAAGGATGGGTATTGTCCTTATGTATTATATCCTAAAATTAATCGATCAATAAAATCTCTCTCCCCTTCTGTCCTGAGGATGTAGGCAATTTTCGAACTTCGTTATATATGTGTTTTCTGTGTATGTTTTTGTAATACCCCGTTCCCGGAATACGTACTTAGTTGCGTACTCAGTTTTTCGACCGTATTTTTCGATTTACTTTCCGTATTTGACCGATTTTAATTTTAAATATTATTTTCCAATATAATCTATTTTATATGATTTTCTGGAATTTTCTAGAAATAAAAGGAATTTCTTCAAAACCGGTGTCGACCAGTGCCACTGATCGATCTCCGAATTTTTATCTTACAAACTGTTTAGAATTTCTAAAAGATTCTTTAGACATTTTTTCTTAGAATTATATTTACTACTTAAATACTTTTTCTGAAGATTTTACGAATTTATGGATTTTCCGCCGGAGTCGGTAGGTAACTGGTTCCGGGATCTTTAGATTTAAAACTATAAAGTATTTCTTAAAACGGATTTCACTATTGTTCTTAATATAATATTATGGATTTTTAATATTTATTTCGGGTGGTTCCGTGATACTTGATTTCGGGACGTATCCGGTATTTTCCCGAAAGATTTCCGCATTCACGACTTTAAACCGGGAATCCGTGTTTCCAATATTTCATTGTTGGAGTTAGAGAAAATATCTTCTCTTTTCCAATTCATTTCCTTTTCCTATTTCCTTTCCCTTTAATTCTCCACCACACATCCCTTACTTCACCCTTAAGCTTTGCCACCTCATCACTTCCACCTCACCCTTCCACACACTTCCTTTAATCTCCACCACACATTTCCTCCACCTCACCCCACACATGGCAAGCTCCTATTGGCTAGAGAGAACACCTCACCCTCTCTTTGGCACACTTTGATTGGCCAAGAATTTCCCTTTTACACAAAAGCCCCTCTATATTATTTAATTACTTCTCCTTTACAAATTCAAACCCTATTTAAACAAATCCCTTACACTTTTAATTCTTTTCTTCACTTCATCAAGAAACCAACCTTTGCAAATCCCTCTCCTTCTCTAAAGCAAACCCTAGGTTCCTCTCCATCTCAAGCAACTTGGTTTAAGGATCGTCCGCGATATCGTCAAGGATCGCGTTGGTGCTTTTCATCGAATTCCATCTCTTCGGGACTCGTAAAAGCCCCAAACAACCGATCGAAGTGAGTATATTTACTCACCAAGACTTTTCCTAATTCCTAGCATATTTGTATACCCCTATTTTATTCACTTGAGTCATAAAAAAATACTATTTTTAACCAATCAAAACAACCACCACAAAATCAGATTTTTAGAACAGAACACAGCCTATTTCAGAACTCCGGTCGACCGGCCCAAGGGGGGCAGTCGACCGATGTGCACAACCGTGCACAGTTTTGTGTAGGCGGTCGACCGGTCCACCAACCAGTCGACCGGCCTAGGGGACCTGGAGCTCACGCATTTGGTACGGTCGACCGGCAGTCGACCGGTACCCGACCGCCCTTGTAACCCCAGTCGACCGGCAGTCGACCGGGACTCGACCGGCCCAACCTGGAGCTCACGGCCTTAAATCGGTCGACCGGTCACATGACCCAGTCGACCGATAAGCCTGTTTTGGGTTATAAATTGCTGATTCCTTTCTTTTCTAGAATTGGATCCTTTTGTTGATACATGTGTTACATGTAATCATTGTTTATGCGTCGTAACTGTTACCACATGACATATTACTTGATAGACATCAACCACTTGTCAATTCCTTAAACTTGATAGTTTTAGGTTTCCTTTTAACACATGTATATCACCTGACATGCTAGACCATTTTGTTAGGCTATGACTGGCCCTGATCATGATTTATTTCTTGTGACATATCACCACTTGTCATGCTATCTCTTGACACCAAGCATGATACACTGATTCTTATAATTATCACGATGAAGGGAATGTAGCACCTGATTACTGTTATGTACTGATTACTGTTATGGACTGAATATGTACTGATGACTTGTTATATTCCTGCTCTTTCCCTAAATCTGATAATTATGATTAATGAGATGCAACTTATGTGGGTATGGGGGGAAGTGATGGATGCCGGAATGATACCTTGCTTATAGTGGACGGATATAGTATATATATATATATGTATATATATATATACGCAATGGTGTAAGTGACTATGGCATTACTGAATATGGCATTGAATATGGCTAACCGGTTCCAGGTGTATGGAAACCACTATAAGAAGTGTTATCAGTTCTCCATCTACTTCCGGTAACGACCCTCGACTTTCTTATATATGGATGTATGTGTGTGAGATGTACACTCAACCACATACCTAGATATATGAGTTAGACGAGTAATAGTAATAATAATGAGAATAATAGTAGACGTTACCTATTATGATTCTATGTCATGTTTCCTGTTATAGTTTCCGTCACGAGTACTTGTTATGATATCCGTCTTAGTTCCGGTTATGACTTATGGTACACGTATCATGGATCTTTACGATTACTGTTATGTATTCCTGTCTTGATCATAGTATGATTTGCATTTCTGATTCTATACGCTTGGATATTCTGTGGCATGAGATAACGGTATATATATGAGGGTTTCCTTGTTTGGATTATTCCTTCGATGTACTAGTCTCATGGGACAGTGACCTAAGTGTATAAAATCACTTTTGCTAACTAACTATCAGCTTTACTTAGATTTCCTGTTCCATGATGATTATGACGTTATATACCATACTTGTGTTCTAATCCTATATTATCGTCTTAGCCATTTGGTTGTTTTATTGTTCATATGTCTTGATTCCTTGGATTCGCATATTCAGATTTAGAAGCTGGATTGTAGTGGAGCTGTCTACTGTAGATCGAGCCTTCCTTGTGAGCTGATCGTCTAGCTCCAGTTCCTCGTGCCAGACTCCTCGCTCTTCCCTCACGAGTTCTCCTTTCTACTTGTGAGCTTTTGTATACATCTTGTATATTTTCCTTTTGGACTTGTATTATGATGTAATACACATGTAGAGTGTAATACTTTATAATATCATGTATAACTTTGTATATGTACCTTTTATGTTGGCATATCTGTATGAATACCACGCTTTGTGTGTACTCTGATTTCCTTGTTGTACTTTTATGCTTAGCGTATATACGTGGGGACTTCTTCTGACCTACGTATATACGTTGCAGTGACGTCCCCGTATCTGAGAAATCGGGGCGTTACAAGTTGGTATCAGAGCCTAGGCTCTCAAACCTAAAGTACAATCAAGTGGCAAATTCTAGTAATTTGCTTATGCCAACTACAATATACAAAGTTATAGAGTCCTTTTTGATTTCCTTCATTGATCAATCCCTTCATGTCCTAAACTTCTTTCCATTGCTTCCAATTCCAGTTATCATTCGATGGAGAGACGCTCGGGTCGTAACAACATCGGGCAGGTACCCAATGGACCCGTAGGAGGAGAGAATGCTGATGTCCTGAGGATTATTCAGACTATGCTGGGGAACCAGCAACAGCAGATGGAAAATCAGCAGCAGCAGACAGAGCTCCTTAGGCAAGAGCTAGCAGCCCCGAAGGAACAGAAGCCGGGGAATGTATCGGATTTCCGGAGATTACAGCCTGCGGTATTCACGGGGAGTGAGAAACCATTAGAGGCGGAGCAATGGTTGACGGACACGACAGACCTGTTGAATGCAGCTCGTGTCCCACCGGAGAGTCAAGTTGAGGTCGCTAAGATCCAGCTGAAGAACATAGCTCGGACTTGGTGGCTTGCAGAGGAGGCCCGCTTGGAAAGGCCTATCACTTGGGCTACCTTCTCCAAGAGTTTCTACAGCCGCTTCTTTCCGACTACAGCACAGGAGGAGATGGAGGAGCAATTCATCGGACTCAAGCAGGAAAACAAGTCGGTGGACGAATATGCCGCGGACTTCCTTAGACTCAGCCGCTTCGCTCCGTATATGGTGACGGACGAAGAGAAGCGGGCGAGCAGGTTTCAGAAGGGTCTTCGGATGGAAATTCAGATGTACCTGATGCCCCAGGAGTTGAAGACATATGCAGATGTTCTTTCTATCGCTCGGAAAGTAGAGCGGGGGTTTGAGAAGACTCAGGGGGACCAGATGAGACACCAGGCCAAGAAGAGGCCTTTTGAGTTGATAGATGAGGGAGATGCAGGTAGGGCAGATCATGGCCCGATGATGAAGAGACCATCCCAACCTACTATGTCTCAGATTGTATGCAATTATTGCCACAGACCCGGACACTATAAGGGAGACTGTCGAGTGGCCAAGGGATTATGTTTGGCGTGTGGGTCAGGGGGTCATATGATACGGGATTGCCCGTACAGAAAGTTTGGACATATGGCACCAGTCCGACCAGCACATCCAGCCCCAGCTCTCCCAGCTCCACCATTAAGGAGAAATCCAGGACCTGTTGACCGTAGAGCTCCGTTTCCACCTCAACAGTATGGTCATCAGCAGAGAGGAGTGGGAACCAGGGCAGACCATGGTAGAGGTCAAGTTCGTGTCATGGAGGCAGAGGCATCAGAGGATGCAGCAGAGTGGGAAAGCCAGTATCTAGATCAGGAGCCTTAGGACTATCATGGTAACCACTACCTTAGATCTTGTCTTTAAATTGGTTATCTTTCTAGATATTTCCCTTATCATTCTATTATTGTCCATCCTGATCCTTCTTGTGTTTACCTTGCGTTTATTTCGAAATTTTCGAGGACCTTTAATTCCACCCTTACCTCCCTTCGTGTTCAATTTACCCCTTAGCGAAATTGCGAGGACGCAATTTTTTGTAAGGTGGGTAGATTGTAATACCCCGTTCCCGGAATACGTACTTAGTTGCGTACTCAGTTTTTCGACCGTATTTTTCGATTTACTTTCCGTATTTGACCGATTTTAATTTTAAATATTATTTTCCAATATAATCTATTTTATATGATTTTCTGGAATTTTCTAGAAATAAAAGGAATTTCTTCAAAACGGTGTCGACCAGTGCCACTGATCGATCTCCGAATTTTTATCTTACAAACTGTTTAGAATTTCTAAAAGATTCTTTAGACATTTCTTCTTAGAATTATATTTACTACTTAAATACTTTTTCTGAAGATTTTACGAATTTATGGATTTTCCGCCGGAGTCGGTAGGTAACTGGTTCCGGGATCTTTAGATTTAAAACTATAAAGTATTTCTTAAAACGGATTTCACTATTGTTCTTAATATAATATTATGGATTTTTAATATTTATTTCGGGTGGTTCCGTGATACTTGATTTCGGGACGTATCCGGTATTTTCCCGAAAGATTTCCGCATTCACGACTTTAAACCGGGAATCCGTGTTTCCAATATTTTCATTGTTGGAGTTAGAGAAAATATCTTCTCTTTTCCAATTCATTTCCTTTTCCTATTTCCTTTCCCTTTAATTCTCCACCACACATCCCTTACTTCACCCTTAAGCTTTGCCACCTCATCACTTCCACCTCACCCTTCCACACACTTCCTTTAATCTCCACCACACATTTCCTCCACCTCACCCCACACATGGCAAGCTCCTATTGGCTAGAGAGAACACCTCACCCTCTCTTTGGCACACTTTGATTGGCCAAGAATTTCCCTTTTACACAAAAGCCCCTCTATATTATTTAATTACTTCTCCTTTACAAATTCAAACCCTATTTAAACAAATCCCTTACACTTTTAATTCTTTTCTTCACTTCATCAAGAAACCAACCTTTGCAAATCCCTCTCCTTCTCTAAAGCAAACCCTAGGTTCCTCTCCATCTCAAGCAACTTGGTTTAAGGATCGTCCGCGATATCGTCAAGGATCGCGTTGGTGCTTTTCATCGAATTCCATCTCTTCGGGACTCGTAAAAGCCCCAAACAACCGATCGAAGTGAGTATATTTACTCACCAAGACTTTTCCTAATTCCTAGCATATTTGTATACCCCTATTTTATTCACTTGAGTCATAAAAAATACTATTTTTAACCAATCAAAACAACCACCACAAAATCAGATTTTTAGAACAGAACACAGCCTATTTCAGAACTCCGGTCGACCGGCCCAAGGGGGGCAGTCGACCGATGTGCACAACCGTGCACAGTTTTGTGTAGGCGGTCGACCGGTCCACCAACCAGTCGACCGGCCTAGGGGACCTGGAGCTCACGCATTTGGTACGGTCGACCGGCAGTCGACCGGTACCCGACCGCCCTTGTAACCCCAGTCGACCGGCAGTCGACCGGGACTCGACCGGCCCAACCTGGAGCTCACGGCCTTAAATCGGTCGACCGGTCACATGACCCAGTCGACCGATAAGCCTGTTTTGGGTTATAAATTGCTGATTCCTTTCTTTTCTAGAATTGGATCCTTTTGTTGATACATGTGTTACATGTAATCATTGTTTATGCGTCGTAACTGTTACCACATGACATATTACTTGATAGACATCAACCACTTGTCAATTCCTTAAACTTGATAGTTTTAGGTTTCCTTTTAACACATGTATATCACCTGACATGCTAGACCATTTTGTTAGGCTATGACTGGCCCTGATCATGATTTATTTCTTGTGACATATCACCACTTGTCATGCTATCTCTTGACACCAAGCATGATACACTGATTCTTATAATTATCACGATGAAGGGAATGTAGCACCTGATTACTGTTATGTACTGATTACTGTTATGGACTGAATATGTACTGATGACTTGTTATATTCCTGCTCTTTCCCTAAATCTGATAATTATGATTAATGAGATGCAACTTATGTGGGTATGGGGGGAAGTGATGGATGCCGGAATGATACCTTGCTTATAGTGGACGGATATAGTATATATATATATATGTATATATATATATACGCAATGGTGTAAGTGACTATGGCATTACTGAATATGGCATTGAATATGGCTAACCGGTTCCAGGTGTATGGAAACCACTATAAGAAGTGTTATCAGTTCTCCATCTACTTCCGGTAACGACCCTCGACTTTCTTATATATGGATGTATGTGTGTGAGATGTACACTCAACCACATACCTAGATATATGAGTTAGACGAGTAATAGTAATAATAATGAGAATAATAGTAGACGTTACCTATTATGATTCTATGTCATGTTTCCTGTTATAGTTTCCGTCACGAGTACTTGTTATGATATCCGTCTTAGTTCCGGTTATGACTTATGGTACACGTATCATGGATCTTTACGATTACTGTTATGTATTCCTGTCTTGATCATAGTATGATTTGCATTTCTGATTCTATACGCTTGGATATTCTGTGGCATGAGATAACGGTATATATATGAGGGTTTCCTTGTTTGGATTATTCCTTCGATGTACTAGTCTCATGGGACAGTGACCTAAGTGTATAAAATCACTTTTGCTAACTAACTATCAGCTTTACTTAGATTTCCTGTTCCATGATGATTATGACGTTATATACCATACTTGTGTTCTAATCCTATATTATCGTCTTAGCCATTTGGCTGTTTTATTGTTCATATGTCTTGATTCCTTGGATTCGCATATTCAGATTTAGAAGCTGGATTGTAGTGGAGCTGTCTACTGTAGATCGAGCCTTCCTTGTGAGCTGATCGTCTAGCTCCAGTTCCTCGTGCCAGACTCCTCGCTCTTCCCTCACGAGTTCTCCTTTCTACTTGTGAGCTTTTGTATACATCTTGTATATTTTCCTTTTGGACTTGTATTATGATGTAATACACATGTAGAGTGTAATACTTTATAATATCATGTATAACTTTGTATATGTACCTTTTATGTTGGCATATCTGTATGAATACCACGCTTTGTGTGTACTCTGATTTCCTTGTTGTACTTTTATGCTTAGCGTATATACGTGGGGACTTCTTCTGACCTACGTATATACGTTGCAGTGACGTCCCCGTATCTGAGAAATCGGGGCGTTACAGTTTTTCTCTCTATTTGCTATTGCCAGTTGGTGACCGTTCTACGGCATACTCTAGATTTTGCACTTAGATCTCCGGCAGGTTCCCAACAAGTGATATCAGATCTTTTTGGGCTTTCGACGGAATTTTTTTGTTCGGGTGGAGCAAATCGCTTTGAAAACTGTTTGAAAGTTTCGTTTGGAGGTAAAGATCTAATTTTTATCTATTTGAATTTATTTTCACTAATTGTTTTTCACATTACTTTGATGGAATCACTAGGAAGATGGCCAAGAATGATCCGTTTGTGGTGAAATTCGTGAATCATCATCCAACAAAGATTGACGTTATGAAGTTTGACGGCACAAACAATTTTGATATGTGGAGATGCGAGGTGATGGATGCACTGACGACGTCAAACCTCGAAGATGTTCTACTTTTGGAAGAAAAATCAGAGGAGATTCTGTAAAAGATTGAGATAAGATGAATAGGGCAGAATGTAGCATCATAATATTTTATTTAACACAGGATATAAAGTATCAAGTGATGACCGAGACTCCAACGAAGAAAATATGGGAGATTTTGAAAGCAAATACTTGACAAAGTGCATCGAGAATCGCTTGCACCTGAAGAGGAGGCTTTATCACTTCTAATTGAAGAAAAGTATCTCGATGAGTGAACATATGAATAACTACATGAAACTTCTTGCAGGTTTAGTCAACATGAATGTAGTGATCGAAGATGAGAATAAGATGTTGATTCTGTTGATCTTCCTGACAAGTACTATGAAATCTTCATCCTCACTCTAATCAATGGTACAATCTCTTGGTTATAATGAAGTTTCTTCTGCTCTTGTAAATCATGAATTGAGAAGGAAGAACAGAGAGTCTTCCAATAGTACATCGGTAGAAGTGTTGACAGTAAGAGGCAGGAATTCTAGTCAGAATGGCAAAGATGATCGTGATAGATCAAAGTCCAGATCCTATTTCAGAGATCTGAAGAAGAACCAGTATGCCTTCTGCAAAAAGTTAGGGCACTGAAATGTTGATTGCCCAAGGATCAAAAATAAGAAGGAGTCGAAGCCCGAGGCAATCTTGCACAGGTGGTCAGTACAAAAGTTGGTGGTACTACAGGGCAAGTGAATCATACTCATACTACACGATATTTTCATTCTCAGTCATTAATCCTATTGTAGGCTACTCAAGTTATTCTGAGTAGTTACTAGATACATGTGCTACCTATCATGTGTGTTCCAATATAGATTGATTTTTAGGTTTAAGAAGCTAGATGGTTATTTCATTGTCATGAGTGATGATCGTCCATGTAACATGAAAGGGATAGGTACAATCCTTATCAAGATGCTTGATGAGATGATGTGAAAACTGAGGAAAGTGATGTATATACCTCAATTGAAAGAAAATCTTATCTTTGTTGGTGTCTTAGAAGCATTGGGTCTTGAGATATCTGTTAGAGATAGTGTTCTCAAGATGACTAGAGGCTCGATGATAGTACTGAAGGGCGTCCGACGCAATAATCTATACTACTTGAAGGGTAGTACAGTTACAAGACAAGTGACAAATTCTATCAGTTCAGATGATGATTGTACATGACTTTGGCACATGAGACTCGGACACACAGGTGAAAATTTTTTGCAATCTCTAGCAAGTTGGAATTTTGTGAACATTACTTCATCGGTAAGAAGACTAAGGTGAAATTCGGCCCACAATTCATTGCACCGAAGAGATTCTTGACTATTTTCACATAGATGTTTGAGGACCTACCAAGACAGCATTTATTAAAGGTAACTATTACTTTGTGTCTTTTGTAGATGATTACTCTAGGCGACGTTAGGTATATACCATGAGGCATAAAGGGAAAGTCTTGAAGTTGTTTGCGGAGTGAAAAAGAAATATAAAGAAGAATACAAAAAGAAAGATCAAAGTACTCTGATCAGACAAGGGTGGAGAGTACATCAGTAACCTTTTCCTATAGCTATGTTGGGATGAGGGTATAGAGAGACACTTCACTATCAGAGAAATATCGCAACAAAATAGGGTGGCCGAAAGGATGAATAGAACATTGCTAGAGATGGTCTGTTGCATATTATCTAATGCCCCTTTTGGGCTGAAGCATTAGCGTATGCTTGTCATCTTGTTAACAGGTTGCCTTCGTCTGCGATAGAAGGTAAAACTTATTTATAAGTTTGATCGAAAAAAGTTGCTCAGGATTATGATTTGCTTTGGCTATTTAGCTATTCGACTTATTATCATGTCCAGGAAGATAAGTTGGATCAAGAGCAAGAAAAGAAGTGTTCGTAGGATTCAAGAAATGCGTAAAAGACTATGAAATTTGGGTTCCAAAGGATAAGACGTTTATATTGAACAGTGATGTCACATTCGATAAGACTTCAATGGTAAAGCCTCCGGACTCTCAGCAGGTGAAGCGTGAGAAGACTGATAGGATATCGCAGCAGGTGGAGAGTGATGCTACTCCACCATCTCTTGATAGATCAGTATCATTTGAGATCACACCTGAGGTGACACAGGGTGGTGATCATGTAGCCGATCAGGATGCTAAGGATGATGAGGATCAAGGATAGGTTATGGGTGATGTTCAAGAATCCATTGCAGTTGGAAGAGCCCGGAGAAATTCACGAAAGCCCAGTTGGCTCACTATTAACATGATCGTGACCTATGCTCTATCAGTCATTGAGGAGGCAATCCCGACTACATATAGTAAAGATGAAATCAGTTCATAGTCTAAGATGTAGAAGGATGCCATGATGGAAGAGATGAATTCTCTACATAAGAATGACACTTGAAAACTGTCAAAGTTGCCCAAGGAAAAGAAGGCGATCGGTTGTAAGTAGATATTTGCAAAGAATCAAAGATCTCAAGATAGTGATATCGTATGCTTCAAGGCCAGATTGGTAGCTAAAAACTACGCGTAATGAGAAGGCATTAACTACAACGAGGTATTCTCACCCGTTGTAAAGCACTCATCTACTCAGATTTTGTTAGAACTTGTGACACAGTATGAGTTAGAGCTTGATCAGCTCGACATGAAGACCATCTTTTCTGTATGGCGATCTTGAAGAGGAGATCTACATCTCAGCTGACAGGGTTTATGACTGACTGTAGGAAAAAAATATGATATAAAAGTTGAAAAATTGCTTTATGCAGGCAATCACCAAGGCAGTGGTATAAGCATTTTGACAGCTTCATAGAGGTAAGAGGTACACACAAAATCATTACGGCCCATGTGTGTATTATAATAAGCTATCAGGTAGAGAATACATCTAACTATTGTTGTATGTGGACGATATACTCATCGCTTCTAAGAACAAATCCGTGATTGATAAACTGAAGAAGGACTTATCTTTTTGAATTCGAGATGAAGGATCTTGGTAAAGCGTAGAAGGTACTAGGTATAGAGATTGTATGAGACCGGAAAGGTAGCAAGGTTTGTATGACACAAAAGAGGTACTTGAAGAAGATACCTCAAAAATTCAACGTCAACGATGACACAAAATCTGTAAGTACACCACTGGCCCCTCATTTCAAATTCAAAGCTATTATATTTCCTACGACTGTTGAAGAGCATGAGTATATGACTCACGTACCCTATGCTAGTATGGTTGATAGTTTAATATATGCAATGGTGTGTATGAGGCCTGGATCTATAACAAGCTATCTCAATGATTAGCAGATACATGCACAATCCCGGCAGGGGTCATTGCGAGGTAGTAAAGTGGATTCTACGTTACATCAAAGATACCATAGATGTTGATTTGATGTTTGAGAAGGATTCTACATGTAAGCATAAGTGTATCGGATATGTCGATTCTAATTACGTTGGAGACCTCGACAAGCGTCGGTTTACAACAGGATATGTATTTACACTGCCCCAAGCACCAGTAAGTTAGCGCTCTATTCTGTAGTTCACTATCGCTTTGTCTACTATGGAGGCCAAGTATATGGCCATGATAGAGACTATAATGGAGGCAATGTGACTTCAAGGATTGCTTGACGGCTTGAGGATTGATCAGAATCAGTTGAAGATCAATTATGATAGCATGAGTACTATCTACTTAGCAAAAAATCAGATTTATTATGCAAGGACGAAGCACATTGACGTCAGATTTTGTTTTGTTTGGGAGATTCTTGATAAGGGTGATCTCGAGTTAAAGAAGATTTACACAAAGGAGAATCCTGCCGATATGCTTACCAGAGTGGTTTCGGGAGTGAAGTTCGAGCATTGTAAGAAGTTACTACATATCCTTCTAGTCGCTTGAGCTCAGTGGAGCTCATTTTTTGAACAATGGATGGCTTGCTCCCCTAGGCAGGGGGTATGTAGGTAACACATTGGTGCATCCTGATTGACTCGATATGGTATTATGTTGTGTTTGATTCAGATTTGAGAAATCTTCACCGAAGTGGAGAATTGAGGGAGAAAGTGTAAAATCTTAATGATGAGTTATTTAACTCCTTGGAGATAGTACATAGTTTGCATGAAATGTTAGGATACAGCAGATACACAAGAAAATATAGATACTTGTCGATAGGACCACCCTAAACTGTCGACAGGCCAATAAAACTGTCGACAGGTCCTGGTTCAGGTCTGTTGACAACAATTTACAGAGAGCAGGGTGCGTCAGGCTGTCAACAGGTCTCTTTGGTTGTCTACAGTATATGATCTCTTGACGTATCGGATTATGGCTCTGAATTTGTTTCTGATTCGAATTCAGAGTTTTTGGCTTCCTTTTCTTCGTGTATAAGGAGTATTGTCCTCATATATTGTATCCTTTAATTGATTGATCAATATGATCTCTCTCCTCTTCTGCCCCGAGGAATTAGACAATTGTCAAATCTCGTTATATCTGTATTTTTTGCATATCTTTCTCTCTGTTTGTTCTTGTCAATAGATGACTTTTCTGCGACATACTCTGGTTTTTGCACTTAGATCTCCGGTAAGTTCCTGACAGTGTGGTGAAGGCTGAGGCTTTAAAGGGAGGGGCGTTTTTATTATAGTTTATAAGAGTCCATAGGTCAAATATTGGTGCGCACTTCGAGTGACGATGCAAGTTAGTTGACTGACGTGGCATGGTGAAGCAAGGTGATGAGGTGCTAATTATTGGTGGTGGAGGGTTGCTGGTGGTCGGGGGTGGGAGGCAAAGGTGGAGGGAGCAGAGGACCGTCGTGGTCGCCATAAGTTTCCCATGCTATCGGAGTTCAAGTTGTGTTATTGTTTGATGATATAATTTGTTGCTTTTGATAACGAACATATTAGTTTTACAACACTTATATTGCTTTTATTGTTATATAATACATGTGAGGGATGGGATTTTTTTTGCCCCCCCTTTTCTGCTCCAAATCTCAGTTTAAAGATGAACTTCTCAGTCTAAGGGGTTTAGTAAAAAATCAGAGTCAAATGTTGAGGTAAAAAGAAATTTTTACATTAGGCAAAATCTTTTTAGGGACAGACGTTCTAACGTTTCAATACTATGCACGTTTAAACCATTTGGGAGGCAATTTCTCAATTCTCATGCACACTAAGCTCGCATTATAAACTTTAAATTATTTAGATTTAAAAGAAATGATGAACAGAGATATGGAAATAATTCTCCATTCCACTTCTCTACTTTTTACATGCAATACGTGTGTTCTTGAATGTACCTACTCGCATTAGTCGCGTGCGACAACAACAAAAATAAACTTATGAGCTTGTATCTTTTATTTTACTTTTGTTTCTTGTTTCCTATTTTGTCCATGACCCTCCTCCTCAAGTAATATATGTGCAAATGCATATGAAAATACCTATGAAACGAGGATAAAATTGTGCATGAACCTTTAAACTTCAAATGAAATATAATATGCGAACAAGCAAATATTAAAAAAGGTAATTGCATCTATCATTACTTATTAGTTAACTCAATGTCCTCCTTAATCACTTGCAATAATCTAAACCTGATCACCATATTGAGTTACATTATGAAGGAGAATAATAGACTTTGAGATTACACAAAACTCTGACCAATAAATTAAGTATGTGACTCGTCGAAGAAATAATATTGTCTATCCACAAGAAAACATATGTTCTCATGTTATCTGCCCTATCATGAGCGTATATATATTTATGATAAAAACTTACTTTCCTAGAGTTGTAAGAAAACTCCTTCCTTTCTATTTGCATCTTTTTCTACTAATTTTCAACAGTCTTCAAGGTTCTGCGGCATAAAAAATTTCTACTGTTACTTCACGGATGGTACTATAAGCACTAAAAAGAATCATTTTACATTGAACTCAAAAGGAAGACCAAAATATTTTAACTATTATAAACCTTCAGTTGTCTTGTACAAGAGATCACCTAAATTATTGTGGGGTTCCATTAGAATCACAATCTCCACATTTATTTTGTTCATCAGTAGTGCCTTGTGTCCCTTCAGCCTGTTAAGCTCTGTAGCGCTGGTTCTCATATATCACACTGCTCCCACGTACTTGAGAAACTTCCATACAAACATAAACAGGTTATCGACAAACAGGCTAGCAATGAGGAGGATTAAGCAGCCCGTGTGCCCTTGGAGCCTTCAAAGCCTTGAGCAGAATGTGAGCCTCCAGCACAAGCTGTGAACAAGATTGCACGGGCCCAGGATCCCGAGGCACAGTCGATGGCGAATCCTACCTACATGATTTGAACCTGAAACTTCATGTCACGGCACCAAGAGAAGACAGATCTGCGTCACTTTTCGTCGTGGAAAGCAGAGACAAGGCTAATCAATACTTGGTTGCTTCAAGAACTATCTGGCCTCTTCCATGTCCTAAAACCAAAGATTCTTAGGTGAGTCTGGGATCTGACAACATTGTGGCTAAATATGGTAAAAATTGCAAAGATGACATGATGAGGCATTGCTTGCTGACTAGAGAGTAACAACACACATCTATATCAAAAGAACCATGGAAATCGAAAATGTGGGACACAAACAACTCTGACAAGATTCCTTCCAAATAATTCTCTCTCTGTCATATTGCAGTATCTAACAGAAAATGCAGGCTCAGAGTTCCATGTGTAAACCAAACATCAAATGCACTACAGTTACAGATCTTTCACTCAATTTGTTTTCATCATCAGATAGAAAAGCTTGGGTTTTATATCATGCAAGAGTCCTTGACCGCAAGAATGGCACGCAGTCATATGTACACAAAAGATTGGCTTGGGTTGCAATGTCATCACACTAGATTGGCTTCAGATTGCATTCTTTACTTTGTATTTTAGATTTGAGAAAAAATAGCATTGTAAGAAGTAGGAGATGACTACTTGAGGCTATTATTGGTAAATATTATTTTTCTAGCCCGTAAAACTTACATTCAGTTCTCAGTTCTAATTAAAGAACTTGAGCTCAGCACTACCGTGCTGAACAAAATTGCATTCATTCTGCACTGCAGCACTGAACTTAGAACTGGGTTTCAGTTCTAGTGTGGTATTGTTCAGTTCACTTCTGCTACGAACAGTAGGGTTCATTTTTTGTTAATAATAATTTACATTCACATCTATTTGTAGGTTTCATTCCTAGTGTGGCCTTGTTCAGTCCATATCTAGGATCAGTCAGGAACGCGAGACTGAGAGTTCCGTGTCTGCTATATTTGAAGCTTTTCTGGTGTTTAATTTTTTTTTCTTTATGTGCAATTTTTTTTTGGGTGGGTGGGTTTTTTTTTTGGTGGGGATTTGATTCTTAAATCATTGATCTCATGTTGAGATTGTATTGATTTTAAAAATATGTTTGGTCTGTGCTTGAACTTATAACCGCACGAAACTTTGGATTTATTTTATGCATTGCTTGCATTAGATTTCATTAGTTGTGTTTAATGTTTAAACTTATTAGTTTCCTTCTTGGTAATTTTCTTTAATTATAATTAGCTAGTACCAGAATTTGATGTTGGATCCGAAGAGGAGTTGGGATATATGGGTACACTGGTGGAAGTGAACCATGTGGTGAAGGCTTTTGGAATGTATTTGGTTCTAACACAAACTTGGTTTTGGTGCAATTCAGTTCCTATGAATTTCAATACAGTTTTGCACACTCATAATTGGCACAAAGAGCTGCATGCTAATTTACACTTTGTACAATCAAACTTGTATGTGTCTGAACAATGTGTTGAAAAAGCTGTTGGTAGTTTCCAGCACAGATGAACGACCCAGCACCTAGAAACCACGGGGGAAACTTGTAGAGATCAAAATTCAGTTATCGCGCCTTCAATTGATGATCCATGCTATTCATGCTATGCTACAATGTGTAAAACATAGAAGATGAAGAATCATGATGTTCCAACACTTTGTACCAATTAAGGAGGCCAGTTGGATTGAAGAGACTCCAATAATAGCTTATCACAAGAGGCTTCCCGCAAAAATAAAGGGAAAATGCCTAATGAATAATAAAATTTATTCATAAATAATAGATAACTTTAATAGAAATTCATGCATACATCTAACCTCACTTAAACACCAAACTCAGCTTCTAAACTAGCTATGAAAAAAAAAAAAATCTCCCAAACAAGTTATCAACTACTTACTATGTCCAGCGTGTTAAGTTGTGGGGCTTAATTATTGCCTTGATGATTTGTCGCCTTACTCAGAGTTCTAACCTGTGCGGTTAGATGTGTTAGTATTTCGAGTGCCTCATATTCATTGAAAAAGAATCAAGGATCAGGTGGAGGTGCTACAAGCTTCAGAGATCATGCACGGACATGCACAGGATTTGTGCATGTTATTAGTCGTCTAAAAAGTTTATTAGTCGACTAGATTCTAAGCTAGTCGACTAATACTTGAGTGTAGTCGACTAGGCCTCGCAACAGAGAGTTGAGTTTTCATATTTTGCCAGAGTAGTTGACTAATTATGGTATAGTCAACTAATACTTAGTACTAGTCAACTACTACTTGGCCTAGTCGACTAATATTGGGTTATGGCAGTTTCTTTATACGGTTTGTTTCCAATTTGGATTGGATTCGGATTTCCTCCTTTCTTTGAGGCTGTGCTAATTGGATTGTTGAAGTTTGGGTTGAAATAGGATCATCCTAGGGCATATATAAACTTCTTAGGGTAGCCTTTTGAAGGCAAGTCAAGAGGTGTCAAGAATCAAAGAGATTTTCACCATTGAGACTTGTAAGAGAGAGATATTATTGTAACTCTGTATTTTCTTCTATGTTTTAATAAAGATTTCTTCCCTCCTCCCCGTAGACGTAGACACTCTTACCAAACCATATTAAATCTGGTATTCTTTAATTGTGTGGTGATTTAATCTTAATTGTTTGCTAGTAGTAGATCTTCTACGCTTTCGCTTCCGCAGTCGAGTCTTCAACTTGGTATTTCTCTATTGTTGTATCGGCAGTGATAAACAATAATTAGTATCAGAACAATGTCTAGCAAGGCGATCTCAACAACCAAGTTCGAGGTAGAGAAATTCGATGGGAAGTCTAACTTCCTATTGTGAAAGATGCGAGTAATATCGTTGCTCGTGAAGGAGGGCACACACAAGGCCCTACTTAGTATTGGGAAGAAGCCATCAAAGATGGGGAATGATGAGTGAAACAACATCAACTTTCGCGCAAAGGCGACGATCAACTATGACTATCAGATGAGGTCCTCTACATCGTTATGAACGAGGAGACAATTGCTGGTCTTTGGAATAGGCTGGAAAGCCTTTAAATGATGAAAAGTTTGTAGAACAAGCTCTTCATAAAGAATCAGTTATATAACCTTCGGATGAAGGAATGTAAGTCCATTCTACAACATCTTAATACTTTTATTGATTTTAAGCGACTTGTTGGCTCTGAAGGTTAAGCTAGAAGAAGAAGACAAAGCTCTTCTCTTAATCTCTTCTCTTCCATCAACTTATGAACACTTGGCAACCACCATCATATGTGGTAAGGAGACCTTGAAATTAGAAGATGTCAGGTAGATGCTCCAGAACAACGAGCTGATGAAGAAGAGATTTTACAGAGGAGGCCTCAGGATTGATTGTTAAGGGCCAGAGGGAGATCACAGAATAGGAGACCCAAAAGGGATCTAGAGACTTATACCAGTTTTGCTTGCTATTTTTACAAGAAATCAGGGCATATAAGAAAATTATATGAAATATAAGGAGATGCTGAAGAAGAGAGGCGACAAGGATTCTGATAGGGCTAGTACCAGTAGAAAATACAATCAAGCCCGTGTTGTCGAAGAAGCAGATTAGAATCTATGTGATGTCTTGACGGCTGAGTCAGGAAAGGAAAAATACTTAGATGCTTGTTACTTGACCCAAGGTGCACACATCACATGTACCCAAAAAGGGAGTAGTTAGTACGAACAAGTTTTATGATGGAGGCTCTGTCCTGATAGGTAACAACACCGTGTGAGAATGTTTGATGGACAGGTTCGAACACTAATGAGCATACGTCACGTTTCAGACTTAAGGAAGAGTTTTCTCTCGTTAGGAGCTTTGGAAGCTCAAGAATGCAAGTTTTGAGGTGCAGATGGAGGTATAAAATTACCAAGAGCTCCATAACAATTCTCAAAAGAGAACAGAGTGCAAATTTGTACAAAATATTAGGAAGCATTATTATCGGTGATACTTTAGCAGCAACAGAGAAGGAGAATGCTATAAGACTTTGGCACATGCGTCTTGGACACATGAGCGAGCGAGGTCTTCAAGTCTTTTACAAAAAGGGTGCTCTACCAGATATCAAATATTGCAAACTTAATTTTTGTAATTTTGCATCATGGGTAGGCAATATAGAGTAGTTTTTTCTACATCACAGCATAAGATGAATGGCTTGTTAGATTTCATACATATGAATATGTGGGGATCTTCGCTAGTAGCATCGATCGGGGGTACTAGGTACTATGTTACATTCATAAATTATTTCTCCCGGAGAGTTTGGTATACTTTTTAAAGCAGAAATTGAAAGTAATTTAGAAGTTCAAGGAGTGAAAAACTAAAGTGGAGAATCAAAATGGGCGAAAGGTGAAAGTCTTGAGGTTCGACAATAGAGGCGAGTATACCTCCAAGAAATTCAAAGCTTACTTAGCTGATAAGGGCATCGAACACCAGCTAACTATTACCGGTTGACCAGAATAGAATAGAGTAGTAGAACAAATAAATCGGACACTTTTAAAGCGTGCCCGCGGTATCAGGTTACAGGCTGACATGTTAGAAGAATTTTAGGTAGAGGCGGTGAATCATGCGAGTTATCTGATAATTAAGTCACCATCAACATCATTGATCTTCAGATCCCAGAAGAGATATGACGAGGAGAGTCTATGATTTATTCAACCTTACGAATTTTCAGTTATCCAGTGTATAGTTTGGTTGATAGTTAGAAAAGAAACAAACTGGAGTCCAAATCCTAGAAGTGTATCTTCATCGGATTCACCAAAAGAGTCAAAGGTTCAGACTCTGGGATCCCAAGATAAGAAGCGCCTTTACCAACAGAGATGTGGTCTCTAAGAAAGATTAATGTTGTAAGAAAGTCAGAGACGGAGGATAAAACATAAGGTGGAGCTCCAAGAAGTTCGATAAACACTTGGGAGTTGAGTTCTCAGAGAACCCTAAAAGGACCAAAGGGTCAGAAGAGGACTCCTCAGATTCAGATGGATATGAACAGGAGGCTACTCAAGAACAACCTAAACCTTTGAGATGGTCAGTCAGAGTTACGATGCCTCCAATAAGGTATGGCTAGGAAGATAAGCATGGCTCCATCGTATTAGTAATAGAAAATGGGGATCCCAGTAGTTACAGGAAAGCAATAAAGACAGATGACCACGATAAATATCTTATAGGCACAGAGCAGGAGATAGAGTATTTGGATAGAAATCAAACATGAAAATTAGTAGATCTTCCAAATAACTCTAAGGAAATAGTTGCAGATAGGTCTTTCGCAAGAAGGTCAATGAGCAATACAAAGAAAGGTTAGTTGCTAAGAGATATGCTCAGAAGGAGGGTATTGACTACAATAAAATCTTCTCTCCTGTGTCAAGTATACGTCTATGCGAATGTTATTGACGATAGTAGCTTAGTTTGATCTAGAATTGGAGCAGATGGATGACAAAAAGCGTTTTTGCACGGTGAGCTAGAGGAGGAGATATATTTGAAGCAACCTAAGGTTATATTCAGGAAGGTCAAGAAAATAAGGTGTGTCTTTTAACTAAGTCTCAGTATAGACTCAAGCTGTCTCCCAGGCAGTGGTACAAACGATTCAACTCTTTTATGATCAAGGCCAGATAAAACCGATGTGAGAGTGATACTTTTGTCTATTTCAAGAAGAATGATAATCCAACATATTTTCTGTTATATGCGGATGACATGCTGATTGCTGCAAGAAATAAGACACATATTCAGAAACTTAAAGCTCAGCTAAAGAAGGAATTTGACATGAAAGATTTGACAAAATCTAAGAAGATCTAAGGTATGAAGATCACTCGAGACAGAAGCTGAGGCAAACTTTGGCTATCTCAGAAGAACTATGTTCTCAATGTGTAAAAAGATTCAGCATGGTAGAAACAAGACCAGTCACTACTTTTTTGGCAACTCACTTCAAATTATGCTCCAAATGTGTCCACAATTACCGAAGAAGAAGAGGAGATGTCTCGAGTACCATATGCTAGTGCGGTGGGTCACTCATGTATGCTATGATCTATCTAGTCTGACTTAGGCTATGCAGTTAGTACAGTAAGTTGGTTCATATCAAATCTAGGAAAGTAACATTGAAAAGCAGAGAGGGACTGTGAGATTATACTTGATATTTTAGAGATTGAAAACGGAAAAGCTTAGGAAATTATAAGGCTATGTTGATGCAGATTATGCAAGAGATCTTCATCAGCGAAGGTCTACGAGGGGCTATGTGTTCACGGTAGCTGAGTGTGTCATTAGTTGGAAGACAGAGTTAAAAGATACGATTGCTCTTTCAACAATAGAGACAGAATACATGGCTACAGCTGAGGCATCAAAGGAAGCTTGGTGGTTGACAGAATTGGTCGAGACATTTGATATAATGCAAGATTTTGTTTGGGTTCATTGCGATAGTCAGAGTGCTATTCATCTTACGAAGGATCACAGGTATCACAAGAGGACGAAGCACATTGATATGAGGTATCACAAGATACGTCAATGGGTCATGGATGACAAGTTGATCGATATAGTGAAGATCAGCAAGAAAAATCCAACGAATATAATGACGAAAACCATCCTGGTAGAGAAGTTCAGAGCATCTTTGAACTTCATCAAGATTCTCCAAAGGTAAAATGGAGAATGACTCTTAGAAGGGAGCCATGTGAAGTCACAAAAGGGAGGAGAATGTATGGTGAATAAAGTAGAGGCCAGTTTCTACGAAAGGACTCAATGAATAATGAGTCAAGATGGAGATTATTAGTATTTTGAGTGCTTCATATTCATTAGAGAAGAATCAAGGATCAAGTATAGGTGTTACAAGTTTCAGAGATCATGCACAGATGATTGAGTTTAGACCTGCACAAAAAAGATATAGTTTAAAAATAAAAATTAAGATGTGCTAAGTTGCTCAATGCTACCACTATAGCAAGTGGCTATGCGGGTCATGATCCACAAGGAGAGACTGCGATAGAAACGTTAAGTAAGTCTTTCTTTTAAGTTACTACACGAGTTAAAATCATTTTTTAGTTTTAAAAGAAAAAAAAAGTATTATATTAAGAGGAGAAGAAGAAGGTGATGTTGAAGAATTGTTGTTGGTGTTTGAAAGTATATCTAAACTACGTTAAAAAGAATGAAGAATAAAGAAGGAAAGAAAGTTTAAGGCTTATCTCATATAAATGTTCCAATTAGTTTACTTACCTCTTGATACTTGCCTTGCCTTTGATCTCTAGTAACTTGCCAAGCTTGACTGGAAGGCAATCACCGCATGGCCCATAAGAGGGGGTTCAGATTACCACCGCATTACATCATCAAAAACAAGTTTAAGCATGAAATAATACGAAAAGAAATGTGATCCATCATCATGAGCCACCGGTGGCATTTACAGAGGCAAGGCTAATTCGAGGCTACTATATTCATATGGCTTGTAAAATAATCAAAGAGATTAAGTACTAAAGAAAAAACAAGAAGAATAACATAAAAACTAAACTTCGATTACATTGAAAAACCATAAGAAAAAGGAACAAGTTACATCAGGAGTCACTCTTGAAACCACTCTCTGACTTTTATTTATGAATCTCTTTAAAATCTAGCTATGAAGGAAATAGAAAATTATATAAGAATAAAAGAGAAACCCCTAAGTTAAACTTAAGTATAAACCTACTCCTAACTCTCTGCTGAAGTGGTGCATGTTTGCCTTCAGAAATGCAGGTATTTATAGAAGGATATGGATAAGGGAGAGCATACGAAGATAGGGGGAACAAATGCTCCCCCATATTCAATAAGATTGACCCGAATCAGCGGCTTGGGCCTCGGATTGTCTGCTTATAGATTATCTTTTATATCCAAATAGATTTTCTGTTTGAGCTCTGGATTTTGATCATATCTTCATTGATCTTCTGTTAACTAAAGGATCTATAGAAATCCGAATTTAACTGATTTTCATTTGGTATTATCTTTCTGATTTGCTCTGATCTTCAACTTATCTTCTTAGCATCTATCCCAATCCTTGATTTTGATTTAATCTGAATTAAATCAGAATTTACGTGGGCTTTTGGGATCATCTCCTTTAGTAAAAGTATGCACATCATTTAGACAAAAATAATATTGAGAAGAAGAGTTTATTAAACAATAAATATGAGAATGTGACAATAAATATGCAATATTAGTGACCGATCAATGAACATGTATAGGCTTTGTGCATGTTATTAGTCGACTAATAGATTTTATTAGTCTGCTAAGTTCTAGGCTAGTCGACTAATACTTGGGTGTAGCCCACTAAGCGTCATAACAGAGAGTTGGGCTTTCGAATTTTGTTAGAGTAGTGAATTAATTATTTAGTATAGTTGGCTAATACTGGTATTACTCAACTATTACTTGGTCCTAGTTGACTAATATCAAGTTCTGACAATTTCTTATATGGTTCTATTTTCAGTATGGATTGAATTCGGATTTTCTTCTTTCTCTGAGGCGGTACTGATTGGATTGTTAAAATTTGGATTGGACTAGAATCATCATAGGGTATATATAAGCCCATTGGGTGGCCTTTTGAAGGTAGGTCAAGAGGTGTCAAGAATCAAAAAGATTTCTACCATTGAGAGTTGTAAGAGAGAGATATTCTTGTAACACTTGTATTTTTACTCTGTTTTAATAAAAAATTCTCCCCTCCCCTTAGACATAGGCACTCATGTCGAACCACGTTAAGTATGGTGTTTTTTGGTTGTGTGGTGATTTAGTCTCAATTGCTTTTTTGATTATGTGGTGATTTAGTCTCAATTGCTTGTTAGGGATAGATCTTGTATGTTTTCGCTTCCATCATCGAGTCTTTAATTTGGTGTTTCTCTGTTATTGTATCGGCATTGATTAACAATAAGATCATCGTGGAGTTGGAAGGAGGAGTCCCCTCTAGGGGTTCGGGGGCAGAGCCCTTAGAACAAATTACTTTGAGAAGTTCCTTTTGCAGTTCTTGGAGCGAGGGCAAAGCACTCCTGGTAAAAAGGTTGGGCGAGTTTGGTGTTTTAGGTTGAGGGCAAGGTCAGAATATCGCTCCAGAGTAGCAGCTTGGCATCACTCTTGAGGAGCACTCCAAAGCGACAGTACAGAGTAGCATCTCAGAGATATATAGTGAAGAAGTTGTTCAGTCTGGAAGTTTCGTAGCATGTGAACTTGAGAAACACGCCAAGGGCAGTTTGATGACTTCATAACTTATAACCTTAATTTTTCTGTATAAAAGGAGATGTATCGTCATTTGGGTTATATACACATGTGCATGTGTGTGCCATTGTAAATACAGAGTGGTTGCATGGTCACTCTTCTTCTCTTGTACTCCCTCTGATAATATAGTGGATTTGCATGCAACTTCGTGATTTTTCCCGATTTGAGCTTTTTATGTAAAATTCTGGTTTATTTAATTGTGTATTTGGTCTGTGTTCTTTCTTCTTGCCAGTTCATTTCTCAACAACATAACGTACTATCTCAAAATCTCAAGAAAATATTTTGTCGCAATATCCTCCCGTGATTAGTAAATGTACAACCCCAATCTTATCATGCATATTGACGACTCATTTCATCGGTTAACCATGCCCCATAGGAAAGGAAACTCTCCAAATATCTTGATAAAGCAGCAGTAGAAAGCTTCTCAAGAATATGCTTTGTGATACTCATCATTTACTTTGATAATTATAGTTCATTAGTTCTAAGAATAGATATTAGTCGACTCCGATATATATCGTTGAATCTTATCGATGTTTGAGATATCTGATATGATATCAACGCTATAACATCAGCCGATATCGATCCTGATTATGCTAACATCGCTGGTATTGCCGTTATTGACGGCCGATATGATATTAAAAATCCACTGATAGCAAGATTTTAAACCATGGTTTTAAGAAATTCTCTAATAGTATCCATCTTTGTGAAACTGAAATCAGAATCAAAATTTAATTCTTACAAAACAATAACACATTAAACTCATAAATACTTAGTCTAACATAAAAAAGTGATCGACAATGTCGGTATCGACATTGGCATTGGCGCCAATGCGAACGGTCTTGCGGTTGCAAGAACATAATGTTAAGATACTTGTTGAGAAAGGCCTATCAAATCTATGCGCTAGAGAGATAGATTTAAGCACAACAAAAATAGAGTTTCAATAATTTGTGATAGGCTATTGGGATATAGAGAAAAAATTATGGAATTCTCAATCCGATATCTATTAGCGGATGATTTGTAGAGTGCTCAAAATTGTTAAAACTACTCTCTTTAGTATTATAGCCGCATGAAGCTCTTCGGGAGACATTGAGGGGGGGGCGTATTTATAGTAGAGCAAGTTTCTTGCCTCCCATGCAAAGGCATGAGTAAAACTTATTTGATCATTATAACCTATGGTTCAATATTCAACATGTGTATTTTGATTCGTCCACCGACATACAATTAGTCCACACCCATATTTTAATTTATCTACCTACTTCGCCAAGTTGTCTGGCCACTAGGTCCACTTTGTGTTTATAGAAGTTAATTTTGCAAGATAAAAAGATTATCAAGCTTAGAGCGTGATTGTGATGAAGAAGAGCATATCATGATCCTAGTGGCCACTCGTAACTTTCTTGCTACAGGATAAAACCCACCCCTAGGATTATCTCTCTTGTGTGCATGTCCTATGGTTGGGTCATCAACCACACATGCTCCCCTCTCCCCCTCCCTCTCCCCCTTCTTTTCTATTTACATGATAAACCTATCTCTGGGATTTTCTCTCTTTTGTGCAAGTTCCCATGGTTGGGTTTATCGACCACACATGCTCATCCTCTCTCCTTCCTTTTTTCTTTTTACATGATAAATCTACCCCTAGGATTATATCCCTGTTTTTATTGTCCCATGGTTTGTTTATCAACTGCATATTCTTTCTCTAGTGGAAAACTAATGCAGGAACTAAGTGAGAAACATCAGTAAGAGATCATAGTTTCAAAAGTAAGCAGATCTCAGTCGACCGCTCGGCAAACCGAGCCAAGCAGCTGGAGATGTTGGTCGACCGCTTGGTCCATGACTGACAACAAAGAGGAGAAACAGAGAGCAGAATAGAAGGACCAGGCTAACAGTCAACCGCCCAGTCGACCATCCAGAAGATAGAAAACATAGTTTTACAGTCAACCACCCAGTCGACCTTGTTGCGCGTATCAGCTATTTCAAAACCTGACTAGGATTTTATTTTTGGGTCTAATTTGAATTCTAAATGATTTCATTTTTCTTTTATTTGAATTGTAGTTATGTAGGTTTCCAAGATAGATTAGAACTTTTTTGTAAGCCTATAAAAGGCCATTGTATCTTTTGTTTTGTATACAAATTTTATTCAACCTTTTATCATTAAAATTGAGTTTATCGCTCCAATTGCTCGTGGATTCGAGTTGTTATCTTTTGCTCATAGATTCTAGTAAATTGCTCATGAATTCGAGTGTTATACTAGGGAATTTGAGTGTTGTTCTCTACCTGAAAGATCCTTTCAGGGTTCGTTGGTGCTAGAGCGAGATTTAGCCGGCATCGTTCGCTTCCCAGTCTGCGTCAAGTGATATTAGATTTTTGGCAACTTTCTAAGATGGCATGAGACAATATTGAATCGCATAGCTTTTTCGTAAAAAGGGCACTATTAAAGAGAGGGTCAACACTTTTGAAATAACCTTGAACATTGTGGTCCAAAAACTCAAGAAGTTATTCCTCAAGATCGATGATCGAGATCTAGTCGATGGTACATCCCGAAGCAGACGAGATTGGTTATCAGGTAATCCTCATCCACAACTTTCACCACAACAATTTCTCCTCCAATGACCACCACCATAATAACAACCATCACTACTTAACCAAAGATAACCACGACAACCATCACTACCACCAAGACGTCTTCTACAAAATCTTCAATACGAAGATCTTTCCGATGAGGAGGAATCGAACAAACATTTCTATCAAGAAGGCGACTTCGAAGATGACTATGGAGATGGAGGGATGGCTTATAGGCGAGGCCAAAGGAGTATGGCCAATCCTAATCCTAACAAGGGAGGAGGATTTTCTTTTCCTAATCAAGATAGAAGAAGAGATTACTCAAATCTTAATGAATATAAGATAAAGATTGAGATTCCTTCTTTTAATAGAAATCTAGATATCGAATACTTCTTGGTCTGGGTCTATAAAGTGGAGAAGTTTTTCGATGTAGCTTAGGTCCCTGAGGAGAAGCATGTCAAATTCGTAGCATACAAGCTTAAGGGACGAGCAGCCCACGGTGGGACCAACTACAAGTCATAAGAAAACACCAAGGCAAGCCATCCATGATGACTTAGAGACATATGAAACAACTCTTACTGTTGGCCCAGAGGCCTTCCACTCTAGTTTTGATGATGATTAACTCATGTAGTTATGTGTACTAATAATCTTGTGATTTTAGTTTCAGATCATTAATCAAGTTATTAGTAGGTGATTAGCTTCAACAAGATGATTTGGAAGCTTTCACATGTTGATTCAAGAGCCCGAGCGTCAAAGATCATATATAGCAATTGCTCGGTGGATCAAGGAGTTTTGGATCGAGTCGGCTTGGAGACGGCGCTCTACAAGAAGACATCGGTACCATAGTTTAGTTTTGTGTTTAGATCCAAATTGTAAAGATTAGAATAGTATGATATGCTCAAGTTCACAACACACACACGTTTCATGTTTTAAATATTGGTTTTCGATTTTTTCGTTTTTGGTTTAAACCGATCTTGGTTTCATGAATAGATAGTTTCAAAACAAGTTTACATGGTTTAATGTATATTAGAATTGTTCTATATACATGTATGCTTAACTTCCTAGACAAACTTAGTTTTGACTTACTTATTCATATGGTTTATGTTTTGGTATTTTCAACAAAACATATTTTGGAATTAATGACAAAAACATGGATATATATATGTTTCATATATATAGGATTATATCCATATACATCATGCCTAAATGTTGTTTAATATCATGTTTTTGTATCTGGATAAGTTTTGGACAAAATGTATTTTCTATTCAAAAATTCAAGTTTTAGAAAATACAGTTTTTGGATTTGGTAAAATTTCCTAGACATCAAAAAGAGTTCAAATGTTTAGTAATTGTCTTGAAATATTTTTCACAAGTTTATATTTCAATATACAATATCAAAACAAGTTTATTGGAATTTTTAGTTAAGATAAAAGAATTTTTATCATTATTTTTACCCTGTTTATGAGTCCCAGAACTGGCTGACAGGCCAGGTCGGCCGACCGCACGGTCGACCGTACCAAGGGCCGGTCGACCGTGCGGTCGACCGACGTGCACAAAGCTGTGCACGTCTGGCAGCCCAGTGGGCCGGTCGACCGGGCGGTCGACCGGAACTGAGAGCAGTGCTCTCTGTTCTTTTCGGTCGATCGGGCGGTCGACCGGGCTGGTGCCTACGGTCAAATCCGACCGTTGGACGGTCGACCGGTAGTTCAGTTTTGGCAGAAATTGCTGCCAACGGCTATATTTTTCTGGGGGCTATAAATACCCCATTAATGGCCAGTTTTCTCTAAGATTTTTTGTGCGAAGTTTTCCTGACTCTCTAGTGTTTTCACAGCAATCAAAAGAAGTTTTTGGGCTTTAAATTGAACAATCTTTTTGGTATTTTTGCTAGGGTTTGGAAGATCAAAAAAAAGGGTTTTTAGGAAAAAGAGTTTTGATTCAACTTCTATATCTTGGTTTCAGTTTTTCCCAAGGATTTTCTTTATGATTTTGATTTCCATTCCATTGGTTTTCTCCACACTTGAGCTACATCTACTTTCTTATTCTATAGGATCTTTGTGTGGGAGAAAGAGATTGTTTGTAGTTGTTTGTTAGACCACCAAGTTATAAACCCAATCTTTGCTTGGGTTTGTGCCTTTGGGTTGTATCCCTCAAGTTGTGAGGTGATCATTGTGTTGCTTTGTGCTAATCCCTCAAGTTGTGAGGTGATTGTTTGTTGGCTTGGAGTTGTGCCTCAAGGAGGAGGTTGTGTTTGTAAGGAGAGGAGTAGGGTACTCCTTGTAATTATTATTGCCCCAAATCCTCGGTGGAGGTTCCCTTTGTGGGAGTCCTTTGTGGACAAGCTAGTGGACTTAAAATCCTTCTAGGTGAAGGCGGGGATGTAGAGCTGGGTGCTCGAACCTCGAAACATGTCTTGTTGTTTGCGCTTGATCCCTTGGCTCTTACTCTCTCTCTATATTGTGCCTTGCATAAATTCAAATTGTTCATTCATAACTATTTGCTTGGTTGTTTTTGAGTGTGCATCTCTTGTTAATTGCAATTAGTTCTTTAAATTTCGCATTAAGTTCATTAGATTAGCATAATTACCTATTCACCCCCCTAGGTGATTTTCAATTGGTATCAGAGCCTCCGCTCCTGATATTTAGGTTTTACCACCTAGGAGTGAGATCTTGGTTTGCTAATCTTCATTTGCATTTTCATTTGCACACATTTAGTTTGCACTCATGGATAGCCCTCCTATATTTGACTTTTTTAGCCTTGATGTTTGGAAGGCCAATATGAGTAGCCATTTGAAAAGCCTAAGACATCTAGTTTATCAAGCCACTACTAATGAATCCTACCCAAATCATAGCAAGCATAAAAAGGCAAATGCATTAGCACTTAGAACACTTAGAGCATCTCTTAATGAAGATCTTTTACCGGTGTTTGATCATTATGATTCGGCTTTTGCAGTTTGGAGCATATTGACTTCTCCCGAGCTGCTAAGGATCATCAACAAGTTGAGAAGATCTAGGAGAGACATGTCCGACGATCATTGCCTCATGGTCCAAGGGAAAGACTCCCTTGAGGTACAATCGGATTCTCAATTAGATGATTGCTCTAGTTCCTATTGCGATGGTTGTTTAGAAGCTCAAACCTTAAATATGGAACTTGCCACAAAGCTTGAAAAATTTTTGGAAAAACATAATCTTTTGAAAAAGAATAATCTTGAACTAAAAGAAGAAATGAAGGATTTGTGCTCAACTTTTGAATCGGTTTTGCAAGAGAAGGAAGAGATTACTAGTGAACGTAACTCACTAAGATCTCAACTAGACCTTACCCTAAAAGAGATTGATGTTTTGAAAAGCAAAAATGATTGTAATGATGTTTTGAAAAACAATGAGGTTTTATCTTCAAAATTGGATTTTATTTTAAAAGATAACCTTGCATTGAAAAATGAAATTGATTTCATTACAAAAGAATTGGATTTGTTTTTGAAGAAAAATGAATCTTTAAAAATTGATATAGATTCTCATGTTTGCCATGCTAGTTTAGATTCACCTAGCACATTCATTGCATGCTCTATTTTATCTTCTACTATTGAAAATGATATAAATATTTTGAAGAAAAGTGTTGATTGTTTAGGCTCCACTTTGAGCCAATGTACTTTAAATCATACACGCTTGGAAACCTTGGTTCGTAAGAAACAAGGTCCATCTTTGCATGCACACCCATCACGGCATACACATGCTCATCACGATCACAAACTCACACTATGTATGCCCATGTGTACACATGTACACATTGTGGTCGAAAAGGCCACCTTACTAGATTTTGCTATGATCGTTTACATATTGAAAATTTAGCAAATAATCTTGTTTGGGTTAGGAAAGATACTAACCCCTATGGACCCAAAAGAAAATGGGTATCAAGGACCACCCCTAAAATTTTTGATGTAGGTGTGCGCTCTCGCATCACGTGAGAGTAGCGGTGCCTTGAAGTGGATGCGTTCCGTGCTTAAAAGAAAACAAATGTGGATGCATCACTTTCAAGGGAAGTTTGGTGGAGGAGGACCACCATTGGTTTGGAGAACTAGAGAGGTGCCCTCATCGGTTTTGGTATCGATCTCTAACTCCCGTTTACATTTGCATGCTTTTCACGTTCATCATTTTATAGCATGTCATGTTTCATTGTTTATTATGTTAAATGCCATGATTCTTAGATCATTGACGTGCATGTATAGCTTTTGAGATCACCCATGTTTATATGGACCCATATGTTGTGTTCTCACCATTGGTTTAGCTATTATATATATCATGATTCTAATAGCATGTGGATTTACATAATGATCATGATTTTCATCCCGTTTTATACTTAATGATTTGATTACTTGTTTAGATGTTAGTTTTCATTAAGACTAAAATTTATACTTGTACATGTAGTGGGACACAAATAAATCTTTATATATGTTTGTGCTTGGATGCTTGTTTGTACCCATTAAATGTGCTAGTATAGCTTAGTTTTGATGATTCATGCATTCTAACCTGTATTCCTCATTTTGAATTTGTTTCTATGATCATGTGTTTTAACTTCATGTATATGTCTATCTTGTTCAAGCTATTGATGTACATCCTTTGAGCCACGTGCCTTCATGCATATACTTTTGTGGACTCATTATGTTTAGGATATGTATGTATACTTTAGTTTGTACATGACATACATATGCCTTGAAGTTTAAATTGTTTTGATGATTTTCATGTTTTTTAGGTAATTTCATTTTGTAATAAAAATCTAGTTTCTCATGTTTTTATGTTTTTAAGGAATTTCACATGAGCTAAATTGAATATTTTCATGATTGTGTGTTTCACATTACACTTGCTCACTCACTTTATTAATTTACTCATGATTTGTTTTCATGAGACTATGATATGGGCTTTATGGACTTGAGTGTTTAGTGATCATGTGATTTACATGTGTTTCATGAAAAACAATTTTGTTTTATTCCTTACTTGAAGGATTTAGTACTAGTTATAAAAGTTTTTCCTATAACTAGTTCGTATTCTTCACTATGGTAGAGTTTTTCAAACGTACTCTATTTTCAAACCTATTTTTGAAAACCCCTACCATCCATGGGTGGTTGGATGGGAGATCATGTTCATGTATGCTTTAAAATGAAAATCATTTAAAACTTGAACCATGATTGGGCGGTAGTTATATGAGATATACATTTGATCTTATTGTTGTTTCAATTGGTATCATTGAATTCCTTCAATTGGTATCAATCTTGACATATCTTGTATACTCATATATGTTTGTATGTATGTATGCTTCACTTCAAAGAATATCAATTTCAATTGGTATCTATTTTTCATACATATATATGTTTGTGTTTATGCTAAGCTTGAGTTCAATGTTGTTTCAATTAACTAGTTTTCAATTGCTTTTCAATTGGTATCTCATTTCAAGCCTATGCATTGTTTTTGTTGGTATTTCATAAAGGGGGAGAAAATTCGATTTTTATCTTTCAATTGTATTTGATTTCCTCTCCCATACTTTATGATTGTAAACTTCAATTTGGTATCATATGTTCAAAATGAAAAATATTTACATTTGGTATCAAAATCCTTGTTTAGAAATTCAAATTTTGTTATGTTTAATTTCAATTGGTATCAAGATTGTTTTCTTATAATTGGTATAAATGTTTTTATGTTTACTTTAAATTGGTATCAAGATGCTACTTTGACATATTTTCACTTGATATCTTAATTGATAGTCACCCCATTTGGTTTTGTTTTTGTTTTAGACAAAGGGTGAGAAGATTTTGTTTTGTTTTGGTTTTTACCCCTTTATTGATGATTGACAAAAAGGGGGAGAATTATTTGAGAAGTTTTATATATGCATGTTTATGTTTTGCATATATTAAGTTTAATTTAGTTTAATTTTAATTGGTATTTAGAGCATGTTTTATTTTTAAACATTTCATTGGTATCTAGAGCCATTTATTGTTTATGCAGGATTATGCATTGTCATTCATTGCATATTTATATTTATTTGTTTTATGCATGAGTTAAGGGGGAGCTTCTTTGAAGCTTAACTTTGATCCATGCATATATAACTCCATGAGTTTTGTCATCATCAAAAAGGGAGAGATTGTTGGCCCAGAGGCCTTCCACTCTAGTTTTGATGATGATTAACTCATGTAGTTATGTGTACTAATAATCTTGTGATTTAGTTTCAGATCATTAATCAAGTTATTAGTAGGTGATTAGCTTCAACAAGATGATTTGGAAGCTTTCACATGTTGATTCAAGAGCCCGAGCGTCAAAGATCATATATAGCAATTGCTCGGTGGATCAAGGAGTTTTGGATCGAGTCGGCTTGGAGACGGCGCTCTACAAGAAGACATCGGTACCATAGTTTAGTTTTGTGTTTAGATCCAAATTGTAAAGATTAGAATAGTATGATATGCTCAAGTTCACAACACACACACGTTTCATGTTTTGAATATTGATTTTCGGTTTTTCCGTTTTGGTTTAACCGATCTTGGTTTCATGAATAGATAGTTTTAAAACAAGTTTACATGGTTTAATGTATATTAGAATTGTTCTATATACTTGCATGCTTAACTTCCTAGACAAACTTAGTTTTGACTTACTTATTCATGTGGTTTATATTTTGGTATTTTCAACAAAACATATTTTGGAATTAATGACAAAAACATGGATATATATATATTATATATATTATATATATATATATATATATATATATATATATATATATATATATATATATATATATATTATATATATATATGTTTCATGTATATAGGATTATATCCATATACATCATGCCTAAATGTTGTTTAATATCATGTTTTTGTATCTGGATAAGTTTTGGACAAAATGTATTTTCTATTCAAAATCCAAGTTTTAGAAAATACAGTTTTTGGATTTGGTAAAATTTCCTAGACATCAAAAAGAGTTCAAATATTTAGTAACTGTCTTGAAATGTTTTTCACAAGTTTATATTTCAATATACAATGTCAAAACAAGATTATTGGAATTTTTAGTTAAGATAAAAGAATTTTTATCATTATTTTTACCCTGTTTATGAGTCCCAGAACTGGCTGACAAGTCAGGTCGGCCGACCGCACGGTCGACCGTACCAAGGGCCGGTCGACCGTGCGGTCTACCGACGTGCACAGAGCTGTGCACGTCTGGCAGCGCAGTGGGCCGGTCGACCGGGCGGTCGACCGGGCTGGTGCCTACGGTCAAATCCGACCGTTGGACGGTCGACCGGTAGTACAGTTTTGGCAGAAATTGCTGCCAACGGCTATATTTTTCTGGGGGCTATAAATACCCCATTAATGGCCAGTTTTCTCTAAGATTTTTTGTGCGAATTTTTCCTGACTCTCTAGTGTTTTCACAGCAATCAAAAGAAGATTTTGGGCTTTAAATTGAACAATCTTTTTGATGTTTTTGCTAGGGTTTGGAAGATCAAAGAAAAGGGTTTTGGAAAAAAGAGTTTTGATTCAACTTCTATATCTTGGTTTCAGTTTTTCCCAAGAATTTTCTTTGTGATTTTGATTTTCATTCCATTGGTTTTCTCCACACTTGAGCTACATCTACTTTCTTATTCTATAGGATCTTTGTGTGGGAGAAAGAGATTGTTTGTGGTTGTTTGTTAGACCACCAAGTTATAAACTCAATCTTTGCTTGGCTTTGTGCCTTTGGGTTGTATCCCTCAAGTTGTGAGGTGATCCTTGTGTTGCTTTGTGCTAATCCCTCAAGTTGTGAGGTGATTGTTTGTTGGCTTGGAGTTGTGCCTCAAGGAGGAGGTTGTGTTTGTAAGGAAAGGAGTAGGGTACTCCTTGTAATTTTATTGCCCCAAATCCTCGGTGGAGGTTCCCTTTGTGGGAGTCCTTTGTGGACAAGCTAGTGGACTTAAAATCCTTCTGGGTGAAGGCGGGGATGTAGAGCTGGGTGCTCGAACCTCGAAACATATCTTGTTGTTTGCGCTTGATCCCTTGGCTTTTACTCTCTCTCTCTATATTGTGCCTTGCATAAATTCATATTGTTCATTCTTAACTATTTGCTTGGCTTGTTTGGTGTGCATCTCTTGTTAATTGCAATTAGTTCTTTAGATTCCGCATTAAGTTCATTAGATTAGCATAATCACCTATTCACCCCCCCTCTAGGTGATTTTCACTTACAAGGTAGATTTTTTTCAGCCGATTATCAACAAATCCTTTATAATTAAATTAAACAATGCAAACAAGGTACAAGGTACATAGAGGAATTCTTTTGCTTCTCATCTCAATGTGACCAGACAAGACGGATGAATAACAAACTGTAAAGTACATCAGCGGGTTAAAATGCCCATCCAAGAATCTGTGTCCCGGACGTATTCTCCATTGATGAAGCCCATAACAAGACCAAGAAGATTAAGAGGTTATAAAATAGAGCCTTACCTTTTAAGAGTGTAGCAAAAAGGACATCCGACAGTACGAAAACTCAACAGGGTTCCACATCGAGTGAGCAACCTCTGGCCTGTAAGGCGACTGACGCCCCTACAGCAAACCTAGTGATGACAGTCGTCCCCACAATAAAGGGCAAGGAGAATCCATACGCCAAGCTAGGAGTTGGAAAGTGCTACAGGTATGGTGAACCTGGACACAAATCCAATGAGTGTCTAAAGTGGCATCAAGTCAACATGATGGACTATGAGGGAGAAGATGAAGTGAAAATTGAGACTGAGATAGAAGACTATGACTTTGCCAAAGAGTATGGAGAGTACACCTGCATGGTACATCGGTTGTTATGCACCCAAAAGGCCCCCAACACTACACAATGACATCAAATCTTCAACTCGAGATGTTCGATCAAAATAAGGCGCGCAGCCTCATCATCGACAATGAAAGTTGCAAGAACATCATTTCTATTGTATTTGTGGACTATTTGAAGTAAGAAACGGAACCACACCCCAACCACTACACTACTTGGTGGATAAAGAAAAGCCCATGCATCGAGTTAACGAATCATTGTCATGTCCCTATTTCAATTGGCAAGTTTTATCAAGATTTTGTTACTTGTGATATTGTCGATATGGATGCATGTCACATAATTTTGGGCAGACCATGGCAACATGATGCTGATGCTACTCATCGACCCAAGAGGAACATCTACATGTTCACTTGGGAAGGCAAGAGAATCGCCATGAAGCTTGTCCACCTACACCAAATCGACAAAAGAAAAGAAGGTAAAGTTCATATCCATATGCAGTCGAGGTGAATTCTTAATGGAATCAAAAGAGACAAACCAAAAATTTACTTTAATAGTCAAAAAAGAAGTCATTCCACCAACGCAAGCATCAACCTATGGTTTTCCTCTTGATTAGCCTACGAGTAGTCGAAACCCTCCATTGTGGTGTATGACCCGGGAAAGGGGGAGACAGGAATTGCAGTAAAAGTTTTCCTTGAATCAAATGAAAAGGATTACAACAAAAACTGTTCCTTCCGGTTACAAGGGAGGGAGAATATTGAATCTTGAATTCCCCCTTTGTTTAAGGCTGGGTTCTTCGTGTGGCGGTGGAGAGTGAATCTTGTTCTCCGTTGACCAGATGACCGTCCTTCAGGGATCTCCTCTTCGGCCGGTAGAAAGAGTGACACAGCTCTGTCTACCAAAACTCTAAAAGAGAAGGTAGGCGAAAACTAGCTCGTACGCAGCGAACTTGCTGAAGAGTTGATCTGCTTCTTTTCTCTCTGTGTCGCCCTCTGTCTCTCTTCGTCCGATTGATTCTCTCTCTTCTCTCCCCTTGTTGATGCAAACAAGGCTATTTATAGAGGTCCCAGGGGTGAACGTGCCCCCTGAAAACGCTCCACAATGAGGGCCAACTTCCCCGCTACATGGGCGGTAACTAACCCACGTGCCTGCTAAAGACATGCCACGATGGGGGCTGATTTCCCTTACGTGTGGGCAGTGATTGGTCCCTTAACCAAGGCGGTTATAACTGAGACGCGGGTTTTAGACCTTTGCGTCTTGAGGCTGAGACGCGGGTGTCAGGCCGACGCGCCTTGATGCTGAGACGCGGGTGTCGAGCCAACGCGCCTTGATGCTAAGACGCGGGTGATAGTCCCTCGCGTCTAGAATTTGAAACTTTGCTTTTCAATGGCTTGTCCTCCAGTAACTTTTGGACAGCCTACATGTGGGAGTGTCTCTTGCTTGGAATCCCTGCCCTGCTAATGGGAGTGTCCTCCATCAGAATCTCGAATGCTTGTACATCGCGTCTCTCACTCGGAGACGGCAACGCAAGCCACCAGTCTGTAGGCTCCTTCTCATTAGCCTACGGACAGTTAAAACCCTTCGTTATGGGAGTGTCCTCCTTAAAATCCCTACCCCACTGATGGGAGTGTCCCCCATCAGAATCCCAGATGCTTGTACGTCCTGATATGAGAGTGTCCCCACTCAGAGATGACAATACAAGCACCAGCCTATGGTCTACTCTCGATCAGCCCACAAGAAGTCAAAATCTTACGCTATGGGAGTGTCTCCCACTAAAAATCCAAAGTTTGCATGTACTGTTAATGAGATTATTCCCACTCACAAACAATAACACAAAACCTGTCGACACTCCATTGCCAGCCAGCCATACCAGAGATAGAGATCAGCACTCCGAAGAGCCATGGTTATATCAATTTCAAAAAGCTTATGATAAAAACAAACCAGATAATATCTAAAAATAACTATTTTCATTCCAAAAGATGTGACTATTCTAATGATATTTTCATTCTGAATACCATTCCTTTAAATTTATTTGGTTACATCTGACAAGTTAACACAAAAAATCCTTTTACATCTCTATGTTTATATTTTTGAAAAAGAAATATAGAAGATCCAGACCTAGACGCCCCAGCCCTGCCACAATTAATAGTCCCCTGGGCACTGAACAACAGAGATTTGTTCAACAAAAGCTATCTCCTAGAAGCAGTCGTCCATCTTTATCCGCACCATGACTCCTGAACAGGCAATCCTATGGCCCCCGCCTTCGTGTCCCAGCAAGACAGCAAAATGAGGACTTCAAGAAGTTGTTAGGAGGCATGACAATGTCTATGATACCAGACCAACTCCGACAAGGCACGCAAGAAAGTGATGGTATCATATCCCCTCTGAGGTGTTCTGTAAGAGAGCTCCACAGGAAGAAGAGTGGTTCATCAGTGCATCTAACCAGTGAACTCCTTCTCCTTCTTCCTTGTACACGCCACCAGAAAAGAGACTGACAGCCTTAAGGTCAAAGCTTGGTCATCTAAATTGAGCATCTCGAAAAACAGATCACTCGATCTAGTTGAAGTAAGAATCATACCTATCCCTCTAGCAACAACATCCTGTCACGGTGACTAACAGCCCCTTCACGGTAACTAATGCGACATACCAGCCAAGCTCCCTAGAAGAGAGATCTTGATAATCACTTCCTCATCCTTATCATCCCTCTCCTTTTCTGACCTCCATCTGATGAAAAGAAAAGAGAAGAGCATGGCGACCTAGTAAGAAAAGAAGAAGTTAGATTTTTAGAATGAGGGTTTTGAAGAAGTCAACGAAGATAATTTCCTCCGATAAGTCTCTTTCTATTTATAGATGGACGAAAAGACACATTTCCTTTCATTCAAACCACCAATCTCTAAAAAGTCAACCCATTTTTTGAGATTTTCGCTCAGTAGAGAAGGAAGAAGATCAACCGTTGCCGCCAAACCATAAAACCTTACAATCCCAGTCATAATGATGCCACATTTGAAGAGATGCAGGATGTGACTTTTGAGGAATCTAGTCAACCGATGTGACAACTGGCAGTTAGCTATACAATCTCTGATTAATTCTAGAAGATCCACAATGATTCGAAGAGATTTTTCGTATGCTCTTCTGTCCGCAAGCGCCAAAGCAAGCTTGAGGCATTGAAAGTCCCTCTGATCCACTTCGCTCCCCCAACTTTCCTTCTGTAGGCTCTGGCAAGTGAGGAAGCGAGAGGTATCTGTAATGGTCAAAATTTGACTCGGATCAGGATGATGACACGTGTCCAAACTACCGAGGAATTTTCTCAAGACACTCACAACTCTCAGAGTCCATCCCGAAGCCTTTGTCGTATCAAGCCTTCTCGGAGCTGCCGACCATCCTGAAGACATTTTCAACCCTGAACTGCATGCGGCCACTCCAAGGCATTTACTATTCTGAAGTCTTCTCCTCCTCAGGGTCTTATCCACTCCGAAACCCTCTCTGTTCCAAGGTTTCAGCTCCAACCTGAAGTTCCAACGACAGGTCACCCTTGATCTCCGCTGTCAGTTATGTAGCTCCATTCTCCCTCACATTCGTAATGTGTAACACCCTAATCAGCGCGAGCAATTATGGATAGTGACTTATTTTTCTGCATGCAATCCCAACCAGCCAATGCCAGTAAATACGGCTGTTACAATAAATTCAGTACATGCAGATCATGCAGTTATAACAATCAGTCAATTTCACCTTCATGCCAGTATCCATGTCAGGTATATACTATCATTCTTCTCCCAGGAGAATGAGGTCGTTTCCCTAATCTTCAGAACACTCACACACCCCATTACTTTAGGAATTTTTTTGTGCTAGTTCATCATTACACACATGCAGTTTCTCTCTGCACGGTCCACTCTTCCATCACACCGGCAGTTTCCCTTTCCCCTTTCCTTTTAGGACTACTGATTCTCATGCCCAACGATTTTAGGCTGGCACCACACTAGTACTCCTGACCTAAAAAGTGTCTCTCTTCCCTGTGTGCTCTATCTAATCAGGAGCGTTCAGTCGCTTTTGGTGAAAATTTAATTACGACAAACTGGTGAGATTTTTCCGCCATAGAATTTCAATTGATTGATGCAAGTTGAATTGATACTCTTAGAGTATTAAAATGTTTTCTATTGGATTACACTTAATCTTATTTCAATTAGGGTGTTTAAAATTTTTCAATTGGTTGACAAATAAACCATCTTCTTCTAAAAAATTTAATATATTTGATGGGGAGTGGGCCAAAACAAAAGTCCTCTTGATGCAAGTCTTAACAAAATATTGTAATGAACTCTTTTCTCTTTTATTTCATATTATTTATCATCTTTCGAGATGAGTAGTCTTGAGTATGTGTATATTAGAGTAATATACATAAATATACTAGCATGTCTCCGTTACTACCTAAAATTATTTTAATCTACCTTCAATACGATTCTTAGGGTGACTCTGAAATCAAAGGAAATGAAGGCTCCATTTTGCAAGAGATTCAGCGTAGAAGAAGACGAGGAAGAAGACTACTATATGTACTTGCTCACTGATCATTACAAACAAAACAAAAGTGCATAGTTTGAATAGAAATAAAAGGAAAAACAGAAACCATGTTCAATATGGAAGCTCTATTGGGTAGCCTATTGGTAGAAATAACAAAAAGATACACAATAACCAATTATGCATATGGTGTTGACATCAAGAATAGAGGATTAACAAAATTTTCAGGCATATAAAGGGGAGTGTGAGTTCACATGGTGCACAAAAATTAAACATAGAAATCTTGTCATAGATAGAAAATAGTAAATATGAAATGGGCTAGGCTTTCTTATTTGATAATAACATCATGTTTCTTTTCCCAACAATTACATGATATTCCAAATAGCACTAGTTCACTGCACAAAAGCTTTCTACAATCTATAGAGAAACACTATACAAAATCAATGAAAAGAAAATGTGCAGTAGTAAGAGGAATCATCTTTCAATTTCATAGATCCAGCCAATCCAGATTGGTTTTCGCATGTCCCACACAATGAGAGAAAGGAACAAATTTCTCCATAAATCTCGATTTATCGAATTTCCAAAAGAAGAACTCCTTTCATGAATGAACACGAAACGAGCAATGAAAATCTCTTTACCACAAGAACTAGAGGCCTGCAAAATATACAGGTTATATCACATTCAGAAATGAAATACGAGAGACCAAAAAGCAAAAAGTACTGCATATACTTACATCCTACTAAATTATATGCTGAAAGGCTAATTGCTTAAGCTTTTGTAGAAAAGAGATGGTATGAGTATCCAGGGGATGGCCGAGGTATTTAAATAGGCAAAGGGTTCATGTCATTTGGCCCTCTTCATCACGGTAACTTGTCAGTTTTCGTGGAATATACAGGTTATAAGTTTGAATTGGCAACAAAAGAGTTCAGACAAACAAATAAATTTTCACTGACATGGGAGTTGTTTTGTTTGCCTTCTTTCATACTACTTGCAGAGCCATTAACACAAAAGAAATGAGAGCCCCTCTTGCCTTTTTCACCTGTTACTTCTTTAAATTAAGAACAAGACGGCAAAATTTTTTTTAGAAAATTGCAACCAAAAATTATTCATCCCAAATCCTCTGATATTTCATTGCAGTAATATTCCTCACCACTAACTTCTTAATTGATAATTGGCACAAATTTTACTTGATTTGTTCATCTTTGAAATGTAATAATTAAACGGCTATGAATTCTTCCATCATCAGGGCGTTTCAATGACCAATCAAAATCGGTTCTTCAAGTATCGGTGTGGCAATAAAATTGTGTTAGAAGAAAACCAGGATGGTGATGTTTACACAATTGTAACAATTAAATAAACAGTATTTCATTAAACTATTAGAACAATTATATAATATTATTTCAAACACGTATCGTCTCAAGTGTTCTCATCTGTTTCAAGTTTCTTGAAGGTCGACAGAGGAACACAACAAGAAAGAATGAATGAATTGTGATTCTAATAAAAAATTGAAACATGTTTACTTTCTTTGTTGAGAAACCTTCGAAGGTAACCAAAGTATAATCATTTAAATTAATTTTATTAAGCTCCAGGCTTTCGATTTTGAGCACATTCTGAAGGAATGATAAGAGTGGAACAAGATTCAGTACTCTGGTTCTTTTCGGCATATATACTCCATCTGAGGTATTTTATAGATAGAGAGGTCCTTCAGAGGCATCAGAACTATGAGTTCATGGAGATTGGAAGAAATAACTCAGAAAAAATTGTATATATAAACATTAATAAACATCATTTCAATCAGGCCTGCAATTTTCTTAACAGCAACTGAAATTTTTCCAGACAGTGTGTTAAGGCAACCAAAAATTTATATGCATGGGCAAGCTCAGTTCCAGGAACATGCAAACTACCTTAAAAGAAAAGGTCAGGAGGTAATTGACAGACAATGTCACGCGAAAAATGAAGTTTCCATTCTATTATGCCATTTAAAGATAGGGCAAGCTACTATTCATTCTACATTTGGAAAACTGGATTCTCTATCTGCCAAACTTTACAAGAAATTGGTGAATTGCTGCTCTTAAAAGCAAGCAGCAAACTGCTCCTTTAAAGCAAGGGAACTAGGATAAGATTTTGTAGAACACTGAATCTAACTGTTTCCCTCAGATGGTAACATTTGGATCGTTTGCCATTATCATAACCCTCTAAGTTTCAGCTTGGTACAATTCATAAATGTTACTTACTTTCATGCCGGGTTTGCCTAGTAGTGCAAATAGGTCGGATACAGATCTAATATGGCATTTACCATATCATTATCCATATGCCAATCATAGATATGGATATAGATACAGTACAGTTCGATACGGAAAACTTATATTCGTACGTGGCAAAATAGTGCATATGGATCGAATATGAGAGAAACAAATACGGCTACGTATCACTAAACATATACCTATTATATCATCATTCATCTTAACTAAAATTAAAACAAGTTACTTTCAGTTTAACTTATTGATGTGAAACGTGTGTGTACATGTGCGGAACTCAGCAACAAAGTAAATAAAGTATGTTTCACCAACAAAGGGATCGATCTAGACTACAAGTTATCAGTTTGAAACAGTGACTAATGTTTATTGTAAAGAAATTGCATAAATACAACAGGATTCGAGATGAACTTGAAAGATTAATGACAATGCGCTGAGATGGCAAGTCCCACATGTAATGTTCATATCGACAGATACAAGATAACAAATAGTGCACTCAACTTACTATGAACACAACCAACAGATTGATAATATAATAGAGATTCGCTAATGTAGGAACTGATAAAGTCTAAAGGAAAGAAATACCTGAAGATCTCATACTGGGGACAATCAAATCTGAAGGTGTTCCAATGATAGTACCTCAGTGTCACTTTCGGTTTCAAATAAATCTTCTGGGGGCTGCTCCTGAATCACCTGAGGAAAGAGTTGATGCGGGAATAAAATGAAGACCGGTGGGACACTCGGAGTGTAAATGAAGTCGGGATAGTCGTCTGAATAGACAATCTCATAGAGCTCGCCGTCATACTCTAGTAGAAGTGAACTTAGCTCGATCTCCAGCATGAATCTTCAAACCAAATGACTGATGTGAGCGTTGGATTGTTGTTGTTACTGCCGCTGCTCACTGTTGCTACTGCTGTCGCTGTTGTTGCTTGTTGCTGGAGCTGTTGCTTCCTGTTGTCGCTGCTATTTGCTGTCGAAGCTGCTGCTGCTACTGCAGACTGCTGCTGTTGCTGTAGTTGGACTGCTGCTGCTGCTGCAGTTGATCTGCTGCTGCTGCAGTGTTCCGCTGCTGCAGTGTTCTGCTGCTGCTGCTGCTGCTGCAGTGATCTGCTGCTGCTGCTGCAGTGATCTGCTGCTGGTTGATATTGTTAATCTCATATGAAAGTGGCCCACTTAACCTTGATTATTTGCATTGGATTCCTATTAAAGTTAACTGATATTAAGGATGCCCATATTATAGTCACATTTATATAGTTATATAGTCTCTTGAAATATAAAGGGTACCATGATGGAAAGGTTTATTTCAAGGGGACTTATTTGCAAATGTGCGACCCACTTTTCTCCTCCTGCAAAGAAAGACAAAAACATACGCTCAATTTTTAGAGTATTCCATCAGAAAAGAAAAGTAAGGGTTTTGTGAAAGGACAAGGAGACAGAGAAAAGCGGTCTATTTGCATTAGGGTTTGCAGGATCAAATCAAAGTCTTTTTCTTCCATTCATCACAAGGATCTTCAACCTTCATCTCAATCAATGGCTTCAGGTATGTATCATGTATTAAGTTATTTACATGAATTTAATTCCCTTGAGATGTATATGATTCTTGATCCATGGCTATTATTCCGCATTAAATCTCTTTTATTTCCTACATTTGGTATCAGAGCCGTGTTTAAAGAATCAATACATCTTGGATTTAGGAATTATGGAAAGTTAGGGTTTTTGATTAACAATTCATAAAATCGAATTTTTGATCTTTTAATTGTAGAATTTGTAGAGGATTTAATAGCCCTAATATCATGTTCATATTCCTCTAATTATGCAATTAAATAGGGATCAAAATCAAAGGAATTGAAAACCCTAATTTTTGATAATTTTGGGATTAAAATCGACTAAGCAGAAACTGCCTTTGATAACTGCTTCGTCGACTATTAGTCGACTAATCCCATCGTATAGTCGACTAATTCCCTTTTTCAGAAAGTTTTAAAGTCTCTGTTTGCCGCAGGAGTCGACTTGATTTTAGTTGATTTTATGACTAGTCGACTAATTAGGGTATAGTCGACTAATCATATTTCCAAGTCGACTAATTCGGTGACCCGAAAGTTGAGAACTTTCTGTTGGATTCAGGAGTCGACTAATTAAATGTGAAGTTGACTAATAAAGTTTGTAGTCGACTAATAATATGGGTATAGTCGACTAATTTTCTTTTGCACTAGTCGACTAGACCTAATGTGTAGTCGACTTGACTTGACCCAAGTCGACTAATCTTTCCTTGTAGTCGACTAATACTTGTTAATATTCAATCATTAATGTATATTACACATTTAAGTTATTGTGTTAGTATTGATTGATACTTGGTCAAGTAATGTATTGAGATATTATGGCTTTACTCAAATAAAAGGATTAGAGAATATTATTAGTTAGTTTTGTATTCATATGGCTTATTGATTTAGTAGTTGCCAAAGTGACCTATGTTAGTAAACCTATGAATATACAACTACATAAAAGACTTGTCAATGTAAGTGACATTAAAGACAATAATATTCTCGATGGCGGTTCTGGTTAGGAGATTGGGACTGGCCCAAAGGAAAGTCTCTTTCAAATAATTATGAACCGGATAGGGTAGTATAATTTATGTAACTTAGTGGTGTGGAATTGGATACCCAAAGGTAACATGACTTACTAACTAAGTGACATAAATTATATTAGACCTACATAGGTGATAAAAGTTCTCACCTAAAGAGTGAACACTAGATATGCTTAGGTTTCGCCCAAAGGAGAAATCAAAGTGATATCAATAGTTCATCTTAATTAAATTTAAAACTTGTATTGATTCGAGGCATTAATGTGAGCTTGTCCTATTATGTTTCAGTGAACGTCCCTACTTCCCTTCACACTCATGCCACTAGCATTCCAGCCTTGGATGGTACCAACTTTTCAGAGTGGTTTGAACATGTACAGTTTACACTGGGTGTTTTGGACCTAGACATGGCCTTAATAGTTGACAAACCTGATGAAGTAACTGCTGAGAGTACAGCAGAACAGGTCAGCCATGCCAAAGCTTGGGAAAGGTCTAATAGGCTCAGTCTTATGTTCATAAAGATGACCATAGCTAATAACATCAAGACTTCACTCCCTCCTACAACTATTGCATCTGAACTATTAAGTGCGGTTAAAGATCGTTTTAAGTCTGCAGATAAGTCATTAGCTGGCACCCTCATGGCTGAACTTACCACCATGAAATATGATGGTAATAGAGGAGTTCAGCAACACATTCTAAATATGTCTGATAAGGCTGCTAAGCTAGGATCACTGGGAATGAAAGTGGATGAGTCCTTCTTGGTACAGTTCATCCTCAACTCACTTCCTTCACAGTTTGGGCCATTCAAAATCCACTATAATACTCATAAAGATAAGTGGAATCTGAATGAGCTAACTGGTATGTGTGTTCAAGAGGAAGTGAGACTGAGGAAAGAAGGACAGCACTCAGTGTTGGCAGTAACTTCAGGAGGTATCTATAAAAAAGGTAAATATGGAAGAGGTAAGAGATTTCCATCAAAGAAAGGAAATGACCATGGGGAAAGTAGCCAAGGTCATAGAAAATCTTTCACTGTCAAATGCTACTTCTGTGGCAGAAAGGGACATGTGAAGAAGGACTGCAACAAGAGGAAAGCTTGGTTCGAAAAGAAAGGTACAAATCTTTCTTTTGTATGTTATGAATCAAATCTTGCTGAAGTTCCTTCTAATACTTGGTGGATAGACTCTGGAGCCACAACTCATATAACTAATTCAATGCAGGGATTCCTTACAACCAGGAAATCGAAGGAAAGTGAGAGATTCGTCTTTATGGGGAACCGTCTCAAAGTGGAGGTCGAATATGTTGGCATTTATCGACTAATCTTAGAGACGGGACATCAGATGGATCTTGAGGATACTTTTATGTACCTTCGATTTCAAGAAACTTAATGTCATTATCCAAATTAGATGTTTTTGGATATTCTGTTTTGTTTAGTTGTGGAAAACTCTCTTTAATGTTTAATTCAATTCTGGTTGGACATGGAATTTTATGTGATGGTTTATATAAAATTTCATTGAATGATGAGTTTGCACAATCTTTATTATCTCTGCATTCGAATGTTGGTATAAAACGTGGCTTAATAAATGAAAAATCCTCAATCTTGTGGCATAGGCGACTGGGGCATATCTCCAGGGATAGAATTATAAGATTAGTGAAGACTGGGATTTTGGATAACCTAGACTTCACTGATTTTGATGTGTGTGTGGATTGCATAAAAGGAAAGCAAACCAAACACACTAAGAAAGGTGCCACAAGAAATAAAGAACTCATAGAAATAATTCATACAGATATTTGCGGACCACTCTCCATTCTATGTTTTACTGGAGAGAGATATTTCATTACCTTTATAGATGATCTGTCACGTTATGGTTATGTGTATCTAATTAATAAAAAGTCTCAGGCTGTTAACATTCTAGAGGTGTTCATTACAGAAGTCGAGAGACAATTAGATAGAAACGTTAAAATCATAAGATCAGATCGAGGTGGTGAATTTTATGGTAGATATGATGAGTCAGGACAACATCCTGGTCCATTTGCCAAATTTCTAGAAAAGCATGGTATTTGTGCTCAATACACAATGCCAGGTACGCCTCAGCAGAACGGTGTTGCTGAAAGGCGGAACCGAACACTTATGGATATGGTTAGGAGCATGATGAGCTTCTCAAATGTACCCAATTCATTGTGGAATGAAGTCTTAAAGACTGCTATGTATATCTTGAACAGGGTTCCTAGTAAGGCTGTCCCAACAACTCCTTTCGAGTTGTGGACTGGTAGGAAACCCAGTTTAAGACATTTACATGTTTGGGGTTGTCCAGCAGAGGCTAGAATATATAATCCACAAGAAAAGAAATTAGACTTAAAAACAATATCTGGGTATTTCATTGGTTATCCAGATAAGCCTAAGGGATACAAATTTTATTGTCCTAACCATAGTACAAGAATAGTTGAAACTGGTAATGCCAGATTCCTAGAAAATGGTGAAATTAGTGGGAGTGCTGAACCAAGAAAGGTAGATCTTGAAGTGGTAAGGGTAAATATCCCAATACACTTTCCTTCAAGAGAGATTGTTGTCCCTCAGCTTGATCATCAAGTTGAGATTCCAGAACAACAAGTTAATGTTGGTTCACCACTCCATGAAGATATTCCCATTGAAAATATTGTAGAACCACCACAACCGGCAGCTTTGAGAAGATCTCAAAGAGAAAGAAGATCTGCCATTTCAGATGATTATGTGGTATATCTACAGGAATCTGACTATGATATTGGGATAAATAAAGATCCAGTTTCATTTTCACAAGCCATAGAATGCAATGATTCTAGTAAATGGGTTGATGCTATGAAAGATGAGTTAAAATCTATAGACCAAAACCAAGTCTGGGATCTCGTTGAATTGCCTTATAACTGTAAGAAAGTCGGGTGTAAATGGGTCTTTAAGACCAAGCGCGACTCTAAAGGCAATATCGAACGATATAAGGCTAGACTTGTGGCCAAAGGTTTCACTCAGAAAGAAGGCATTGACTATACAGAGACCTTCTTTCCAGTATCAAAGAAGGATTCTCTTAGAATCATTATGGCACTTGTAGCTCATTATGATTTGGAGTTACATCAAATGGATGTGAAAACTGCTTTTCTAAATGGAGATTTGGATGAGGATATCTACATGGAGCAACCTGAAGGGTTCGCAATTAAAGAACAAGAACACTTGGCTTGCAAATTAAAGAAATCTATATATGGACTTAAACAAGCTTCCAGACAATGGTATATAAAGTTTAATGATACCATTACTTCTTTTGGATTTACAGAAAACACTGTTGATCAGTGTATATATCTAAAGATCAGTGGGAGCAAGTTTATTTTTCTGGTTCTGTATGTAGATGACATCTTGTTAGCCAGTAGTGATCTTGGTTTGCTGTATGAAACTAAAAGCTATCTTACCAAGAACTTTCAGATGGTTGATATGGGTGAGGCAAATTATGTTATTGGCATAGAGATCTTCAGGGATAGATCTCGAGGATTGCTAGGATTGTCTCAGAAAGGATATATCAATCGAGTCTTGGAAAGATTTCATATGAAAATGTGTTCAGTCAGTCCTGCACCCATTCAGAAGGGTGACATATTAAGTGGGAGCCAGTGTCCCAGAAATGACTTAGAAAAGGGTCAAATGCAGAAAGTTCCGTATGCATCAGCTGTTGGGAGCTTGATGTATGCTCAAACTTGTACCAGGCCAGATATCAGCTTTGCTGTTGGGATGTTGGGAAGATACCAGAGCAATCCAGGAATGGAGCACTGAAAATTAACTAAGAAGGTTATGCGGTATCTTCAAGGGACGAAGGACCATATGCTCACATATAGGAGATCTGATCAGCTGGAGGTGATCGGCTATTCGGACTCAAATTTTGCTGGTTGCCCAGATAGCAGGAAGTCTACTTCAGACTTCATTTTCCTGCTAGCAGGTGGGGCAATCTCGTGGAAGAGTGTAAAGCAGACTATCACTGCTTCATCCACGATGGAGGCTGAGTTCATAGCATGTTTTGAAGCCTCGAATCATGCATTATGGTTAAGGAATTTCATCTCAGCACTTGGTGTAGTTGACTCTATCGCCAAGCCGCTGACGATATATTGTGACAATACAGCAGCCGTATTTTTCTCTAAGAATGGTAAGTACTCTAATGGTTCTAGACACATAGAACTTAAGTACTTGGTGGTTAGAGAAAGAGTTGAGAAACAAAAGGTGTCAATTGTAAGTATAAGTACCACTTTAATGGTTGCTGATCCAATGACAAAGGGATTGCCTCCAAAGACATTTAAGGAACATGTTGTAAGAATGGGTCTTTTGGGCAATCTATAAATGTGTATTTTGGTACTTATGTAATTGACATTATTGTACAAATAAAAGTTTGTTTCTGTATTTCCTGTTATCCAATTATGTGTGCACATATTATGTTTGGATGTTTGTTAAACAGGAAATGTCTTTACAAGACAATTACAGAGGTCATTTTGGTTATGGACTCAATTAGTAAGGGTTATCAATTTGTGGTACATAGAAGGGAGTATGACATGGATGTTGTATAACCGCTATGACTCGCATTGGTAGTCCAAGCTAATTGCAGTATTACATTTTTTTATATTTGGGCTTATCAGTTGTTGTTTTTAAAATTCGTGCATGTGTCAAGGTTTTTCAGTATGGAATCCAATGGAGTCAAAATGTTTAAAAAATGAGTCTTTTCTTTTATTTTGTTTTCTAAAGTTTTTAACCTAATCGGTTAGTGGTCCAAGTGGGAGAATGTTAATCTCATATGAAGGTGGCCCACTTAACCTTGATTATTTGCATTGGATTCCTATTAAAGTTAACTGATATTAAGGATGCCCATATTATAGTCACATTTATATAGTTATATAGTCTCTTGAAATATAAAGGGTACCATGATGGAAAGATTTATTTCAAGGGACTTATTTGCAAATGTGCGACCCACTTTTCTCCTCCTGCAAAGAAAGACAAAAACATACGCTCAATTTTTAGAGTATTCCATCAGAAAAGAAAAGTAAGGGTTTTGTGAAAGGACAAGGAGACAGAGAAAAGCGGTCTATTTGCATTAGGGTTTGCAGGATCAAATCAAGGTCTTTTTCTTCCATTCATCACAAGGATCTTCAACCTTCATCTCAATCAATGGCTTCAGGTATGTATCATGTATTAAGTTATTTACATGAATTTAATTCCCTTGAGATGTATATGATTCTTGATCCATGGCTATTATTCCGCATTAAATCTCTTTTATTTCCTACAGATATTACTGCTGCTGGTGGTAATGACCTTGTAGAAGAAAGGTTGTACGAGGTAGCGAAGAGGTTAACAAGAGGGAAGAGGATAGGGAGAGGAGAAGAGACAAGGAGAGGAAGCAGGCAAGGAAGACATCATTGATTTTCAAATTCATTCATCACCTTTCATGGAGTACACTCAGGGCGTGTTTGGTAAGTTGCAAAACGTTTGCAAAATGCAAAAAGTTTTGCAACTTTACATTTAAAGTTGTTTGATTTCGTTTGCAAAATGCAAAATGCAAAACACTTTTGCAACTCTTCTTTTCCCACTTGCAGTTGCTACAGTTAAATTTGCGGTCATGTAAATCTCACTTTTATACTCATATTTTCCCACTTGCAGTTGCTATAGTTAATTTTGTGGTCATGTAACTGTCACTTGTAGTATACTTACAGTTCAAAACAGTTACTTAATAATCAATATATAATTAAATATTATTAAATATTTAATATTTTAATAGTGTTCAATTTTTTATTTAATTATTTAATTATTTTATATTTTTAATCTTTAACTTTTTTATTGTTTTAATATTTAATATTTTACTATTTCAATTTAATAATTTATTATTTTATTAATACTTATTCCATTTTTTATTATTTTATTTAGAGTTAATATTTTATTAATATAACAGTATTATACTTTAATATAAAATTACTATATATTTAATTATTTATTTTTAATATAAAAAATTACTTTATTAATATCATAATATATTTTATTATTATATTAATATTTTATTATGTTAATTTTGTAATAATAATTCAGTATAATAATACTATAATGATAATTTATTATTAAATTATAATTATATTTTACTTTATTAATTTTATATTTCTATAATATTACAATAATATTATAATAAAATTTATATTATAATAATTTTCAAGTATTTTTAATATTATAATATTATAACTATATTTTATTATTGTTGTAACATTTTTTAATATTTATATTTTATTAGTATTCTTAAAATTTTATTAATGTTCTTTAGATTTTTTTTAAATTTTATATTATTTATTTAGTTAATATTTTAGTAATATTTTACTATTTATACTAATATTTTATTAATATTATCGTTATAAATAAAATATTAAGATTATTAATTTTTATCTCAAATTTATTAATACAATTTAATTTGCAATAGTAGATTTAATTTAATAGTATTTATAATATTTAAATCACTGCTACAGTTAATTTTGTGGTAAACTTTTCCACTTACACTTTTACATTACCAACCAAATACCGTAAAACACAATATACTTTACCATTTACACTTTCACTTGCGTGTTTGGATGTAAGGAATCGGAGTGAAGTGAGGAAGTGGGGAAGTATAATTGCTCATTTCCCTATCTATCCAAACACCGGAAAAGGAAAATAAGAAAACCCCCTTTTCCCTTTTTCATCTCTCTTTTACACAACCATTTTCTCACTTCCAGAGTGCTACAGTTAATTTTGTGGTCATGTAAATCTCATTTATAATAAATTATAGCATAAAACAGTTAATTTTTTGGTCATGTAAATCTCACTTGCATTCTAATTACAATCTATTTTTTATTTTTCTTAATTAATTTTTATTTTAATATTATTTTGCAGTCAACTTTGTGGTCAACTTTTCCATTTCCACTTTTCATTACCATCCAAACACCGGAAACGACAAAACATTTTCCAAACCACACTTCCCAACAACCATCCAAACACCCGAAAATTTACTACTCATTTCCCTTTTTCCTAAAGGAAATAAATCTTACTTCCTACTTCCTCACTTCACACCAATTCCTTAAATCCAAACAGACCCAAATCAACCAAACACCGTAAAACACAATATACTTTTCCATTTACACTTCACTTTATCAACCAAACACCGTAAAACACAATATATTTTATCTGCTACAGTTCACTTTTTCCATTCTCATTTTACGACTTACGACTTGTGACGTTTTGCAACGAAACAAACAGGCCCTCAGTTCCTTTTATCAGATTACAATTTCAGTTCAGAGAACTGTCCCACTACAGGTTCAGTTTCAAAACTGTTTTTCAGTTCAGAAACTGAGTCAAACCAGTTCAGTTCAGAAACTGAACAGAACTGTTTCACACTACCACTGAAATACATAATGAAATACACCAGAAATATACACTGAAATACATACTGAAATACAAATATAAATACTAGATATCAGGGCTTCAGAACCATATTCTCGAGCTCAACAAGTTGGTGCGTCGTCTGCGCTGAAAGACACGTCCGTAACGTGCATGTGCTCTGATGCCCTCATCAATTCCCTCGGGGCAGGGAAAACTCGACCCCGTCGAGTGAATATCTTTGTTACTCTCGTACTGCTCTAAAGCATCAGGATCCAGACACTGCACATCCCCTCGATCCAACCAAGTGTCGTCAGATTCAGATTTTCCTTTCCAATGGACTAAATATCGCCTAGTTCCCCCATCAGTAGTAGATATAATCTCACATCTATTATTTTATCAATCTGTTCTGCTGCATAGGGTGGTAGATTTGGAAGTGGAGGTAAGGAGGGTCCCTCAAAAGTAAGGTCTTCGGTAGGCTCATCAAGTAAGGGGTTACTCGGATTGAAATCCAGACCTTTGTATACTATCAGATCTTCAACATTAAATATGGGACTAATACCAAAACCTTCAGGAAGGTTTAGAACATATGCATTATCATTTATTCTTTTCATCACTTCGAAAGGTCCTGCTCCACGTGCATGCAATTTTTTTACCGTTCCCGGAGGAAACCGTTCGGAACGAATCCGAACCATTACATAGTCTCCCACTTCAAACCTCTGAACTTTTCGATGAAGATCAGCTCGGACTTTGTAGGCTGCATTACTCTTATTTATTTTGTTGCTGATTTCCTTGTGAAAGTCGTGAAGATGTGATGCAAATGCAGATGCAGACTCAGATGTCCTAGCATACTGACTCATAGGAATGAGATCTATTGGTTGTCTAGGTTTAAACCCATATACTACTTCTTCTGGACTCATGCCTATTGTCCTATTGATGGAATTATTATATGCAAATTCGGCAGTAGACAATTGCAAATCCCAATCCCTAAGATGTTCGCCAACTAAAGTTCGTAGTAGATTACCTAAGCTTCGATTCACCACCTCAGTTTGACCATCAGTTTGGGGGTGGAAGGCAGATGAATACTGTAGTTTTGTTCCAACTTGATGCCATAAAGTTTTCCAGAAATAACTCGTAAATTTGACATCCCGGTCTGACACAATGGTTTTTGGGAGTCCATGCAACCTCACAATTTCATTAAAAACAAGTTTGGCCACACGAGACGCATCAAAAGTTTTTGAGCAAGAAATGAAATGAGCCATCTTGGAGAAACGGTCAACAACCACGAGTATAGAATCGTGCTTTCTCAGGGTTTTCGGGAGTCCAAGCACAAAGTCCATGCTAATGTCTTCCCAAGGATGGTTTGGAACAAGCAGGGGCATATACAGACCAGTGTTCTGTTTTCGCTGTTTAGCTAACTGACATGTGTGATACCTGCCAACAAGCTTAACAACGTCTCTTTTAAGACTTGGCCAATAAAAATGATGTTCAACAGCCTCAATAGTTTTGTGATGCCCAAAATGACCGGCGAGACCTCCCGCATGCAATTCCTAGACCAGAAATTCTCTCACAGACGTTCGAGGGATGCATAACTTGCGAAATCGAAACAGATAACCATCTTGCAGAAGAAAGCCATCTATTTCGCGTGTTGTTCCGCTCTTCAACAGAGTGAAAATTTCTTGAAAGTCAGGACATGACTCATACTCAGTTTTTATCTTCTCAAATCCAACCACTTGATTGCTCAATACTGTTAAGATTGCCAAACGATGGCTGAGCGCATCAGCAGCCTTGTTCTCAATTCCTGCTTTATGACGAAGAGTATAAGTATAATCTTGGAGGAATTCTACCCAACGACCATGTCTACTGTTAAGCTTCTTCTGAGAATTGATGTACTTAAGGGCTTCATGGTCCGAAAAGATAACAAACTCTTGTGGGAGAAGGTAGTGGCGCCAATGACGCAGTGCTTGAATCACTGCATAAAATTCCTGATCATAGGTAGAGTACTTTAGCTTGGCATCATTCAATTTTTCACTGAAGTAAGCTACCGGGTGACCCTCTTGACTTAAAATTCCACCTATGCCGATTCCTGAGGCGTCACATGCCACTTCAAAGACTTTTGAGAAATCTGGTAGACGCAAAACGGGTGCTTCTATCATTTTCTATTTAATCTCTTGAAAGGCTTTAGCGGCACGCTTTGACCAATTGAATTCGCCACTCTTTAAACAATCAGTTATCGGAGCCATGATCGTACTGAATCCCTTGATAAACCGTCGATAAAATGTGGCAAGTCCATGAAAACTCCTAACATCTCTTATGCTTTGGGGTTCTGGCCACTCTTCTATGGCCTTGATTTTCTCCGGATCAGCGGATACTCCTTTCGAAGAAACTACAAACCCTAAGAAAATAACTTTGTTGGTAAGAAAGGCACATTTCTTTGGGTTTGCATATAATTGCTCCTTTCTCAACACTCCACACACTTGACGTAGATGGTCTAAATGTTGCTCCTGACTTTTACTGTAGATAAGTATGTCATCAAAGTATACGACCAGAAATTTGCCCATGAAGGGTCGCAATACTTGAGTCATTACTCTCATAAACGTACTAGGAGCATTCGTCAATCCAAATGGCATAACCATCCACTCATACAAACCATCCTTTGTCTTAAAGGCGGTCTTCCATTCATCACCAGGGCGAATTCGAATTTGGTGATAACCACTCTTCAGATCAATCTTGAAGAATATTTTGGCTCCCGCCATCATATCCAACATGTCATCCAGCCGGGAATGGGAAACGGTACTTTACCATTATCTTGTTGATCGCGCGACTGTCCACACACATACGCCAAGTTCCATCTTTCTTTGGCGTCAGCAGAGCAGGCACTGCGCAAGGGCTCATGCTTTCCTTTATAAAACCCTTCTCTAACAATTCGTCGACTTGCCTCTTCAATTCTGCATGTTCGGTAGGATTCATCTTGTAATGCGGTAAGTTAGGAAGAGTCGCTCCTGGGACTAAATCAATAGCGTGTTGGATGTCACGCATTGGTGGTAATTGGTCCGGGAGATCTTCAGGAAAGACATCAACGAATTCATCAATCACAGGGGCGACCTCACAAGGAATCGAGGTGATCGACTCTTTAGGGACTTCTCGGGCAGTAAGAATGATAACGAGCTTCCCTTTTGTCATCTCACGATCGATGTCCTTTGCACTGATCAGGCTGATTTTTGTTTGCTTGACTGCAACTGATTTCTTTTCAATAACATTGTTCTTGGGTTGCGAAGGAAGCAACTTGACCTTCTTGCCCTCATGTTCAAAAAAACACATGTTTGAATGGCCATAAATGTGAACATCGTTATCGAATAGCCAGGGTCTTCCAAGGATAATTTGACCCACATCCATAGTTACCACGTCGCACCATATCTTGTCTTTATAAATAGTGAACTTTATAGGGACAAGACACCTCTGTGTAACATTTAGTGCGGCCTCATTAATCCAGGATACTTTATAAGGATGAGGATGGGGTTCAGCTTTCAGACCAACCTTATTTATAATCACCGAGGAGACAGCATTAATACAACTCCCACTATCCACTATCACCTTACAACTTCGTTCTCCAATCTTAGTGAATGTGTGAAAAATGTTAGTACGTCTCCAGTCATCGCTAACCTTCGGTTATGCCAAGGTACACCTGACTACAGATAATCTGGTGTACTCTCGTAATCGAAGACAGTTTAGCGTTATTTCTTCAGTATTCTCAACAAAATCCTCTTCATCTTCATCCACTTGGTGAATGTACTCATCACCTTCAGACTGAGGATATCCTTCTTCGTCAATAAGGGCGATCTTGTATGGACTGGCACATTTAGCTGCTATATGTCCATAACCCTGACATTTATAACATTTGGTCTGAGGATAAGATTTGGGAATACTTCTTTCAATACCTTTACCCTTGTTGTCAGTCTGAGGTTGGGAAGAACCGGATGTAGCTCGGCTTTGGGAAGGCTGTAAAGAAGGTCGAGGGACACTAGCCTTATAGTCGTGAGTTTTGCTCGATTTGACTTCATCCAAGTCTTGCACTAGGGCATAAGCTTTCTCCAAAGTGTCAACGTTTCTTGCGAAGAGTTCGCTTCTAAGATCTTCTCGCAATCCAGCTCTAAATCTAGAAAGGACTTGCATAGGAGTCTCAGTTTCAAGCATGCTACACCTGATGAGGAACTCGTCAAATTTAGCGACGTATTCCTTGGCAGACTTACTCCCCTGGTAGAATTGGTTCCACTTTTCTAACAACCTCGGATAATAAGAAGGTGGAAGGCATTTTTGTTTCAGTTGGGTTTTCATGTCACGCCAAGTGCCAATAGGATGCTCTCCTCTTAACTCACGAAGAGTTTCAAGGTTAGCCCAATATTGACTAGCTTGCCCAGTTAACTTCATGGCGGCAAAACTGACTTTTCGTTCTTCTGACATTGAGTACCACTTGAAATAACGATCCATTTCTTTTATCCAATCTAAAAACAGTTGTGGTTCCAGTGTACCATCAAAAGAAGGGGCATTGATTTTGATACTCCTTACAATACGTTCATCCGGATCTCGCTCATTCCTGAAAGGCTGAAGGTTTCTATGATGGGGAGTGTTCAGGATGGGTGGAGTAGGTGGTCGGTCACGATTCTGTTCAAACTCAGCTAATCGAGCATCCACCTCAAGTTGGAGTTTGACCTGATTTTGTTCAACAGATAGAAGGCGACTCAGAACTTCTTCCAACTTCTGGAGGATTTCGGAACTCATTATAGCGGCCTGGGATTCACTAATCTTGTCAAATTGGTATGATCTACCGCTACGAGTTGGCATACACTAAAGGATTGACTATGGATTAAGCTTACTGCCAAATGAAAATGTATGAATGCAAAATTTTTTTTTTTTTTAAATAAAGTGATAGTTCTACATGCAATGCCACATTACTAAAGTCTATTGGATGCAGCCTACCACGATGATTAAAATTTCTAGCCTAGAACGCGGCTCTGATACCAAAAATGATGTGAAACGTGTGTGTACATGTGCGGAACTCAGCAACAAAGTAAATAAAGTATGTTTCACCAACAAAGGGATCGATCTAGACTACAAGTTATCAGTTTGAAACAGTGACTAATGTTTATTGTAAAGAAATTGCATAAATACAACAGGATTCGAGATGAACTTGAAAGATTAATGACAATGCGCTGAGATGGCAAGTCCCACATGTAATGTTCATATCGACAGATACAAGATAACAAATAGTGCACTCAACTTACTATGAACACAACCAACAGATTGATAATATAATAGAGATTCGCTACTGTAGGAACTGATAAAGTCTAAAGGAAAGAAATACCTGAAGATCTCATACTGGGGACAATCAAATATGAAGGTGTTCCAATGATAGTACCTCAGTGTCACTTTCGGTTTCAAATAAATATTCTGGGGGCTGCTCCTGAATCACCTGAGGAAATAGTTGATGCGGGAATAAAATGAAGACCGGTGGGACACTCGGAGTGTAAATGAAGTCGGGATGGTCGTCTGAATAGACAATCTCATAGAGCTCGTCGTCATACTCTAGTAGAAGTGAACTTAGCTCGATCTCCAGCATGAATCTTCAAACCAAATGACTGATGTGAGCGTTGGATTGTTGTTGTTACTGTCGCTGCTCACTGTTGCTACTGCTGTCGCTGTTGTTGCTTGTTGTTGGAGCTGTTGCTTGCTGTTGTCGCTGCTATTTGCTGTCGAAGCTACTGCTGCTACTGCAGACTGCTGCTGTTGCTGCAGTTGGACTGCTGCTGCTGTTGCAGTTGATCTGCTGCTGCTGCAGTGTTCTGCTGCTGCTGCTGCTGCTGCTGCAGTGTTCTGCTGCTGCTGCTGCTGCTGCAGTGATCTGTTGCTGCTGCTGCTGCTGCAGTGATCTGCTGCTGGTTGATGTTACTGCTGCTGGTGGTAATGACCTTGTAGAAGAAAGGCTGTACGAGGTAGCGAAGAGGTTAACAAGAGGGAAGAGGATAGGGAGAGGAGAAGAGACAAGGAGAAGAAGCAGGCAAGGAAGACATCATTGATTTTCAAATTCATTCATCATCTTTCATGGAGTACACTCAGTTCCTTATATCAGATTACAATTTCAGTTCAGAGAACTGTCCCACTACAGGTTCAGTTTCAAAACTGTTTTTCAGTTCAGAAACTGAGTCAATCCAGTTCTGTTCAGAAACTGAACAAAACTGTTTCACACTACCACTGAAATACATAATGAAATACACCAGAAATATACACTGAAATACATACTGAAATACAAATATAAATACTAGATATCAGGGCTTCAGAACCATATTCTCGAGCTCAACAAGTTGGTGCGTCGTCTGCGCTGAAAGACACGTCCGTAACGTGCATGTGCTCTGATGCCCTCATCACTTATCCTGCAATGCAAAATAGTTGCCTAACATAATTACCTAACAAAATGAGTTACAAAGAAATGTATACATATAGCAAGTATAATGAACTAATTATGCATTTTTCCCCTATAAATTAATTATGTATAATGAGTTAAAAAGACTCCATATAATGGTTACTTCATATACGAATCAGATTTACCATATCTATATCCGTTTCTCATTTATGAATGCGGATTCAAATACGAATATAGTTTGGTAAGGAAAACTCATATCCATATATGCATCTAATGTGGATACAAATCCAGATTAGATCAGACGTATCTGCATATGTTTGCACCCTTAGGTGTTGGATGCAATAATTGCGCAAAATTCAAAAACAAGAATACAACTATGTATGCAGATTTCTTCTAAAGATATGCATGGTTGATGTATTAGGCTATTATTCATATATGAAAAAGTTAATTCTAGTAAATGATCTACAGAATAATTAATTTTTGTCAAAGGGGGCCATAAATAACATAGTTCTTCTTCTATGAGATAGACTTGTGTCATTCTAGAAGGATTTGAGGCCGAATTCTTCCCACTCAAACACAACCCTACGGCATCCTAATGCAAGATCCATTATATTGAAGTGGATCTATATTATTTCAAATAAATAAAAATCAAAAATCATGTATTTTGAATACTTTTTACCCATCCATCAAGTAGGCACAAAATGAATAGTCAAAACAGTAAGTTGGTTAGTTTAACGGTATAGAATATTTGAAATTTAAAAAAAATTAGTGTGTGAGAGTTTTTAAGTGTTTAGATCATGATGAAACAGTTGGATCGTGAATTTGTATGCCAATGCTATTTTCGACCGCCCATTTAGCGCCTACTTGATGGATGGGCAAAAAGTATTCAAAATACATGATTTTTTTGTTTATAGTTATTTGAAATAATGTAGATCAACTTCAACTGAATGGATCTTGTATTCAGATGTCCAAGGGTTGTATTTGAGTGGGAAGGATTCAGCATCGAAACCTTCCGGAATGACACAAGTCTATCTCGTTCTTGTATCGTGTACTTTTGATGTAAATAAAGGTTACATAATTGTAAGTGTTGGACACAAAAAAATGTGTGTGTCGTGTGCGCATGTGTCGAACGCTCCAATTTTTGGGTCAGGAAAGTGTCGTACATATCATAGCATCTAGTTGACGTTCCAAATTCCTAATGTTGTTCGCATGTCAAATTTAATGCCATTTGTTTTTCATTTGCAAGATTGGATCAATATGTGGTTCAGCAAAACTTGTGAACATGCCCATTTATGAAGTAAGAAAACTTGAACCAAAATTTTATAGAATATATACTCTAACTGTTGTCTTAAGTGGGAATCATTCATATCATTATCCTTTTCCATTATCCTCTATTTTTACAAACATTTTCTTCAATGTTACAAAAAATGGTAGTGGCTCCTTTGTGAACCATACCTTTTATCTGTTCATCAAAATTACTTCCAAAACCTCAAAACTTTTTCTCTTTATTCTTGGATTTTGCATTAGGTGCCTCCATAACTTCGGGCCTAGATATCTTCATTTCCTTAGCACCCTCCTTTTTATTATTGTTCCTTGGTCCTCCTCTGGTAACTACCTCATCTTTTCCTTTTGATCCCTAAATATCTTTGGATGCAAGATGCATATATCACTTCTATTTACTCTTTTAGCAATTCTCATATATTTTCTCCATCCCCACGCCAACCAAATTTTCTTACCTAATTTTAGTGCACTCCCGATCCTTTTGTTTAATGAATTTTCTTGATAACCTATGATGCACCGGGAGATATGAAGAAATACGATAATGGCATGACACGATTCAAGCATAACACCACAAATAATGTGAAAAAGTGTTGGTCCTGGGAGCACTCTCAAGCTGATGAGGGTCTATACTCACTTCGACTCTGGAAACATATTGTTGAGGTCAACTGGAGCTTCCCCACCCCAGACTATCTCTTGGGGTCCAAATCCAAGCTAATTTTGATGGCTCATTCGACTTGCAATTCTCTGATGGTGACCTGCTGATTTAGTTGCCAACAGTGGAAGGGGAGCATTAGCCATCTCCTATCAGGAGGGCTATATTCCCTTTGAGTTGGAGGTGGTATTCAGAGATTCAAGTGGATTTTTTAGGCCCTGTGGAGGTACCAAAAAATAATGTGGAAAAGTAAAAATAATGTATAATCTAACTACTATGCTATCTTGAAGTGGTAATCATTTGGCTAATTGTCCTCTCCCATTATCCTCTAGGTTTTGAACATTTTCTTAATGTTAAAAAATGGTAGTGGCCAACCACTTGCCTTTTAAGTGTTCATCAAATTTGTACCTCATGCATGCCCAAAAAAACATTTGCCTACTTTTCTTTCCCTAATCCTTGGACTTGAAGGATGCCCAATGGTTTGGATCTTGGATACCTTCATTTCCCTAGCTCACTCTTTACAATTGTTCCCTGCTCCTCCTAGTAACTGCCTCATCTTTCCCTTCTAAATCCCTTGAATATATTGACTGCAAGATGCATTATCACTTTTATTTATGCTTTTAGCAACTCTCATATATTTTCTTCAATTTGACACAAATCAAATTAAATTTCTTACCTACTTTTTAGTGCATTCATGATCCTTTCATTCTATTGAATCTTCTTGATAATCCATGGTGCACTAGTACAGATAAAGCAAATATAATATGACACGATATAAGGAAAGCACCGCAAATATGAAAGAAAAGACAAGGTTGGTCGTGTCAACAAAACATCATAACTTAGATATTTAAAATAAAGTTTCAAATTGCATAAACTAATAATTGTCTTATCTATATTATCCTTTAATAAAAACTAAGGCAGATGCAAGTGTCATTGTATTGCAGTGTAAGCCTCTTTGCAATTGACAAGAGTTCTGGAGCACAAATCCCGCTTGCATTAGATAATGGCCTGTGTGTGTGTGTGTGTGTGTGTGTGTGTGTGTTGGGGTGGGGGTACGGGGGCGCGCGGGGTTAGTTGGAAGCCAACAATCACACAACCATTCTAAGTGATTATTCTAATAGTCCTAACTATTATTGAGTTTTCTTTAATACCTAACAATTTCCTTCTAAAATTTAAGAGACATATACTGCCAAATGTATCATATTTTAGGAAACACTCTCTTTTATCAAAGTTACTTCCTCATAGAAGTTTGAAATATGAACATGCAGTTTAAGGAAGTAACGAAGTTTAAAAATTTCTGAAATATAGTTATCATATTATCTTCAGGTTGTTAAATTCTTCTGACATGAGTGTCCATAAGGAGGAGAAAAAAAGTGAGCCAGCTGTTGTTTGGCAACAGGTCAAGAGAGAGAGAAAGTTCCCCAAGACTTTCACTCCTAACCATGGACAAATATGAGTGTTTGTTGTACTTGATAGTTTCCTTTTAACACTTAAGAAACATATACTGCTAAGTGTTCATATTTCAGGAAATGCTGACATATTTCTAAAGTTATTTTCCTCTTGAAGTTTGAAAAATGAATAAGCAGTTCAAAAATAAAACTGTTTAATAAATTTTGAATGATCTTTATATATGGTTATCATAGTATCATAAGATTTTCAGATTCTCCTAACATAAGTGTCCATAAGGAGGAAAGAAGAAACCCTGGTGTTGTTTGGAAATGGCAGCAGCAAAGAGAGATTAAAAAAACTTTAATATTTTCTTAAGATCTTTATTGACAGAAATCCTAACTATTAGTAACTAAGGGTTTTTTTTTTTTTTTCATGCGCGATATTGTCCTTTCAATAGTTAAGAGACATAATATATTTCCAAGTGTATCATATTCCAGACATTTTTATTAAAGTTATTATTTCTCTTGGAACTTATTGAGACAGATTAGAATTTAACAAAATTTTATAGTAAGATTTTTCAAAACTAATCCTCTCAGTCTTTAATTTATAATTTTTATCCAAACACTATTTGGCTAAAAGCCTTCAAGAAAGGCTAACTATGTTAAATTTTTCTTCTTAAATCCTCCTCTCTTTGCCCTTGCCAAACAAGACTGCAGAGAATTATTATTTCTAAGAAAATATTAAGGGGGTTTCAATCAGATATAATTTAGATGCAAGCATTCTCCTAAAACAAACAAAATAGATGCAAGCACATCAGCATCCAAATATAGATTGTCACAGAATCACAAACCAAAATTTCCAGTATAATTCAGAGACAGACATTTTTCTCAAACAATTTTTTAAGCACAGGTGTTTTAGAACCTAAATAATTGAATCAGATTGTGCTTAGTAATAAATTGACTTAACAATGGGCCCACCGTGAATCCAGTGCTTGCCCCTTCAATTTGGGGTGGAGGGAAGTTTACAAGATCAATGTAGGCTGATAATGCATGGGGCCTCGGCAAGAGGAATGAGTTTTGAGCGTGAGAGCCGTGGAGATGAGATGGGTTCTTGTTTGCTGTTGTCAATAACTCACAAATTACAAGTGGTCAAAAAAATTACAAGGGAAAGCGGCTTATATTAGTGGTTTTTTTCAAAAACCTATTTAAATAAATAATTAGAGAAATAAGCCTTCCCAAAAAATATTTATCAAATGACAAGTCACGCGTGGTGGTGATGGGCGCGCTCTGGCCTTTCGGATGGTGAAAATTAAGTTCGGATTTGGGAAACCCAAACGCAAAAAATAGCTCAATTTTTGCGTTCAAATTTGACACCGTAACTCAATTTCCTTCTCCTTTCTTCTTCCTCCTCTGCCTCTCTCTGCCCCCTTTTCCCTCCTCACCCCTCCCTTCTCCTCTCTCTCTCTCTCTCTTTGTCGATTCCCTCCCCCTTTTCCCTCCTTCACCCCTCTCCGCCCCACCTCCTTCCCTCTCCACCTCCTTCTCTGCTGCCTCGCCCTCCTCCTTACTCCTTCCCTTTTCTCCCTCATCCTCTGCCCCTCTCCTTCGCATTAGTTGTAGAAGCAGGGGGAGGTAGAGCTCCCCCTGCTGTGCTTGCTCTGCAGCTCGCATCGTGCCGGAGGGGCGTTGTAGAGAGGAAAGAGAAAGAAGAAGAAAAAAGAATTTATTTTAAGTTACAATTTAGGTTCGTGTTTGACAAATCTGAACCCAAATTTTGAGCTATTTTTGCGTTCAAGTTTGACAAATCCAAACGCAAATTTTGATCAGCTTTATGCACCCACCAGCGCCACGATGGCGAGGTCAAACTACTACTCGCGACGCGGCGCTTAAGACGTATCAGAGATCTGTTTTGAGAATTATTTTTTAGGGAGACTTTTTTTTAATTGTTTATTTAAATGAGTTTTTTTTTTTAAAAAAACCCCTTATATTACTGAGCGTTCACACTTAAAAGTGACTCATACGCGACAGAACAAGGCCATCTGTGAAAAGGCCGGCAGTTTGAAGTGGTCATCTCCACCATTTTCTTTCTACAATTTGGGAGAGAAACAAAGGCTCATATGTGGCACTTCGCTTCACAAAAATTTAAATTGAAGCGTGTCAGTATCCAGCACTTCAATCAGACTGAACAAATTAATTTGCTCAAAATCAGAGGTAATATTAAATATCTATCTATCTATCTTCAAACAGTACAAGAAATGGGGCAAAATATCAACCAGGAATAGTGCAAAAAAGAACCCACAGTAAAGGAAACAAAGAAAAAGAATCAAGAAACCAATCAAAAAGAATACCAAGATCAGAGCTTCCCCTGCTCAGCCCATCCACGACATGTTCATCGACGACGACGACACAATCTGCCTTGGCCTCCTCACGCTCCCCACAGCGTTCTTTTTCCCTCCACTCCTCCCTTCCTCATCAATGGCCGAGCCCGCGGCCACCGAGTACTCCTTCAGCTCTTTGAGACAAGCGTAGCTCTTCCTCGTCGAATACACCCCGCTCAATTCTCTCGCCGAGCTCATCCCCCTCTTCACCTCGCGCTTCGGGGTGGGAGGCGGCGGGGTGCTGAAAGGGGGCCTCCTGTTCTCCTTCCGGAACGCCACCGAGAGGTCTTGGACCGATCGCGATGCCATCGGAGTGTTTGCCGATCTTATTGATGATGGAGGAGGAGAAGGGCGAGGTGGAGGAGGACTAAAGAACAGGTTGTTGTTGTTCTTCTTCTTCTTCTTGGTTCTCAGCTTCCAATCTCGGAGCTCGGCGTAGGCAGAGTACATGGGGCCACGGCGAAAGGGGCGAGGGTTGAGGCTGAGATCACGGAGGTAATGGTGTTTCGGTGGTGTTGCCCCTATGAGTTCAGCCATGAGAGAGATAGAGAGGGAATGGGGGATTCTCGAAGCTCGTTTCTTGTTTCTTTAATGGGGAACTGAGTCTGCAACGGTCCAAAATTTAAAGGGTGTTCGCGGTTTTGGTTTGTAATTTTTGTATTGTTTATTTGTTTGCAGGTGGGCTTTGTTTCCAACGGCTACTGATATTTGGATTTGGGCAGGATTAGAGAAGGGCCGGCGACTTTTTGGCGCATCAGGAAAGTTTTGCACATTTGGTACCAGCGACTCGAGACTTTTTTTCTTTTGCCTTTTACAGCTGTTTTCTATTAAAATAGTACAGTTCTATGAATATCCTAGACAAATCGCGTCATGTACTTTGTCTTAACTTTTATGTATCTTACCAGGTTTTTAGCATGTCAGATGCAAGCGTATACAACATAAACACAATAAAAACAGTTAGCGTCAGGTTGAGAGTAAGGTCAGAATATCGCTCCAGAGTAACAGTTTGAAATTTCTTTTCGTTTCAATAATTTTATTAAATGAATTCTGGGCTGGGGTCTCTCTGACCCAACCCTCGTTCTCAAAAGAAAATAGGGGGAAAAAAAAACAGAAGAACATGATGACATGAATGATAGTGTAATAACATAGTAGTTATGAGGACTTGGATATCAAAGAGTTCTTCAGGTTTATCTTCTCTTAGAAAAAATCAGCTCATTGGAACATTAGCATCCTATTCTTGGTCAACTTGCACATTCCTTGAATTTACAGACAGATAAACCGACTACAAATACATGATTCCTTTCCACAAGGAGATGGGGAAAATTGAGTGACAGGGAAGGGGGAAATGGAATGATACACACACTGCTCAGCTAAGTTTGCAAAAGCATTGGACCAAAGGGTGGACATTTAATGATACTGAAGGGGAAATTCTTCCAAAAGATCTGAAATGTCTCAAACTTTGTGATACTTGTTACTTCTGTGTCAAGTTGAGCCGACTGATGCTTTGATTGAAACCTTCGACTACAAGAGTCCTTACGGCTTCCATCCCCTGTTCCAAACCGAAGTCGACCTGGGGCGACAAGAAAAATGAAATTCTTAACACAGCAACAACTGTACAGCAGAACTATGTTCATGTCATCAATAACAAAACAAAGTTTGGTTTTATTACATATTACCTTGTTCAAATAATTGTTACTCATCATGCAGTAGAAACAGCATATCAAATGTTTGAAATTTTTTAAGCATTCCTGATCTAAAATGATCTAAAATGATTCTAAATTGTTACTCTCTTTGTACTCAGATTCTTGATGATCTAAAATGAGGAAGGTTGAAACTGACTTGACAAAATATTCAAGGACCAACCAAGGGATAAACATACATGTGAACCCTTTTGCCATCTAAGTATGGTCAGATATAGAATGAAACTCCTTGTTGAGAGAACAAGGAAAAAAATTGACAAGATATTATGATTATAATTTTAACTTGATAACAATTATTTATGAGACAGTGCCACAACAATGGCTGAGAAAACAATGTGTGACATTAGATGGGAGACAGGCATAACATGGAACCGAGTAAAGCAATATGGAAGGTGACAAAGCCAAAATATGCAGTTTAAGCTCATTCAACTAGGAGACACCTTCCAAAGTTCTCTAGACAAAGAAAATAATAATACTTGATATATAGCTAACGAGATCCATCTTTAAGGCATTAAACAAAGCTATGGCTGCACCGATTCTTTGAAATAGGTTAACATACCCACATCGGATACATATATGATACAATTCCTTGTTGGATTCTCATTGGGTGCTTCTATATGAATTCAAAAAGTATTAAGTTTTAAAAAAAACAATAAGATGTGAACCGGATGGTTTATAGATTCCTCCAGGATTCATTGGTTCAATTAAATTTGATTAATCTTTCATCTAATAAACTTGATATAAGTGAAATAAGTTGGTGAAAATAATTTTAACCCAAGCCACTAATTTTATACAATTTCCCCCTTTTAAATTATTCCAAATTCCTCCAAGACTTCAGGATCTATGATTAAAGTCTAAAATATCATTGCATAGGTGCAGGTGGTGTTGTCTGTGAGGGAGGGGATGTGATCCAGAGTTGAGGATAAAGTAGACAAGATAATTGCTTGGGGTGTAGATTTAGTGTTTTGGAAGATGAGTTCACAGTAGCTACCCATCCAAAACCCAAGCCATATTCATCGGTTTCTTCTAATCAGTATAGCATAACAAATGGTAAAAATGTCATGAAGTGAGGAATACAAGCTCGGGATCAAAGACTGTTTAAGAACAGCCCCGATTCAAGGCAATGAATAAGAAAATGAAGCAAAGTTCTGTTACGCCTCACTTCTCAAAATACACAAAATTGGGTACGTGACGAGAGTCGGCGACGTATTCTCAATATAAATACGCTAAGCCTCAATGTATTAAATCAAAACATAAAGTTTACAATTTATTCCAGCATTCAAAAGCAAGTACAATAATGTCTTAAAAGTTCACTTATTATAAACATAATTAGAATAAAACTAAAAATACAAAAAGGTCCTCACGAAATGAACTGGGGATAGTCTACTGGAGATCTGCAACGCGCTCAAAGTACTCATGGTCCTGCAATGTCCTCGAATCTGGATCTGAGCATAGCAAACTCAGGGTCGTCAATAAGTGACCTAGTGAGTGATAAAATAAAAAGGAAAGGTGCACAAGCATGTAACGTGTAAGCATATTATGAAAGAAAAATATACATGATAATGTTGGAATAACATGCCAAACAAAAAATGAATAGTAACTAAGCCAGTCAGTGATATAGTCAGGTATACATCAGGTCATGAGTATAATCAAATGTCTATCACAACATGTATACATAAATCAGGTTCAATTTATAATGCCGATGTAAGAATTCTTTTTTCTTCAAAATTAAATTATGTCAGCGAACACTAATTGCCACATGTAATAGACGCATCCCATACTACGTCTACTACACGTGCCAATCGAGATCCTCAGTTATTGAAACTGATTGGTTGGAGACATTGTCCGTACTTTAGGTGGGTCCCGTACATACCCAGGACCACGGCCCAGACTCCTGGCGCTGAACCAGGCCCTACCGCAAGGTAGTCAGGAATATGTATAACAGGTCAAGTAACATGTATAACATACATAACAGGAATAAGAACAGGACGAGGTGCCAGTCACCCCCCAGAAATCCTGCAGTAGAACCCTCTTTCGGCTGCGCAGCCTAAATCCTAAGTCCGCCCAAAATACAGACGCTGTCTCTTCCATCAATTTTCCCAATCTCAGTGTAAGCTGTTTAATATCATGTCATTAGTTATCAAGATTATTAAATGTACATGTTACCTAAATTTACTGAATAACTCGGTAATGACAACAGTAACAATATCAATAGTGAAATAAGGATACATGTATAACAAGATATATATGTCAGTGAACATGATAAGCATGACGAGGTTGTTACCATATAACAATATTTTTTCCAGTAGTTAAATAACATGGACATGATGGTCATCAGATAAATGTCACAAATGTCATCTCGGTGAGTTTTAGTGGCAAAATCCTAACCAATGTCATGTAGTGATCATGAAGGTTTATTACTTAAGAACAAGTGAACTTTATTACATACAAGAATACATAAATATAGTACAGATAATACATGGAGGTAATTCATGAAACTATAAAATTTCTAAATACTCGAAATCATCTATCACAAAATCGCCTTTATAGCATAATTAAATAACTAAATAAAATCATCTATCACAAAATTCTTGTTTAACTAAAAGAGAAAAAAAGCACTCATCTGAGCTAGATCACAATCCAAAGCACTAAAATCTTAGGATCCCGATAATTTACATAAATTATTTCAATAGAAATTGTTAGGATCTTTTATTTTATTTTATTTTATTTTTAAATCTTAATTAATTAGCTTAAGGTTGGAAATATGATCCTCTGGATTACATGAAATTAATAGGTTTAATTTGACCAATTTTAAATTTTCTTTTGTTGGGTTTAAAGACTTTTTAACATTAAATTTTTTAACGGGTTTGGATTTACCATTAAGGGAAACAGACTTTAAAGGGTAAAATCTGATTTAATTTATGTTGCTATTTCTCTGAAAATTTTATCTAGAAAGTAGACGTATTGTAGACTATTATTTATATTTTTCTCTATTTTTTATATTTTTAACTAATTATTTTAATTGTTTTAGTACAGGTTAACAAATCTGAATTTTTCAGTTGGGTCAGATTCTGTCATGCGGGTATTGATCCAGAAGAGGAAGCCATACAGAGCTGGGCTGGAAACAGGCTTGTGGGCTTCTGCAATTAGCAGAAGAAAAAAAATTCTGGGAACAGTTGAACAGGGGGCCTACCCCCCTGCATAGCCCAGCCCAGCCAGGGCCAGGCCAGGGCTGGTGTGGCCTGGCCGGGCCTGACCCTGCACAAACCCAGGCGGTCTGTGCAAAGCTGCTCTCGGCCTGACCGAGAGCAGCGGCTGGGTTTTTTTTTATATATTTCAAATTGTAAAATTTTTATGCATTAGTACCCTTAAATGTATTTTAGTTGAATTTTTAATTGGTTTTGATGTATACAAAAGTTCATAGATGGCCCTGGTATAGACATGGTATTAAATAAACTATTTGTATCATATTAATTATGAAAAACAGATTTACTTACTTGGATTTGATTTGTTCAAATCAAGGCTTTGTGGGGTATTAAAATAATGATCATACAAAAATTTTATTAGGTAAGTTTCTAGGACCCATTAAATATATTGCGGTGAGTTCTGTCATACGGGCATAGATGAGTTGAGTAGCAGATTGCTGAAATTAATAAATTATTTTTGTAGTTCTAATTTATTTTTTTTTTAAAATTGAAATTAAATTAACAATTTAGATCTACTTATCTGAGTTGTTCCTCCTTGTTTACTACTCAATCCCTGTACCTCGAAACCCCTTTTCGTTCACAATCCGTTTGAGAAGAAAAGGGAAGAAGGAAGTAGGGAGAGTTGGATTTGGGTTTTCTCTTGAGGTAGAAGAAAAAGAAAGAGTTTGAGTCTTTATATAGGTTATTAGATATTTAGAAATCTGAATTTCTGTTAGGTTTAAATTGTTTAATTTAGTAGTTCAGATAAGAATTGAAGATTGCTAAAAATCTCAAGGAAATTCGGTTTAGTTTTGAAAGTTATAGGTTGAATAGCTTATTAGGTTAAAATTTAAATCCGAGTGCTTTTGGATTACACGCCAATGTGACATAATGGTCTGTTCTCTCCTCTCCCTTATTAGGGACCCGAGTTCGATCCCCAGCACCTGCATATAAGTTACCATTTTTTTTATTTTGTTATATTATTATTATTATTTTATAATATATTATATTTTTTTGGTAATACTCAAATAGTGTATTGCAAGTTCCCTCCACCGCATGACAAACACTATATGAGCTATTGATATGTGGAAAAGCCAGAAATCGTCTGGCTTGATTGGGTAGTGCTTATGATATAAAATACCAAATAAAATGACAAACTCCTGATCCTGGGGCAGACGAACAAGGGCCATCCCCCCCCCCCCACACACACACAAAAAGAGTTTGAGATTTTCTATATAATACATAGCATATATGTTAAATGCTTTAATGCTGAGAGGAGAAAATTGTGGATAAGTTTTTATAGTTACTTCCTAATTTAAAGGGATCTATATAAATACATGTTCTTTCCTAATTATTGTCACTTAAATTTATTTGAAACCTTCTAAAATTGCCTATTGTCTTTCTTAATCTTCTCAATGATTCTTACACATTCCAAACATGCAAAAATGATGATGCATTTTGTTTAATTTAACAAAGAATCAAAGCTCTACACCTGTACACCATGTACCCATTCTTGTTAGGATAGTAGTGAATATCAAGGTTTAAGAAAGCAATAGGCGGGCCTAGGCGATGGACCTGGGTCAAGCGCCTCGGGGACTAGGAAGGGACTAGACATTTTTCTACTTTTATGTTTTAAAATTTATTTAAGTGTGTTATATGTTCAAAAAACTTTAGAAAGATCATAAAAATACATTAAAAATCAAATAAAGACATAACATCTAAAATTGAAGTAAAAAAAAAAGCGAAAGAAGAGGAAGAATATGTAATGATGTATCATGTCAATTACCATGTAAGTACTAACATTTAAAATTGAATGTAAAACATTAAAATATTGTGTTTTAACCTTAAATTTTAGGAGGAAAAGAAAATTTGAGAAGCTTGCTGACGTCGAAAGAGACCTCCTCTTCATCGAAAGAATCCTAGCGGCGCTGGAGAACTCGAGAGAGATGCGGCCACTAAAGGTTAGAGAAGAGATTTTGGGGCTTGGGATTTCTTAAAAGCCCTATATATACCACCCCGATTAAAGTGGGTTGAACCCGTCTTAATCGGGTTCAACCCACTTAACTTAAACGGAATTTGGGCGACTAGGCCCGACTGGGCCGTCTAGGCCCGCTCTGGCCTGACTGGCTGGCCCAAGACACTGAGGATGCCTTGAGGCCCGACTATGTTGCAAACTGAGAGGCCATGTGGCTGATTAGCCTAGGCGGTAGGCTGATTTTTAAAACCTTGGTGGAATATCTTATAAAACTCATTATGCTTGAGTCTTGACACTACTTTTGCTTTTTCTGTTTTACTTTATACAAGTGAATTTGGTGATGCAATCATGCAAACGATTGTATAAAATTCATATTGCTCAAACATCAACTTATATTATATGGATAGTTAAGGAAAAATTTAAAGTTCAAACTTAAAAAAATCATATATATGTTCTGGGCCCCTAATGATTTACATCTAGTTCCACCCCTGCTCCTGATAGTGCATCTTGCACTGCCATTTTTTTGTGATGGACAAAGAAAAACACAAAATGTTATGATTAAATGGCGCAGCCGCGGAGATTGCAGCACCTGTAGCTTGATTTGGCAGTGAATCTCCCCGATTGAAAGGACAAAGATGATCGCTCTTGGAAGGATGGTGTTTATTAAAGGGAACCTTTATTACAGCAGTAGTTGTAGGCTTGATAAGAGAGTGAAGTAAGTTCACTATTCCGATGTCTTGCGAAATGGTCAATAAGATGTGAAACAAGTGTTACTTAGTCATCCCAATTTCAAGGCTTTCGAAACCTCTCAAGCAGAGAGGCAATCCATTTATTGTTAAAGATGTTAATGTTTGAAACAGTGACAATATACAAGAGTTTCCAAATAGAAGGAAGAAGTTTGTTTGTCCGTTGCCAAATGATGGAGATAGGGCACCGACTAGGAGCATCACTAAAGAAACAAGAGGATAACTTTTAGCTTTCATCAAGCAGGCACAAATACACTTGGGATCTGGTAGAAGCCAAGCCACCAACCAAATTTGGAAAAGGCTTTTTGTTAACACATTGCACGCAAACCCAAGACCAACAAAACTCTACGGTAACTTTGGAGAATCACAAAATTCGAGATAGAAATTTCATTCTCGAAGAAAAACTCGCCGTATGTGATTCCAACCACCAATGACCAACTGGGGTAAGCTTTCAGACAAACCAAATAAGAAAACCAAAGGAGAGGGGAGACTCCGAGAATTTCCCTCTTAGCATTGTGAGAGGAAAGTTGTGCTTTCAGTAGTTCTTATCCATCTTCTCCAACAAGAATTTCTGAGTTTGAGAAGGCACTCCAGTGAAAAGGGAGCGTAAAAGGTTTTCTCAATAAGACTAACACCATTAAACTGAGCAAGGTCCTGTTGCACCGCGAAGGACAAATTCTGGCTGAAATGGATGTTTGATTTGAAGACCAATTTTACTGGTTCGTCAATTAAGTTATAACATCAAAGAAAAATCTGTATGATGTCTCCAAATTTTAATGGAGTCTAAACACTAGGCGAAAAGGTTGGCCTCTATATCAGGATATATATTAATTTTAAGGTACAATCATTTGCCAAAATGGCCAAAAAGAGCTTCCAATTATTTGTTATATGCAAATGATTCAAATTGATGAAAGGAAAACATAGATAAAGCTGAGTTGGAGGTTTGAAGGAAAGATTCAGATGAATAATTTTCAGAAAGGGAAAGAACCAGAGTATATGACACTGATTTAAGCGATCAATTTTCACTGATAATCAAAATTCAACCAATACTCATGGCCATGAGATATCAAAAAATTCCTGCATGGAGTGAGTTGAGAATGGTAGAAACCATGAGGAGCTAGACAAGGCCAGCATTGTCAAATATGATAAAATGATAGCCATAAAAAGCATCCAAGAACATGAGGTATGAGCCATCCGACTAGATGTAAAGTTTGAAATGTAGTGCCATACAAGAAGCTGAGGAAGTTGGTGGTTGATCACATGCATAGAGAGTAAATAACCTGCTTGTACAAAAACACTGAAAGAAGCATGGAAATGCTCAGCGGAACTGAATAGGCTTAATGTCACTAAATATATATAATAATCCCCTAAATGTCTTCAAAATTGGAGATAAGGCTTGTGGGATTGTTTTATATAAATATATTTATTTATGTAAGTAGGTGCTCAATGCACGAAAAATTGACTCAGCTGAGAGTCATAGAAATTTTGTACATCATTAAGTAAAAAGGGAACCCCAGATGTGAAGTTAATTAGCCGTTTTATTTCCCCATTATCAAATTTAGAGGACAACTTTCGCAACAGTGTATAGAGGAGCTTCCGTATTAGAAACTAGTGGCACATTCAGACAAACTTAAATGATTCTTTGTAACACATACCATATGTCCGAGGAAAAACCACTTACATTTGATAATGTTGATTAAAATTTAGTGTTTGTTTTAATTTAGCAAGTTAACATTTTAATATTTCAAAATATAATACAAAATACCCTAGTCCAACAACTAGATATAAAAATTTGGCAAACATAACTGGTAAAGAAGGCCAATTTGTTTACTCCACCAAACTGCTGATACTCTCAAGTTATTATAGATTCTATTACTGATACCCATAAAGTTTCAGTGTCACATGAATTACATCTTGTATATGTTACAATAGTTACCACTAGGTTGCCACAAAAGTTAAGAAGTTCGGCAAAAAAACCTAAAATGGGAATTATATCTTACTTCTAAAGACAAGCCAACTTTTAATAAACCTAGCCAATAATAAAAATAAGTGATCAATACATTTAGAGTAAAATTCAAAAACACAATATAGAATCCTATTTTATAATCTTGAATATTTGATTTTTTATGAAAGTGCATAAATTACCTCCAAGGTTTTCCCTTTTCACTAGTAAATACAACCACTTTTTTTTTGAGTTTTTTATATTGAACTTATTTTGCATAGTTCTAATAACAGATGCTTGGATGATGATAAATTTATCCTTATAGGAGTTTAGAAAGGAGCAACTATTGTTTTCTTTGCCAATTACCAAATTTTATTAAATCATTGCACTATCAAAGGAGGGTGTATTAGGGTCTCCCTTCTCAAATAATATCATCTCCACTTAGATATAGGGAGAGAAAAATGCAAAACAAGGTCCAACCACATTAGATTTTTTTTTTTTTTAAGTGTTGGTTTGGTTAAAAAAATGAATGCTCCAAAGATTTTTTTCAAAAGTATTCAGCAACAGAGTTTTCTTCAAAAATCTTGAAGAAAGACCACTTTCACCATCAAGGTAAACAGAACTATCCACCTAAATATGATGGCCAGGGCCAAAGTCTTCACTTTTCAGCTCCTTCGATATTTTCTGCATTGGGAGTTTTAACTTAATTTGTAGGTACATGAGGTGGTGGGATAATGGTGAAGTAAAGATTACTGGGGTTATGAATTTCATCTATAAATTGAGTGGAAGAGAAACGGGTGAAGAGGGGAACTATGACTTAATTATATGAGGGGTCACATGAACAATTTCTCCGATGGCTTGCTGAAGGAGCATGCTATAGTGCAAACAGAAAAACAAAAACAAAAAACAAAAGAATGATACTGATTTGCCTCTAAAAGAGTACATGGGGTGCTCAAAATGGAGGGGTTCTTTTTTTCCCCATTCTGCTCATTTTTTTTCTAGAATTGCTTATTTCACTTCGAGCATTGTATTTCTTCCTTATCACTAGATATAGTCAAGCAATGCCTATTATTGTTCTCCACATATTCTCCAAAGAAAGCATTAACCAGACATATTTCTACAAGAGAAATCAATTGCAAGTACCAACCGACTCGCCGCTGAAGTTCATGTAAGTCTGTAGATTCGCCAACAAAATCGGCACCTCCCCAATCGAACCTGCACTGATTAACCAACAAACCCAATTACAACCCACCACTTTCCAAAACCCCCAATACCAAAATCAGCACACAACCAAGATAAATCAACTACCAACTCCAATCAAAGCCTTCGACTGAATCGTATTCAGAGAGATCCCCTCGTCTCTCGATATCCTGTCCACCATCTCAAACCCAACCTGCCCCCAAAAAAATCAAACAAATCAACAAGTAAACCCCAAAATTGAATCATTTCAAATCATCAAAAGAAGAAATTGATCTCACATTGTGTCTGGTGCCGTGGTACTTGTTTCCGGGGTTCCGAGGCCGACGACGAGCCACGGAGTGTACTCCACCTTGGCTCCCTCGGCCGCATTGGGGAGAGATGAGGAGATGCGAAGGCGGCGACGCTTATTCAAGAAGAGACGGTGGTTAATCAAGGTTAGGGCATCTCCTACCACCCCCTCCATTTTGGAGTGTACTTTCACTCCAAAATGGAGGGTTCAATAAAAATCTCTCTGACCATCACTTCATTTTCCACTCCAAATAGAATATTATCTATATATTTTATTATTATTATTATTTTATTGTATCAAATTTTAATTATCAACATATTATGTGATAATTTAAGTAAATTGCGTAATACTATTAAAATATTTTAAAATGTATTTAACTTTTAATAATTTTATATAATATTTAATATTTAACTTTAATAATTAATTAATATTTTTATTTATGAAATTAAGAATTATTTTTAATTCTACTATATTCAATTATAAGAAATATGAAATTTTTAATAATATATTCAATTTTTAATTTGCAACTTTGTTATTATATCTGTCAGTTTTAATTAGTAATATATGTGATTTGTGTTCCGTTATAATTATCTTAATATTAAATTATACGTGGTTCAGCTGGTAATAATTTTTAATTTCAAATTAGTGAATTTGACAATTTATAATTAAATAAAAAATATAAAATGTAAACTTAAAATAAAAAACTTAATAAATATATTGAATTAAACAAAGTAAAATTATAAATTAAAAACAAATAATTAAAATATTAAAATATAAAAACTAAATAAAATACAAAAATATAAAAACTAAAATTTAAATTAACAAAAATAACTTAAACATAACCTAAAAAATCTAAACTTAAAACAAAAAATCTAAACTTAAAACTAAACTAAAATAAAAACATTAAAAAATAAAAAAAAAAGGCACCCGGCAAAATGCCGGTGCTACAGTGCCGCGCCATTTCTGGCGCGGCACTGTAGCACCCGGCGTTTTGCCGGGTACGAAATGGCGTGAGTTGGAGCCCACGCCATTTCTAGCCAAGCCAACCCACGTCAAAAATGGCGTGGGTTGGAGATAGCCTTAGGGTTTTTTGGAGAGAGGAATGAAGGGAGAAGGGGTGAGATGAGAGATGGAAGCTAACATGAGTGGAGAATGGAGGATCGCAGTGACCGGACCTATATGAATCGATGCGCCTTGAACAGATGACCTCCAAGTGAGGATCGGTGCTCTACAGCAATCCATTTGAGACCCATTCTCATAGTCCCCACCCAAAATCCGAACAATATTTATTTCATCTTCAAGAAATTGGGGACTACAGAGACATGAAAGAAGACTTGAAGCTGATCATATTATTTTAACAGGTATTCTCAATCGTTACTAAATCAATAATCGAACATCCCCAACATGTTTCTTCTTTTAAGGAAGGTTTGTTAATTTTTAAAAACCTAAACTTCGAAAAAAATCTTGACTTTAAAATCTTAAACAACTAATTTGGGTGTCCAGTTCAGAGACCAAAGAAACAGAATTAATGCAGGTCAGAGGATGGGCGCAAGAGATGCACAACAAATTGCTTGGAATCTACTCTCTCTCTCTCTCTCTCTCTCTCTCTTAAATCAAGTCACCAGTTCAAGCTTTCGGCCATGGCCATGGCCATGTGCGCACTGCAAGAATATTGCTCACTGAACAGTGGTGACAACTACGTGCAATGACCAAATTATTGAGGCTGGAGCACATGCACGTGCACTTGTTATTCCTGATAACTATTCAATATCATGGATCTAATTTGTCAGGTTTTTCATTTAATATAACATTTCTTAATTATAAATATCAATTAGATTGATATTAATCAATCTCAATATATAGTGATATTTATGAAAATAAATATTTCTTATAGCCCTTATAAAAAAAGTTATTTCAATTATACAATAAATGAAGTGAGGTACGCATGTAGCAAATCTCCTTAAGATAATTATGTCTCCCGCTACGGTACTAACGAGTTACTGGACGCTGTCTCTTAAGATATAACACTCCTTCACAGTGTTTGAATAGTACTACCAAATCACCATACAGTTAAACTGTAGTTAATCAGTACCTTCACAATTTGAAATTTCAAAGCACTTGGACGAAAATAAATTTTAGAGAGATTATTTGTCTTAAATATGGAAGAATATTCACTGTAAGAAATAGGATGGAGAGAGAAGAATTTATGTCTTTAAGAAGGTAAAGATTCAGAGAATAATGAATTGTTTCTCTTTTAGAATCTGTTGAATTTTCAGTTTCTCTTTCAGATCAGATCTTTATCAGATTTCTTTCAGATCAGATCTGTTTTGTTTGAACCTCTGTTCTGTGTGCAGAGAAGAAGAGGAAGAGTACTTCTGTCTGCTGAGAGAACGAGAAAAGTTATAGCGCGTTAGAGGAAAGCGAGAACAGTTGTGACGGTTCCTTTCTGAACCGGCAGTTTCGTGAACAGTTCCAACCATGCACCGGATTGGGTAGCGGGGTGGATCCGCATTCAAGACCCACGACCCGTTTGCACCCGTGTGGCCCGGTCTAAAAAAGAACCGCACCGGGTTCATACCCGCACCCAAACTCAGCCCCAGTTCTGGGTCGGGACAGGCGGCGGCGCGTGTGGGCATGATTTCCCCCAAATGCGCGCGAAAACTTCAAGTACTCAAAGAGCACACACTTTGTTCCATCTTTTCATATTTAAACACTTCAACTTTTCTCACCATATTTAATGCGGGACTAAATTGTTTTAGCTTCCTTTTGTCTCTCTTATTTATTGAATTAAGTTAACTTTTGGTTTGAATATCTTATTCATTTGAAAATAAAATTGAACATGTGAATATACCACATCCATTCTCAATAAAAAGAGCACACAATACAAACATTATCAAGATAATTTTATTAAGAAATTTCACCTAAATTTTGCTCAAAGGCTCATTTTAAAATTCATCAGTTTTTTCAGCAGCACCTTCATCTGAGAAGGTACTATCGCTCCCTCGTTGTCGGTTCTGAAACTTGTTCACCGGTAGCAAAATGCACGGGACTCAGCTGAGACAGCTGAGGATTGGTTGCCAAAAACACCAAGAAATTTGATTTGACAAACGGTAAAATGCATGTGACCTGATATTTTATGTTGCATCATAAAATGTTATGCTAATTTACACAATAGTACTAGGGTATTTTTTTCCAAAAAAAACTGATTTAATAAATAATCTCAAAAATCGATCTCTTTTCAAACTTATTCTAAAAATGAATCTCTGACATACCACGTCAAGGGCGAGGCGGTTCGACCCGCCAGCGTGACGCCTATGCACGTTGGGATCATTTTTTAGTTCGTCTAAAGTTGATCACCACGGATGAATCAAAAAATTTTACATGTGTATTGTCTTGACCGGAGTCACCAAGACAAGCGAAAAGTTTTTTAAAAAAAATATTTTTTGCTTGTCTGGAGTTTGAAACATCAGACAAGGGAATACAATGGCAAAAAAAAAAAAAATTGGTTCGTTCAGCATTGTCAATCTCGAACAAACCAAAATACTACCACGACGTGCACGAGCGCCACACACGACGGGGCGAACCACCTCGCCGCTGATGTGGCATGTCAAAAGTCGATTTTTGGAATAAGTTTGAACCGCGGTCCACTTTTAAAATTATTTATTATTTAAATTTTTTTTTTTGAAAAAAAAATGCACATAATACTATTAAGTTTCATCCACTCTTCTCTTTTTACAGCTAAGTACTCTAAGAGTATGCTTCCTCTTGCTTCCTTTTACGGAAAACACTCCCATTTGAATCTCTTGATTTGTGATATTATTTGTAACTTAATCAAAATAACTCTGTAGATATTGTTTTTTTTGACTTTATAACACTTTTATTTTTCTTGTAGTTAGTTTTTTCTCTCCCTTGTTCTTTAGTCCTCCAAACAAATTCCATGGTATTATTTATATACATTACTCTCAAAGGGACATGACATTTCCATGGAAAAAAAAGAGTTTTTGTTAAACAATAAATATGCATAGGATGAAATATTTGGATATAGAATTAAGTAATAGGTGTTAAGAAAAGTCCACAAAAGTGGATATCCACCCCCGTCAAACCGCCGGTAATTCACTGTGCACCATTAATGAGTTCACTGAGCGCTGATGCAAGCGATGACGCAAGCGTGCATAGTGACTGCATAGTACCCCATAATTTTCCTATAAATAGGCCCTTCCTGATTCATTTCAATGTACACAATTCAGAAATCAATAAGAATTCCTACTTCTACTCTGTCTCTAGAATTCTCTGTCTTGGTGTTATATTCTCGGAGTTTTACAACACGTTATCAGCACGATCACTCTAGTCTGTCCCCAACCTCTACATCCGTCAGCTCAGGGAAAAAGCCTACCACGTCAAGTCTCTGCCTCCATTAACTTAAAGTAAAACTTGTCACGAGCCTCTGCTTCCATTGCTCAAGGAAAAGTCCTATCACTAGTCCCAGCCTCTACCTCTACAATCTCAAGGTAAAATTGACAAGTTACTATAATTATAATATTCGTATAATACCACTACTATAATGAAAGGAGGCTCTGCCACCTATTTATAGTAATGTGATGTGATTACGAAAAACTGAATTATTATATTAATTATATTCATATAACACCACTACTATAATGAAAGGAGGCTCTGCCACCTATTTATAGTAAAGTGATGTGATTATGATATCTTTACTAACCTCTAATTTGATGCTTGCGTGGATTAAACCTCAAGCTTCCAATATTGTATATTTTATTATTCTGCTACTATATCTGGACAAACACCCACTGAAAGGTTTACTGAGTAGCGTGGTGAGCCAATATTTATTTCAATAATTATTGCTTTATTAATTATGCCTGCAAAACACCCACCAAGTAGAGTGGCGTGCATATATTATAGCTCATAAATATATGTAGTACAATGCATTTATTTTACCATTTCCTTAATTACAATATTTAATTATATAAAATCAAAATTGATTTTCTCTCTCCCCCCCCAACGGCTATAATCCCCCAACGGCTATAATCCCCCAAACGGCTATAGACCCTAACGGCTATTAACCCCAACGGCTGTTTTTTATCCTATAAATTGGTGAGTTCTAAACCACACAACTCACTCCTCAATCTCTCTTCATTTCTCAAAATTTTCATCATCTCTAAAAGCTTTGCGCAAGATGCTTAGTCCAGCTTTGATGTTTATTATTGCCGTCATCATCATCAATACTTCTTTCGTTTTTCTTGGAGATATGGATCCAAGTGAATTGTACCCGTATTTTTTTATTTTAAGGTTCACCTTCCCTCTTCTGCTTGTAGCTATTATGATTGACATGCAAGTTTTCTTTGAGAAATAAAACTGTTGTGATTCTAATTATTTTTATATTTTGTTATAGTTATCACCATGTCAAACTTTGCAAAGCTTGAGTTCGTTCCACTTGATATCACAGGGAGGAATTATATGTCTTGGGTTATTGATATTGAAATACATCTTGAGTCAATGGGTCTCACCGAAACCATTAAAGAAATAAATTCTACGTCGTCACAAGATAAGGCAAAGGCGACAATCTTTATCCGCAGACATCTTGATGAAAGTTTAAAATGTGAATATCTCACTGTAAGAGACCCAAGTGCCTTATGGAAAAACCTCAAAGAAAGATTTGATCATCAAAAGGAAGTTATACTCCCTGTCACCCATGATGAATGGAATGCTTTGCGCTTCCAAGATTTTAAGAAAGTTAGCGACTACAACTCTGCAATGTTCAGAATAGTATCCCAGTTGAAATTCTGTGGGGTAGATATCACAGATGAAGAAATGTTAGAGAAGACCTACTCCACATTTTATGCATCTAATATAACACTGCAACAACAATATAGGTTGCGTGGCTTTAAGAAATATTCTGAACTAATTTCATCTCTTCTTGTGGCAGAGAAAATAATGAACTTTTGATCAAAAATCATCAGTCTCGTCCCACTGGTTCAGCAGCATTTCCAGAAGCAAATGCTGCATTTTCTAAAAATTATGGACGATGATATAATTATGGACGCGGCCGTGGACGTGGTCGTGGTCGTGGCCGTGGACGTGGCCGTGGACGCGGTCGAAGTGATTTTTACAACCCTTCACAGAATAACGCGATCCACAAGAAGCATCATGTAGAAAGACATGAAAAAGGAAAAAATGTTCGTGAAAGTTCTCTTCGGAATCCTGAAGATTCCTGTTATAAATGTGCTCCAAAGGACACTGGTCTAGAGTGTGCCGAACACCGGAGCACCTTTGCAAGCTTTACAAAGCATCCTCGAAAGGAAAAGAGAAAGAAGTGAATTTCACTGAACATGATGATCCTATGGATGATTCAACTCATCTTGATGCTTCAGATTTTACTGATGATTTTGTTGATCTTCCAATCCATCATGACACTGGTGATAATTAGACATATGGTTATGTATTATCATATTTTGTTATTTGTAATTTTCAAATTTATCTTTGAATGAAATATTTCCCTTATAATAATATGTTTCAAATTTTATTCTTACCAAATTATTTATTTTTCATGAAGCTTGATATGGATTATTCTAATGATGAAGTCAAGACCAAAAGTGGAGAGATTTGCATACTGGATAGCGGTACAACACATACTATTCTTAAACATAAAAGGTACTTCTCTGAATTAAAACTAACAAAGGCAATCATCAATACAATATCAGGTCCTGTAGACTTGATTGAAGGGACTGGTAAAGCCAGCTTTATATTGCCAAATGGAACAAAGTTTTTCATAAAAGATGCTTTGTTCTCACCAAAATCCAAAAGAAATTTGTTGAGTTTTAATGATATATATCTTCATGGATATGATACTCAGTCTGCAACTGAAGAAAATATGAAGTATATGTATCTTACTACTTATGTATCAGGAAAGAAGTGCATACTAGAAAAACTACCAAAGTTTTCCTCAGGATTGCATTACACATATATAAATGTGATAGAGTCACATATGGTAGTTAAAGAAGATACAGAGACAGTAACTCTGTGGCATGATCGTTTAGGTCATCCTGGTTCAATGATGATGCGAAGAATTATTGAGAATTCATATGGACATACATTAAAGGGCCAGAAGATCCTTCAAGTTAGTAAAATTCCATATGAGGCTTGTTCTCTAGGAAAATTAATCACAAGGCCATCACCAGCTAAAATAAAAACAGAATCACCTACATTTCTTGAACGTATCCAAGGTGATATCTGTGGGCCTATACACCCATTGTGTGGACCATTTAGATATTTTATGGTATTGATAGATGCCTCTAGTAGATAGTCACACGTTTGTTTATTGTCAACTCGCAATGTGGCATTTGCGAGATTTCTTGCTCAGATAATTAGATTAAGGGCACAATTTCCTGATTATACAATCAAGAGAGTTAGACTTGACAATGCTGGTGAGTTTACGTCTCAGGCGTTTAATGATTATTGTATGTCAATTGGAATAGTTGTTGAACATCCTGTTGCCCATGTACATACACAAAATGGTTTGGCTGAGTCACTAATTTAGCGCCTCCAACTTATTGCTAGACCATTAATAATGAGAACAAAGCTTCCTATTTCTGTATGGGGTCATGCAGTTTTACATGCTGCAGCATTAATTCGTATCAGACCAAGTGCATATCATGAGTACTCCCCTCTACAATTAGCATTTGGTCAAGAACCAAATATTTCCATCTTAGAATTTTTGGTTGTGCGGTATATGTGCCGATTGCTCCACCACAGCGTACAAAGATGGGTCCTCAAAGAAGAGTAGGAATATATGTCGGCTATGAATCTCCTTCTATTATAAGATATCTTGAGCCTAAAATCGGTGATGTTTTTACGGCTCGGTTTGCCGATTGCCACTTCAATGAGGCAATTTTCCCAGCATTAGGGGGAGAAAAGAAACAGCTGGAGAAGGAGATTACATGGAGTGAACCATCCTTATTGCATCTTGATCCTCACACAAAACAATGTGAGACAAAAGTGCAAAAGATTATGCATTTACAAGAAATAGCAAATCAACTGCCAGATGCGTTCACTGATACAAAAAGAGTGACTAAATCATATATACCAGCTGTAAATGCTCCTACTCGGATTGAAATCTCAAAGGACAACCCGAGAATGAAGTCACTCATGAGTTTAAGACACGCCTGAAGCGTGGTAGACCAATCGGTTCTAAAGATAAAAATCCTCGAAAAAGAAAAGGAGCAGATAAGCACGATGACCCCAATGTGCAAGAATGTGTCTAGAAGAAATACAAAATAAACAAGAATGTGTTCCAGAAGAAACACAAGATAAGACAAATCAAGAGATGAAAAATCCTGAAGATATAGAAAATCATGAGATTTCTATTGATTATGTCAATACAGGAGGATTATGGAATCGCAATGAGATGGAAAATATAGATGAAATATTTTCCTATTTCGTAGCATGTGATATTGTTAACGGAAGTGAGGATCCTGAACCAAGATCCATCACTGAATGTCAAAATAGACCTGATTGGACAAAGTGGAAAGACGCTATACAGGCTGAATTGAGTTCGCTTAATAAGCGCAAAGTATTTGGGCCTATTATCCTCACGCCTGAAGCCGTGAGGCCAGTAGGATACAAATGGGTTTTTATACGAAAACGCAACGAGAAAAATGAGATTGTGAGGTATAAAGCTCGACTTGTTGCTCAAGGTTTTTCTCAAAGACCTGGAATTGATTATGAAGAAACGTATTCTCCAGTAATGGATGCAATTACGTTTAGATATTTAATCAGCCTAGCAGTTTCTAAAAATTTAGAAATGCGTCTTATGGATGTTGTTACAGCTTATTTATATGGATCGCTTGATAGCGATATTTATATGAAAATCCCTGAAGGATTTAAAATGCCTGAAGCATTAAGTTCAAAACCCAGAGAATTATATTCGATCAAATTGCAAAGATCGTTATATGGGTTAAAACAATCAGGGCGCATGTGGTATAATCGCTTAAGCGAGTATTTGTTAAAAGAAGGATATGTGAATAATCCTATATGCCCATGTGTTTTTATAAAGAAAACAACATCCGGATTCATTATCATTGCTGTATTTGTTGATGATTTAAATATCATTGGGACTCACAAAGAAATCCTAGAAGCAATGATATATTTAAAGAATGAATTTGAAATGAAAGACCTTGGAAAAACCAAATATTGTATTGGTTTACAGATTGAGCACTTGCAAAGTGGAATACTTTTGCATCAATTAAATTACACTGAAAAGGTCTTAAAACGCTTTAACATGGATAAAGCAAATCCTTTAAGCACTCCAATGGTTGTTAGATCATTGAATGTGGAAAAAGATCCATTTCGCCCTCGCGAAGATAATGAAGAGGTTCTTGGTTCTGAAGTACCATACCTAAGTGCAATTGGAGCTCTTATGTATCTAGCTAATTATACCCGACCAGATATAGCATTTGCTACTAATTTATTAGCCAGATTTAGCTCATCTCCTACACGGAGACATTAGAATGGTATTAAACATGTATTTCGTTATCTTCGAGGAACAACTAACTTTGGTTTGTTTTATTCCAGAGGATCAAAACAAGAAATAACTGGTTATGCAGATGCAGGTTATTTGTCAGATCCACATAAAGACAGGTCTCAAACAGGATATGTATTCACATGTGGAGGTGCAGCGATCTCTTGGCGTTCACAAAAGCAGACACTTATTGCCACTTCTTCTAATCATGCTGAAGTCAAAGCACTCCATGAAGCAAGTCTAGAATGTGTATGGCTAAGATCTGTAACTCAACACATCCAAGAAACTTGTGGATTACCAGTCAACAGAGATCCAACAGTACTGTTTGAAGACAATGCTGCATGCGTCGCTCAAATGAAGGAAGGATTCATCAAAAGCGACCGTACCAAGCATATACCCCCAAAGTTCTTCTCATTCAGCTAAGAGCTTGAAAGGGATAAGAAAATTAATATTCAGTATATCCGATCAAGTGATAATGTGGCAGATCTCTTTACAAAGGCACTTCCCCCTACAACTCTCAGAAAGCTTATTCATGATATTGGGATGCGTCATAAGCGAGATTTATGAAGAAGAACTACTTGAGGGGGAGCTTACGTGGCTGCACTCTTTTTCCCTTACTATGGTTTTGTCCCACAGAGTTTTCCTGGTAAGGTTTTTAATGAGGCAGCACAGAACACGTATACAAAGATGATGTACTCTTTTTCCCTTCGCTATGGTTTTGTCCCACTGGGTTTTCCTAGCAAGGTTTTAATAAGACATCATGTATGGTGGACAGCCAAGGGGGAGTGTTAAGAAAAGTCCACAATAGTGGCTAACCACCCCCGTCAAACCGCCGGTAATTCACTGTGCACCATTAATGAGTTCACTGAGCGCTGATGCAAGTGATGACGCAAGCGTGCATAGTGACTGCATAGTACCCCATAATTTCCTATAAATAGGCCCTTCTTGATTCATTTCAATGTACACAATTCAGAAATCAATAAGAATTCCTACTTCTACTCTGTCTCTAGAATTCTCTGTCTTGGTGTTTATATTCTCGGAGTTTTACAACAATAAGAAAAAAGACTAGGCGTCAAATTAATTCCCGCTTCTAATGTATACACCTGTCTGTCTCAATCACATTGTTCATTTATTTATTTACTTTAGTAGCCACACATGTTGTTACTTATTACTAATTATTAATGACTGCTATTTAATCCACAACATTTGAGCCTTTTTCAATTGTTCTCCATCTTGTCAATCTGATCTGTACTGTTTCAAGTATCATATGTGCATAGCCTCCGCAAATAGCATATAGATGGACAGCTTGCTAAAAAAACAAGAAGTTGAATTTGACAAATGACAAGAGATGAGGCTTTTGAAATCTCATCCTTATCATTATCGTTTTTGCGCGCGAGGCAACAACTAACGAGAATTCATCAAATAGAGATAGATGCAGTTAAAGATGTACCCCCACGATAAGAATAGAGAAACAATAGAGAAAAACAAGCCAACACAATATTTAATGAGGTTCGACAATTTGCCTACGTCTTCGGGGTAAGGGAGAGAGATATTTTATTGATTCAACAATCAATACAAGTAAATACCAGAGGGATATTTTCAGGGAGACAATACATGAGGGCTCTAGCCCATATTTATAGCCGAGAGTCCCAGGGATTTAGAAAACCCAGATTGGATTCGACCCTAAAACAGAAAAGGAGTCTGATTCCAGAAAGGAGAACAAAAACGGGTCTGTCGGTCGACCGGCCCTGTCCTCGGTCGACCGGGTCCTCGATCGACCGGCCCGGTCGACCGAGACCAACCGAGAGCTGGCTCATGTCAGTCGGTCGATCGCTCCGGTCGACCATTCCTTTGCCACGGTCAACCAGGCGGTCGACCAGGCCATATCTATGTACGTTGTGCACACCGTCGATCGGGTTCTGTCTTGGCCTGCTGCAAGCGTCGTTCTTCCTTCCTTTGACTTCTGATCTTTGCACTGTCTCCTCTATCTTCTCTCTCCTTATGATTCTCCACGCCGGTGAAATTTTTCAAAACTGAGCCGAACTCCAACGAACATCAGGCGAAATGGACACACGATCTCAGCGAAATCGACACACGATCTCGGCGAAATTGACACACGATCTTGACTTGGCCAACAACGAAATCTGTTCCTTCAAACGATTCGCCAGCACACGTACAATTGATTTTCACTGATCTCATCGGATCCGAATTGAGTTTGTCGTTGCCACCTGCAACTCTTGCCAAATTCCAATATCATTTGTAAGCTTCCAACTTCAGCTCAACTATCCAAACAGAATGCCTTATACGTGTGTTCCCATCACTCTACCTGAAGAGAAATATTATATGAGCTGACCAAACACATATCTCTAACTCAACAACTTAATGGAACTTTATTCCAAATGACTTTAAGAAGAACCCATCATGAGCAACACTGACTCTCTAATTGACTGGCTCTCTTCAGTCCTCATGTCTTGAAGACGGTCTAACCAAATCTGAGTAGAGCACACCAAACACTATCATCGGCTTCAACAAACTGGTGCACACCCCCGCTTATGTAAGCTTAACCATCTTCTCACCAGAAGATCAACTGTTCATCGAGATCACAATACTTCACCTCTACGTGAAGTCCAACTCTTCACCTTTACGTGAATTCCAACTCTTCACCTCTACGTGAAGTCCAATTCTTCACCTCTACGTGAAGTCCCAACTCTTCACCTCTATGTGAAGTCTCAATCAGCTTCTCGAGAACCCAAATACACCATATAGATTCATACGGGTTGCATCACCAAATGGTTGTCCCTTTACGGCTGCCTACGTACCTTTCCCAAAGGATCAAGCCAACCGTAGTTCATTCAAATGAGCTCCATCAAGCTCAAGTACTTGTGACCGAGTCTTCAACATCGAACCGACCTGGTTGAATCATATGAACCTCCTCATTACCGTCATGGAGAACAATGGCCTTCAACTTGAGTTTGTCGCGGTCACAAACTTGTGTTGGCCCAAGGCCTATCACCCTAGTTTTGATGATGATCAACTCATGAAGTTATGTTTACTAATGATCTTGTGTTTAATTAGTGATAGATTCATTATCAATCTTAGTAGGTGCATAGCTCAACAAAGGATAAAATGTCAAGATTTGGAGCTAGCACGGTGTGATCCAAGGAGCTTTTGGATCAAGCTTGGACCAAGTCAAGAGATGAGAAGCCTTCAAGTGAAGACTTCAAGAAGATGAAGACTTGTGTCTAGGTATAAGATTTTGTTTTTGTTTTAGTTAAAAATGTAAAGGAAAGAGATGGTGGAGGAAAACTCAAGAAGATCTCTTTTAATACTCTTGATAAAACTTCCCTTTTGATAGAATATTTGCTCTCTATTTTGTGGAGTAAAACTTCTGAAAAGAGTGAGAAAAACTGGCTCTAAAACAATCTCCAAATCTTAAAGAAAATAGCCCCCAAATGACCCTTTATATAGAGTCTGGAAAACTAGCCGTTGGGGCTCTGTCAGACCTGCCGGTCGACCCGCCCGGTCGACCGCCAACGGTCAAAAACCTGACCGTTGGAGCCACGGTCGACCGCCCGGGTCGACCGAGCCACTGGAGCAGAGAGTAGAACTCTCTGTCGGTCGACCCGTACGATCGGCCGAAATTTCCAGAGAGCAGAGCTCTCTGGATCGGTCGACCGGCACGGTCGGCCGTCCTCCAGTGCACAAAGGCGTGCACGTCTGTGCACGTCGGTCGACCGACTTCAGACCAAGTCGACTATACAGTCGACTTGCTGAAGCCTGGAAACTGTTTTTCAGGGATTAAAACTTAGTCTTTTGGCTCAAATAAAATCCCATAAAATTCTAAAAAATCTACAAAAATAGTTTTACCAATATACTTTGATATACAAACAATCAAGACATGTTATAAAAGATTGGACTATTTTTATAACTTGAAAATATTGGTTCAAATGAAAAACTGTATTTTTCTAAAACTTGTTTTCCAAACTTCTTCATGATACAAAAACAAGATATTTTGAATTCATAAAGCATAGTGTATATGGATATGATCCACTACACAATTAAGATGAAATATCTATGTTTTTGGCATTAAGCTCTAAATATGGTTTTGGATAAAAGATATGCATATAAGAAATTCCAAAAACCAAAAAGTATTTTTCCAAAATGAAAGTCTTTTCTAAATCTGAAAATTCTTTTATGAAAACAATTCTATCAAGAGTGTGTGTGTATATGTACTTGAGCAATCCATCACTATTCTATCCTTTACATTTTTAACTAAAACAAAAACAAAATCTTATACCTAGACACAAGTCTTCATCTTCTTGAAGTCTTCACTTGAAGGCTTCTCATCTTCTTAACTTGGTCCAAGTTTGATCCAAAAGCTCCTTGGATCACACCGTGCTAGCTCCAAATCTAGACATTTTATCCTTTGTTGAGCTATGCACCTACTAAGATCTTGATAATGAATCTGTCACTAATTAAACACAAAATCATTAGTAAACATAACTTTCTTGAGTTGATCATCATCAAAACTAGGGTGATAAGCCTTTGGGCCAACAATCTCCCCTTTTTGATGATGACAAAACTCATGAAGTTATATATGCATGAATTAAAGTAAAACTCCAAAGAAGCCCCCCCTTAACTCATGCATAACACATAAACAAATAATATATGCAATGAAAGCACATAAATATGTATGCAATGTATGGAGATAAAACATGAAATCCTTTTTCTCCTAGTTGCAATACAAAACATATATGCATAATTAACAAGGAAGACAAATACTTCTCCCCCTTAAGTAATGAAAACATGCATATAAACTCAAATACTTCTTCCCCTTTTTGTCAATCATCAACAAAGGGTTCAAAGTAAAATCAAATCAAACAAATTTTTCTCCCCCTTTTTGTCAAAAACAAAGAGATCAAGAAGGGGTAATACAAATCAATCAATAAAGATTTATATGCGATATACATTCATGAAGAGAGACGCTAAGTTAGCTTCCCTACACATATACATTATATGAAAGAGGGATGACAAGCCCTAATTCACATAACGCATATTATGTAATGCATAAGAGGAGATGTGAAGCTCCCCTACACACGTATATCATATAAAGAAGAGTTGTCAAGCTCCTCAATTTATAATATACTCAACATGAATCTATATGTAAGAGAGATGTTAAGCTCTCCTTGCATATAGGAAATACAAATCAAAAATTTTGAATTTTTCTTAATAAAACACATTTTGAGATATCAAGTAAACATTTTTTTTTTTTTTTTTGATATCAATTTTGAAAACATATTGCATAAGTTTTAAGAATTACCAATTGAAAGTTGAATTAAGCTTAGCAAATACATTGTGCTTTAAGAGTGTGAATCAATTGTAAATCAAGCACAACATATATGTATGAAAAGATAATACCAATAGAAATTGATATAATTTAAATTTGAAAGCATTCATACATTCAATCAAAATATGAGTATATAAAAATCATATTGATACCAATTGAAAATATCCAATACCAATTGATGAGTAAGTTTATCATATACTCTATCATATGAAGAATTTGCACTAGTTAATATGAAAATATTTTAAAACTAGTACGGAATCCTTCAAGCAAGGAATAAAGCAAAAATGTCAATTAATCTCAATATTCCTTTAAATCATGAAGACATGAAAATCATCACACATTTTTTTATTAAAAACAAAATTTATATTTCAAGATATATGTATGTTTTGACAACACAATAAGTATACATACATATCTCTTAAACACAATTGAGTCCATATAATAGATTTGCATTAAAGGCAAATGGCTCAAGAGGTATACATGTATATCTTAAGTTTGGCAAAATACACATATACATGAAATGAAAACACATGATCATAAATCAAATCCAAAAAGTGAGAATACAAGTTTAAAAATGTATGTATCATCAAAACAAGCAATACAAGCACATTTCATGGGTTCAAATAAGCATTCAAGCACAAATATAATAGATTTATTTGTGGCCCACGATATGTACAAGTATAAATCCTAGTGTTGACAAAAACTAACATATAAACTAACATTCAAATCATGAAGCGTCAAATAATTTTGAGAACACAAAAGAATTTATGATTGAAGAATAGTAAGATCATGTATATGTCTCATAAACTAATTTGAAGAACAAATAACTAGTTTAAATAGATTTTTGACAAACTAGTTAAAGATCCTTCAAATACATCAAATCATATGTTTTTCATGAATTATACTAAGTACATAAAAATTCAAGCACTCATAGTCCATAAAGCTCAAAATTATCTAGAAAAAGTAAAAGATGAGTGTTCAAAGGTTATGTAAATGGCATTTTCATGAAAATAGACAATGAAGCTCAATCAAACATGAATCTCATTTTTAGACAAGACATGAAATTTTATTTTCATTAAAAACAAATCATGAAAATTTTATTTTTCATCTTAAAGTAAACTTCAAGGTATATGTGTGATTTATCCAATCCTAACAATACACATACATATCCCAAATATAAAAGAGTCTACAAATAGTGTATGCATGAAAGCAAGAGACTCACGGGTATACATGTATATTTATTAGATTTAAATTAAAATACATATACATGAAGTAAAGCATAAAAATAGGTAAAACATGTATAAAAAGAGAATCATCAAAACTAGTCTATACATATGCATATAGTGGATACAAATGAGCATGAAGTTCAAATAATATGAGTCAATTGTAGTTCACTATTCATATATGTATAAATGCAAGTTTGACACATTCTACATCTAAGCATGTAAATACCACATGAAGCACACAAAAATTTGAACATGCTATATGATATATGATATTAAAAGCATGTACATTAAAAGTAGGAGTTTAGAGATTGTTACCAACTCCAAAGCTCCTAAGATGGTGGTTGTCCCACCAAAGCTCCTTGATAGTGATGCATCCCAAAAGTATGTCCATCATGTCCAAGTGCATCCACTACCAAGGCACCGATCCTCTCACGTTTTGTGAGAGCCCTCACCTACATCAAAAGCACATGGTGGGGGTTTTGGTACCCATATTTTCTTGGGTCCTTTGGGGTTAGTCTTGTAAGGAACCCAAAAATTTTTATTTTTAGCAAAATTAAAATAATGCAAATTGTCATAACAAAATTTTGCTAAATGGCCTTTGCGGCCACAATGTGTACATACGTACACCTTAGTATGCTTATGTGAGTGTGTATGCTTGTTTTCTCACACAAACACTTGAGCTATCCATTGCTATATCTACCCCTATAGGGAGTGTTATTGTGAGAGGATTGTAGGTGATCAAGAGTTGTGATCACCAAAGTTCTACTTTGTTCTTTGAGAAGGCGGACGTGTGTGTTCGCGATTGTTTCGGGTCCTAGCTGGACTCAGTGTTTCGGGTTCGGGTGCGAACTCCGTGTTTGAGGTGCGGCCTCGGCAAGCTTGTGGGGCTTGCGTGTGTATGGGACTAGGGGTCCGAGGGCTTGTAGGTGTTGCGGCACCGAGGAGAGATCCATTAGGATATTGCATAGTGAAAATCCTTCGTGTGTCGAAGGCGGGATGTAGAGCAAGTGTGCTCGAATCTCGAAACAAACCCTTTGTGTTTGCGATTGCCTTTTCTCACTCTCTCTCCCTTATTTATATCTTGCATTACTTTATTGTGTTCATCTTTACTTGCATGATATACTTGTGTGCATAATTAATATATACTTGCTTGGGTTGTTTGCTAACACTTGTATTTAACCAAGAGAGCCAACGCGGCACCTCAACCCATTCAAGGGGAATCTAGAGGAGTTTGTCCAGAGCCCTTCACGGGGAATTCAGCAACACTCTTTGGTTATACGTGGTGTTTTAGTATAAGAAGTTTATTTGGTCATAATTGCTTTTAGCTTCCGCATCATTCATCATTAAGTGATCATTAGATTAGCCTTCACCTATTCACCCCCCTCTAGGTGAACCTTCAACTTTAGATTCATGCTTCTTCACCCACTTTTGTGATTTTATCTTGATTCCAATTGCTGCAAATATTCGACATTCTCATCAATGTCTTCACCCTGTTCAGTATCAAAACTGGCTACGTGATTTCCACCCAGTGTCACATCCGGTAGAGTTTTTACTGATACCGAACTAACTAGAGATGGTGGAGTAGCATCAACCTCCACCCGTTGCGATACTTACTTGGTCTTCATCCTCTCTACCTGCTGAGAGACGGTAGACTTCAACATTGAAGTCTCATCAAACGTGACATGCTTACTCAACACGATCTTCTTATTTTCAGGGTCCCATAAACTATAGCCTTTCATATTTCTTTTAACACTCAAAAAACACAAACTTCTTCACTCAAGGATTCACCATGTCATCTTTGGCACTAAAGTAGGCCGGACTTTCAAATTCTCGCAGCAAATCATGATCTTGAGCAGATTTTTCAGATCAAATTTCTAGTGGAGTTTTACCTCCTATCACAGTCGATGATATCCATTTATAAGATGGCTTGCATACATACGCCTCAACCCAAAATGATTTGTCTAATTGTGTATTAGACAACAAACACTGAACCTTCTTCAGCAAGGAACAATTTATCTCCTTAGCCAACCCATGTATTTCATCTGTGAAGTGAGTACCAATATCAGTGTTCTGGTCAAATCATAAAAATTGGTTCTTATATCTGTTAGCCCAGAGGCCTTCCACTCTAGTTTTGATGATGATTAACTCATGTAGTTATAGTTTACTAATAATCTTGTGATGTTTAGTTTCAGATATTTTACCAAGATATTAGTATATGAAAGCTCCAAGTAATGCTCCTTTCACATGGTGATTCAAGAGCCGAGCGTCAAAGTTCATATCTAGCACTAGTTGGAGTCAAGCTCGGTGGATCACGTTTGGATCGAGTCGACTTGGAGACGGAGCTCTACAAGAAGATTTCGTACCTTGTTTAGTTTATAGTTTGTTTTAGATCCATTGTTAAAGATTAGATAGTGTGATATGCTCGAATTCACAACACACCACACTTGCTTCTAGTTTCATGTTTATTGGTTTTCGGTTTAACCGATCTTAGTTTTCATGAATAGATAGAATCAAAACAAGTTTACATGGTTTAATGTATATTAGATTTGTTCTATATACATGTATGCTTCATATCTTAGACAAACTTATTTTGATATGCCTATTCATGTGTTTAGAGTTTTGTATTTTAACAACTTATTTTTTGATTTATTGTCAAAAACATTAGTATATATCTTATATGTAAATTGGTTATATCCATATACTATATGCTTCAAAGTTATTTAAATATCATGTTTTTGTATTTGGATGAGTTTTGGACAAAACGATTTTTCATTTCAAAAATCCTAGTTTTGGAAAATACGAAATTTGGTTTTCGGTAAAATTTTCATAACACAAAAAGAGTTCAAAATGTTTGTAACTTGGTTTGATTTTTACTCAAACAAGTTTGTATTTCAAAGAGAATATAAGAACTTATTTTTCTAGATTTTTAGAGATTTTATGGGATTTATTTGGTAAATAAAAACCCAGTTTTCAAGTCTTGAAATTTTGTCTGCCAGGCCCTGGCGGTCGACCGACCGGTCGACCGGACCAGGAGCCGATCGACTGGAGCGGTCGATCGGACGTGAACATAAACATGCACAAGGCCATATCAGTTGGTCGGTCGACCGAGCGGTCGACCGACTGAAGGCAACCCACTCTCGGGTTGCCCCGGTCGACCGGGCGGTGGACCGGCCAGAGAGCCGTTGCTCTCTGGTTCTGGGCACCGTCGACCGGCAGGCTCAACGGTCAATTTTTTGACCGTTGGCCGGTCGACCGGAAGGCCATTCTGGGCCTAGTCAGCTGCCAATGGGCAGATTTTGATTGGGATTATAAATACCCCAATCTTTAGCCAGTTTTGGAAGGGTTTTTGAAGAGCTAAAATTCCTACTTCTCTAGTGTTTAATTCCAAGTTTTCAAAAGAGTTTTTGGGTTCAAAGTTTTCATCTTTATTTGTTTTTAAAAGTGTTTGTTATTTCAAAGAAAATAGTCTTTTGGGAATTTGTTTTTGGTCTAAAAATTCTATATCTATTTGGAGATTTTTCCCAAGTGATTTTCTTTGTTAAAAACACTTTGTTTTCCACACTTGAGCCTATCATTCTATCCTATCTATTAGGATCTTTATTTGTGGAAAAATTAGTTTGTGGTTGTGAAAATCACCAAGTTGTAAACTTCCTTCATTGTGATATCCCTCTAGTGAGAGGAGATTGATTTGGCATCCCTCTATTGTGAGGTGATTGTGAAGTTGTGGTTGGCTCCCTCTTGTGAGAGGTGGAGATTGGTGTTTGGCTCCCTCTAGTGAGGGTGGAGTTTGTGTTGGAATCCCTCAAGTGTGAGGTGATTGATTTATTGGCTAAGTGCCTACCCCTCTTGTGTGAGGTGGTACTTTTGTGGATTGTGCATTACCTCTAGTGAGAGGTTGCATTCGGTTGAGAGAGGAGTTGTGTACTCCCGATTGTATTTGCCCCAAATCCTCAGTGGAGGTTCCTTGTGTGGGAGTCCTGTGTGGACAGGTTAGTGGATTGGAAATCGTTATGTATGAAGGCAGGGACGTAGAGCTGTGTGCTCGAACCTCGAAACATTTCTCAGTGTTTGTTTGATCCATTGACTCTAACTTGTTGACACTTTAAAAAAGATAAGATTCTGACTGGCCTGAACAATGTCTAAACTTGTTGACATTTACAAAAGACAAGTAACAGACAAGCTGACGACCAGTTCTGTACTTGTTGACATTTACAAAAGACAAGTGACAGATAGGCTGATGACCAGTTTTCACCCATCTCCAAGGGACAAAGAAGCAACTTGGACTCTACTGATCCAGTGAAGTAGACAATGAGACCGGATTGTCTCTAAACAGACCTCAACAGGTCTAAAATGTTAGCACTTAGCATCACATGAGCCCAAGGGAATAGCCTCGCCTGAGAGGTTAAGATCATCTGTAACGCCCCGATCCGGAGGGTACGGAGACGTTACTGCGACGTATATACGAAGGTCGGAAATACCCTAACGTATATACGCTAAGCATCAATACAGGCAGGGGTCAGAGTACGGAAGCATAGTGATAATATACAATCCAGCAATAATAACAACAGTACACAGTTATCACAAGGCATGATATAATATCTGAAGAATATATGATCACTATGGAACACAAAAGCAGGATGCACAATATGAAATACTGGAAAGTACTCACGAGTGGCAAGATGAAAATCTCGCGAGCCAAACAAGAAGAGGCGGGAAGGAAGAGGGTCCAGGTAGGCACCAACTAATCCACGCTCCCGCTGCGCTACTCTGATCAGGTACAGCAAGGCCGCCACGGTCCAGACTCTAGGATCTGGACATGAGAATCCAGGGTTGTTAGCACCCCAGCGAGTACAAAGAATAAAGCCAGATGGCGTGCATAACAGGCACACGTGTACATGATCAAGTGATGTGGTCCAGGCACGCAGGTACAGGAAGTGACAAGTAACATAAAGGAAAATGGCGGTAAATCCGAGATCAAGTAAATACATGTATATCAGTAAATCTGAATCGGAAAGCATGCATGAGATACGGTGTAGAGGGTATAGTAACATAAACATGTGACATACATGGAAAACAAGTGATAAATACACTAAACACGCGATAAACAAGTATGGATATGAAATAAGGCAGTAAGTAAAGTAACAACAAGAAAATCAGTTATATAAGCCCACATTACCGATCTGTGAGGTTAGTACGTCGAAGGAATAATCCAAACAAGGAAACCCTCATATATATACCCTGTACATCACGTCACTGTAATCTGAGTTTATATAATCTGACTTTTCCTTCACATCAGTATAATAATGAAACAATATGGAAGCACAAGTATAAGTGGTGAGCAGTGTAGGTCAAGAGTAAAGCTGGTCAAATATCAGGAGCAGGTTATTATTAATTATTAAGACTCATCTGATTTGTATACATCGGTATGTGTCCCATCCCACATACCTCAACATACAGACCGGAGAGTAAGTTATTGGAAACTGATGAAGATCGATGAACCATGTTTCGGATGGGCCCCGTGCATGCCCGGGACAACGGTCAAGGAGTATCCGGTGCTGAGCCGGAACGTACCACTAGGTACCGGGACTTATTGTACGCCCGAACAGGAATAGGTTGTCACCGCTCCCACAGGAATAGGCCTAGGGGCTTATGGTACAACCGGCAGGCAAGGAAGTAGGGGTGCCAGTACACCCACGGAAACGCCTGGTGGCCTCCAGGTCGAATCCAAGTATGTGGCCACGCGCGGCTCGATAAGACCACCATAAACATGATTAATCAGGGCCCATCAGTTTCCCCAAACCAGGTGTAAGTTGTCCAATTATTATAATTTATCCAGTGATAATGTCCACAGAGTATTCATAGTAAACCCATATTCATGGTTATCCTATTACGGGGTCAACAAGAGTATAGTATCAGGAGTAATGTCAGGAGCCTCCCTATTTCAGGGGGTCAAGTATACAGGAGTACAGGAGCTCAGGAGTACCAAATATCTGGTAATAATAATATAGTAATCATGTCATGTCCCCGTAACAGTGATAATCATGAATATGTCATACAGGTATCAGGGGTAGTAATGTCCGGTCAAGGGTCATGATGTCAGGTCTAGGTATTTATACCACATGAAAGCATATCATATACCGGTGTCAGGAGCAGGTGTCAAGTGTGACATATCAAGAATCAATGTCTAATATAAAGTGATAAGTGTAGCAAGACAAGTACCGGGGTCAGGTATCACGTGTCATATATAGCATGGCAAGTATCAGTATCAGGTGTCACATATAGCATGGCAAGTATCAGTGTTATATATCATGCATCAACTACAACACGGCAAGTGTCGGTATCATATATCATGTATCAAATATGGCAAGGCAAATACCGGTGTCAGGTACCATATGTCAAATACAGCATGATAAGTACTGGTATCGGCATCATATGTCAAATATAGCATGGTATATAACAACACAAGAATATACTCGCATAATGATAAAATAAATGCATGCTAAAATAACTGTACTCGCCTCAATACCGGAAAACCGCGAGAAATCCCGAAACACCAGAAATCCGTGTACAAGACCAATCCATATATTAAAATATATAATTATAAATATTTACATGGATATTAGAGAGGGAATGAGAGAGGGGAGAGAGAAGGGAGAGAGAAAGTTGTAGGAAAGAAGGAGAAGAAAAAGAGGGAGAAAATATGGTGTATATAGAAATTAATTAGGATTTAAAGGAGAGGGGTAGTGGGTGTAAATATAGGGAGGTATTTTTAGAAAGGAGGTGGGGGTATTTTGGGAATGAGGGGATTCTTTGTTTTTATTTAGGGAAATGAAGAGAAAGATGAAAAGAAAGAAAGAAAGAAAAAGAAAAAGGGAGGAGGAGAGAGGGGGTGGCCGTCGGCCGGCCGGCGCCGGCGGCCTGGCGGCGGCGGCGCGTCGCCGGCGGTGGTGGGCGGCGCGCGCGCGCGCGGGGTGGAGAGGTAGGTGTTGGTTTTGTTTTTTGTTGTTGTTGTTGTTGTTGTTTTGATGGAGGTGATGGGTGGTGGTGGTGGTGGTTGTGGTGGTGGTGGTGGTATTTGGTGGTTGTGGGGAGATAAATGAGGTGGAGGAGGTGGTGATGGAGTAGTTAGAGGGGAGGAATTGGTGGTGGTGAGGGAGAATTTGGAAGAAATTGAAGGTGGGAGATGATGGGCCTTTGGGAGAAATTGAGGAGAATGAGGAGGAATTTGGGGTTGTTGATGTTGGTGGAGAGTTGTGGGGTGGTGGGGGATGCGGTGGCGGCGGCTAGGCGGCGCCGGAGGCGGCGGCGGTGGTGGTGGAGCGCGTGCGTGAGTTGGGTGCGTGAGTTGAGTAGTTGGAGAAGATGAAGTGGTGTTTGGGTTTATTTGGATTTTTTTTGTTTGAAAATGAAGGTTTGAATGGGTATTGATTTAATAGAGAAGGAGATGGTGAAATAATGGTGGTGGTTGCTCACAGTGCTCAGCCATGCCCTGCTCTCCCTTGCCCTGCTGCGTTGAAGAGATGGGAGTGGGTGAAGGAGAAGAAAAAAAAAAAGAAGAAGAAAAGAAGAAAGTCAAAATAGAAAAAAAGAAATTAATAAAATAAATAAAATAAAATAAAATAAAATAGTTTAAAATTTTTCATTATTAAGTAATTTATGTATTATAATTTCTGAAAGTATAAGTAGTGGGGTAGGTAAGGAAAAAGCACGTAAAGTTAAGATCGGTAATAAATATTATTATTTAATAAGTCAAAATTTGACTGTTTCAGAATCCTTCCGAAAAATTCTCAAAAATAGAAAATAATATTTTAAGATGCTCGGTGAAATCGGATTCGAGAAATTCAATGTATATTTCAAATTAAAAATCTTGGAATCTTCCGGCGGTACCGGTCGACACCAAAACCGGTGGATTTTCGATAAATTCTGAAAAATCTCGAAAAATGAATTTAGATAGAAAATGATATTCTAAGAAGTAAACTGAAAGCCGTTTTTGAAAATTCAATCCCATTTGAAAACTAAAAATCCTGGAATCAGTCAGTGATACCGACCGACACCAGTTTTGGAGATTTTGCAAATAATTCTGAAAAATTCCAGAAAATCATGAAAAATCTAAAATATTGGAAAACGATGTTTAAAACTGAAATCGGTCAAATTGGATTATCAGAAATGCCAAATCGAGCGAAGCACTAGGTTCGGGTCCCCGGTTCAGACTAGGGCTGACTCCGAGTCCACGAATCCAAATCCAACACAAAACGATCACACTAATAATCATAAAACAAAAACAAATACAAGATAAATTAAAGAAATATGCTAGAAAAATCAGAATACGTATCTACGTACGTATTCCAGGAACGGGGTGTTACATTCCATCCACCTTACAAAAATTTCGTCCTCGAAATTTCGATAGGGGAGGACGAACACGGAAGGAATAGGAATGAGGATTTATACCAATCAAGATATGAGTAACTGAGGATAATTCCCACAAATTGGCTGAATGATAAACCCAAGACTGAGACATCTCTGCACTACTGCCATATATATATCCTCTGACGGTGTCATAATAATACTGACCTGACGTCTGCTCTTTCGGACTGCGAAGCAAAGCTAATAACCCATAAAAATCCATAGTGCTGAAATCCATAATATAGAATCTCTGGAAATCCATAGAAATCCGTAATATAATATAAAGTCCCGCATGACATGAAGCTGTCCTTGACAAAGAATCCATGGTAGAATTTCCGATACTGCATACACACTATTCCTCCAGAATACCGAAGATAGAGAAAACCCCAATAATACTGAGCATGAATCAAGAAGACCAATAATTAAGAATTCCTGAATACTGGGCATTGCAATCTCTGAAAGGCATAACCGAGAATATAGAATAACCATAAAGAATTCTGAATACTGACTTCTGAATGACAACCCGACTGCACATGAAACATTAAAGAATACTCAATCTCTGCAAGGTTGGTCGAATGGATCATTCAAACGGATCATGGTAATAGCTCAGATACAGTGAGAAAATCCTGTCCAACAGATCCATGAAAACATACAAGGCAGAAGAAGTCCGAGGAACGGCTAGAGTGCTAAGCACTGAGGGGACTAGCCACGAACGGAACCAAGCCTAGGTAAGGCCATCGTGTAACACATCTCAGGTGTTAAGCATTAGGGTGCAGCGGAGCTAACGCTCTGCGAGGCTCGCACTCGGCGGAGCTCACGCAGCGAAGCCAGCGCGTAACACAACGCTAAATGCTAAGCACCAGGGTGCAGCGAAGCCCACACCTAATTAGGTCCACGGGTGACTAGAACACAACCCTCGCTTGGCGAGGCTAGCGGGGTCCGTAGTCCATCAAATCCATAAAAACTGCTAGAAGCTGGTGGCTCTGAGAACACGATCAAGAATCGCAATAATCGAAACGAGTCCCGAATGCTGTCTCCATAACTCTGTCTGGTAGAAGCCCTAAATCTGAAATACTGTTCCATACCGATGTTCCGATACGTTCTGTCTGATTATATAAGTGATGACTATCCCACTCGCTGTGCTGATTCCCGTGATATATCCATAAGTACAAGAATAGAATGCAAGGCCGAAGAACCATCCAATATAAGACCAGGTGATGCACCAGAGTTAAGAATACCAGAACATAATGATAGCGAATCACATCTGTCTTGCCGCTACCCTACCAGTTTATTCATATCTTGAGTTGGTATAGGATGAAAGGAACTGGAAATGGAAAAATGATGGAAGAGATTCAAGAATCAAGAGAAGAATGATCAAGAGGGAATAGATAACTTTGTACTTGCAGTTGGATTGTATAACCACGACTCATGCATTGTACCGAGGATGTGAGAGCCTAGGCTCTGATACCACCCTGTAACGCCCCGATCCCGGCGATACGGGGACGTCACTGCGACGTATATACGAAGGTCGGAAATACCCTAACGTATATACGCTAAGCATCAATACAGGCAGGGGTCAGAGTACGGAAGCATAGTGGTAATATACAATCCAGCAATAATAACAACAGTACACAGTTATCACAAGGCATGATATAATATCTGAAGAATATATGATCACTATGGAACACAAAAGCAGGATGCACAATATGAAATACTGAAAAGTACTCACGAGTGGCAAGATGAAAATCTCGCGAGCCAAACAAGAAGAGGCGGGAAGGAAGAGGGTCCAGGTAGGCACCAACTAATCCACGCTCCCGCTGCGCTACTCTGATCAGGTACAGCAAGGCCGCCACGGTCCAGACTCTAGGATCTGGACATGAGAATCCAGGGTTGTTAGCAGCCCCAGCGAGTACAAAGAATAAAGCCAGATGGCGTGCATAACAGGCACACGTGTACATGATCAAGTGATGTGGTCCAGGCACGCAGGTACAGGAAGTGACAAGTAACATAAAGGAAAATGGCGGTAAATCCGAGATCAAGTAAATACATGTATATCAGTAAATCTGAATCGGAAAGCATGCATGAGATACGGTGTAGAGGGTATAGTAACATAAACATGTGACATACATGGAAAACAAGTGATAAATACACTAAACACGCGATAAACAAGTATGGACATGAAATAAGGCAGTAAGTAAAGTAACAACAAGAAAATCAGTTATATAAGCCCACATTACCGATCTGTGAGGTTAGTACGTCGAAGGAATAATCCAAACAAGGAAACCCTCATATATATACCCTGTACATCACGTCACTGTAATCTGAGTTTATATAATCTGACTTTTCCTTCACATCAGTATAATAATGAAACAATATGGAAGCACAAGTATAAGTGGTGAGCAGTGTAGGTCAAGAGTAAAGCTGGTCAAATATCAGGAGCAGGTTATTATTAATTATTAAGACTCATCTGATTTGTATACATCGGTATGTGTCCCATCCCACATACCTCAACATACAGACCGGAGAGTAAGTTATTGGAAACTGATGAAGATCGATGAACCATGTTTCGGATGGGCCCCGTGCATGCCCGGGACAACGGTCAAGGAGTATCCGGTGCTGAGCCGGAACGTACCGCTAGGTACCGGGACTTATTGTACGCCCGAACAGGAATAGGTTGTCACCGCTCCCACAGGAATAGGCCTAGGGGCTTATGGTACAACCGGCAGGCAAGGAAGTAGGGTGCCAGTACACCCCACGGAAACGCCTGGTGGCCTCCAGGTCGAATCCAAGTATGTGGCCACGCGCGGCTCGATAAGACCACCATAAACATGATTATCAGGGCCCATCAGTTTCCCCCAAACCAGGTGTAAGTTGTCCAATTATTATAATTTATCCAGTGATAATGTCCACAGAGTATTCATAGTAAACCCATATTCATGGTTATCCTATTACGGGGTCAACAAGAGTATAGTATCAGGAGTAATGTCAGGAGCCTCCCTATTTCAGGGGGTCAAGTATACAGGAGTACAGGAGCTCAGGAGTACCAAATATCTGGTAATAATAATATAGTAATCATGTCATGTCCCCGTAACAGTGATAATCATGAATATGTCATACAGGTATCAGGGGTAGTAATGTCCGGTCAAGGGTCATGATGTCAGGTCTAGGTATTTATACCACATGAAAGCATATCATATACCGGGTGTCAGGAGCAGGTGTCAAGTGTGACATATCAAGAATCAATGTCTAATATAAAGTGATAAGTGTAGCAAGACAAGTACCGGGTCAGGTATCACGTGTCATATATAGCATGGCAAGTATCAGTATCAGGTGTCACATATAGCATGGCAAGTATCAGTGTTATATATCATGCATCAACTACAACACGGCAAGTGTCGGTATCATATATCATGTATCAAATATGGCAAGGCAAATACCGGTGTCAGGTACCATATGTCAAATACAGCATGATAAGTACTGGTATCGGCATCATATGTCAAATATAGCATGGTATATAACAACACAAGAATATACTCGCATAATGATAAAATAAATGCATGCTAAAAATAACTGTACTCGCCTCAATACCGGAAAACCGCGAGAAATCCCGAAACACCAGAAATCCGTGTACAAGACCAATCCATATATTAAAATATATAATTATAAATATTTACATGGATATTAGAGAGGGAATGAGAGAGGGGAGAGAGAAGGGAGAGAGAAAGTTGTAGGAAAGAAGGAGAAAGAAAAAGAGGGAGAAAATATGGTGTATATAGAAATTAATTAGGATTTAAAGGAGAGGGGTAGTGGGTGTAAATATAGGGAGGTATTTTTAGAAAGGAGGTGGGGGTATTTTGGGAATGAGGGGATTCTTTGTTTTTATTTAGGGAAATGAAGAGAAAGAGATGAAAAGAAAGAAAGAAAGAAAAAGAAAAAGGGAGGAGGAGAGAGGGGGTGGCCGTCGGCCGGCCGGCGCCGGCGGCCTGGCGGCGGCGGCGCGTCGCCGGCGGTGGTGGGCGGCGCGCGCGCGCGCGGGGTGGAGAGGTAGGTGTTGGGTTTTGTTTTTTGTTGTTGTTGTTGTTGTTTTGATGGAGGTGATGGGTGGTGGTGGTGGTGGTTGTGGTGGTGGTGGTGGTATTTGGTGGTTGTGGGGAGATAAATGAGGTGGAGGAGGTGGTGATGGAGTAGTTAGAGGGGAGGAATTGGTGGTGGTGAGGGAGAATTTGGAAGAAATTGAAGGTGGGAGATGATGGGCCTTTGGGAGAAATTGAGGAGAATGAGGAGGAATTTGGGGTTGTTGATGTTGGTGGAGAGTTGTGGGGTGGTGGGGGATGCGGTGGCGGCGGCTAGGCGGCGCCGGAGGCGGCGGCGGTGGTGGTGGAGCGCGTGCGTGAGTTGGGTGCGTGAGTTGAGTAGTTGGAGAAGATGAAGTGGTGTTTGGGTTTATTGGATTTTTTTGTTTGAAAATGAAGGTTTGAATGGGTATTGATTTAATAGAGAAGGAGATGGTGAAATAATGGTGGTGGTTGCTCACAGTGCTCAGCCATGCCCTGCTCTCCCTTGCCCTGCTGCGTTGAAGAGATGGGAGTGGGTGAAGGAGAAGGAAAAAAAAAAGAAGAAGAAAAGGAAGAAAGTCAAATAGAAAAAAAGAAATTAATAAAATAAATAAAATAAAATAAAATAAAATAGTTTAAAATTTTTCATTATTAAGTAATTTATGTATTATAATTTCTGAAAGTATAAGTAGTGGGGTAGGTAAGGAAAAAGCACGGAAAGTTAAGATCGGTAATAAATATTATTATTTTAATAAGTCAAAAATTTGACTGTTTCAGAATCCTTCCGAAAAATTCTCAAAAATAGAAAATAATATTTTAAGATGCTCGGTGAAATCGGATTCGAGAAATTCAATGTAGATTTCAAATTAAAAATCTTGGAATCTTCCGGCGGTACCGGGTCGACACCAAAACCGGTGGATTTTCGATAAATTCTGAAAAATCTCGAAAATGAATTTAGATAGAAAATGATATTCTAAGAAGTAAACTGAAAGCCGTTTTTGAAAATTCAATCCCATTTGAAAACTAAAAATCCTGGAATCAGTCAGTGATACCGACCGACACCAGTTTTGGAGATTTTGCAAATAATTCTGAAAAATTCCAGAAAATCATGAAAAATCTAAAATATTGGAAAACGATGTTTAAACTGAAATCGGTCAAATTGGATTATCAGAAATGCCAAATCGAGCGAAGCACTAGGTTCGGGTCCCCGGTTCAGACTAGGGCTGACTCCGAGTCCACGAATCCAAATCCAACACAAAACGATCACACTAATAATCATAAAACAAAAACAAATACAAGATAATTAAAGAAATATGCTAGAAAAATCAGAATACGTATCTACGTACGTATTCCAGGAACGGGGTGTTACATCATCCAACTTCGCCTTGAAGCCATTCACAGCTCCGTCAGGAAGCTAACTTATAGCTTCACCTAAAGTGCTCAGTTAACTCTACAGAGAGTTAGCTTTGCTCGAAACCACATACGCAACCGCGCAGAAGGATGTTCGGTATTTTCGTCACAGATGTTATCTAGCTCCGCTGAAGAGCTTTCTTCTGACTTCGCCAGATGCGCCTTCCAGCTTCGCTATGAGCTCAACGCGGCAGCTCCGCTGCGGGTTTATTATGGTCAACTTTTGACCATTAAATCTCCAGATGAGATCAAATCTAATCGGATCAAGATCAAACTAATCAAATCAAATCTGAGATCAAATTTGGCAGTTGATTGCCATAATCTTTTGACTCTCCTAAAACGAGTAAGAGGATAAGGGAGATCTTCCAATTATATGGAAAGGATCAAAAAAATTAGGAGACCGACTTACCTGCTACTTCTAACTTCGCAGAAGCTGATCCTAGCCTCGCAATAAGGCTACTTTTCAGATTTGAACAGATTTGACTCAATCTGTTTCCATATTTTCAAGGACAATTATACCCCTGCTCTCCCTATAAATAGCCCACCAGAGGCACAAGGAGAAAACATACACGAGGAGGGCAAACACACGCACACAAAGAGAGACGGCTAAAAAGAGATCTATTCTCTTACTTCCAAGAATTCAGAGAATTTAGAGAATTACTTCTCTAATCTGGGTGCTGATATCCTAATACCTTCCTTCCTTTCAAGGAATCTCCAGAACTAGGTGAGAAGGAATTCTCAAGTGAAGGCGGTTTGAGAAGTAACAAGAGGGTTTCTACCAACCTTCTGTTCTTCAATTCCCCGAATCAGGCGAGAAGGGAATCCCATCGCTCACATCGTCAAAGGGACAAAGTGGTCGCGCGCTGACTAGACTCCTATCGGCACACTTCTCCAGAATCTCAGAGGAGATCTACTTGTAATCTTTTTAGAATACTTATAATTTAGCTTCTCGACCCTTTTTTTGTAAGTTTTCTCCTTTACAAATCAATGAAAAATAAGATGGCGACTCCGCTGGGGAAGATATTCTCCACTGCTGAGAATCAAGTGCCGCAATGCGACGATAGACCTTCGGGTCTATCTCTAAATTCAGGAAAGCCGGTTCAGCCAGAGCCCCTCTGGCTAAATCTTCAAAGCAAGTCTCTGCGGAGACAGATGAGGCTCTCTGCGAGCCTACTGCGGTCCTCTGGCGCAACAAGGAAGTAGGCCCGCAGTGCAAGCCTATCACTTTCGAGAAAATGATCGTTCACTTCGACCAAGGAATTTTGAAGAGTCTTCTCTGGGGGTGGTCTAATGCTTCATGCACGGAAGCATAGAAAGGTCTCCATGCCCAAGGCCTCAGAATAGAAATCAGAAGCAGAATTCTGTCGACACCCCTCAGCCTCGCGTATGCTGGTCAGGTTCCCTACGAACCTATATCTCCCTGTCAAAGCAGATGTGGAGGCCAAAGCAGAGTGCTCTGTATAAAGCCTCAGGCGTAGTTGCGCCATAAGTGCGTCTCTCTCGCAAAGAAAAAGGCAAGATGCATGCCTGCTCTAACAAGGCTGCTAGCCGCGAAGTCACAACGGCTACCATACCTTCGCCCAATTCTAGAGCGGTAACACCTCGCGCCAGCCTCGTTCTCATGAGCGAAGCTACTGTACCACAGGGTACGCATCATACTCATAGCCGCGAAGCTGGAACCAAAGCACCACAGAGTGTTTCGTTCCCCAATCTTCGAGCACTAAGCCCGCTCTTCCAGCGGAGCTAAGGGATTGTCCCTAAGTGCTGATAGCGTTGCTTATACAGCTTCAGCGCCCAAGGGCGTTTTCAAAGCTTTTAGCTGCGAATTAAGAGCCAAAGCACTATCTAAGGCTAATCGCCTTCGCAGTAGCACAGCGGATAAAGCACCACAACGTGCTCCGCTCCCCGGTCTATCAAGCGCTAAGCTCGCGCTTTGTAGCGGAGCTAAAGGATCATCCCTAAGTGTTAACCGCGGTGCTTATGCAGCTGCAACATCCAAGGTACATCCAAGGTTCTTAGCCGCAAAGCTAGAGCTGAAGCACTATTCAATGCTAATCTCCTCTGCGGTGATAAAAGGAGCAGGACATCGTCCTATGCGCGATCCAACAGTGCCTCTGCGCTGGATCGTTTGGGCCCAACTGGGTCCGACTTGCGGGAATTCTTGACAAGCAAACGGAAGTCAGAATCTTTCTAAACTTTCCCTTCCTGTTGTCAACAAGTGGGATTTTAGTTGGTGACATTCCACTCAGTCCATTACCGGCTAGGACCAATCCCCGCCACTCCTCCAGGCCGACGATCAGTTTTTGATCAACTGTCGGTGCAAGCTCCGGTGAAACATCATAAAAGGAGCGTATCACGAGATCTACCCTCTGTATCCGTTAACATGACCGGAAGAGGACGAGAGCTGCGGAGGGGCAGATAAGCATCTCACGACACTCCCTACAGTTCCCCAGATCCGGATTATAGCCCCGGCTTGGGCGAAGTCTTGGTACATGAAAAAGGTGTCTTCTGAAACTCTAGATCTAGGGTTGTAACACCCTACAGTTATGAACAACCATCTTCCTCAACTGCAATAGCCTCAACAGATCAAAGAGAGGATCAGTCCAGTGATCTGATTAAGAAGATGAAGATAGTGGGTATGCTTCTTCGGTGACAGTCGGCTCAGTGCGAACAGACAGAGCATCATTAAACATGGCTGACATGACGACCTTCATCGGTGTTTGGAAGCTCTGGAGCAAACTTTCAAACCCAACAAGAAGCTTTGGATAACATTCAACAGATGCTCGGTCAACTCCTAAACAACCGAATAACAATGATACCGGGAGCAATCACGATGAGAAGAACAACTTAGTAATGAACAGCCAAGGACGGAGAAGTCAAAGGAGGGTTCTTCTTTGGACGCTGAAGTTCTTTAAGGCATCCAAGCTCAAATCACATCCTAACTCAGAGGGATGAATTAAAGAAAGTAGGGGCAGTCCGTCCTTACCCGTTGGAGTGGGATTTAGTACCATACCCACCAAAGTTCAAACCACCAACGTTACATACGTACGATGGTAAGAGCTCACCGAATCAGCACATCTACTATTTCCGGTCTCAGACCGGTAATGTTATAGACAATGATGCTATCATGGCTAGGCTGTTCATTGACACCTTAAGGGGATAGCAGTTGACTGGTTCCGAAGTCTTCCTTCGGGCTCCGTCAATTCCTAGATCGACCTAAAAACCTGATTCCTTTCTCGTTTCTATGAGGACGATACCGAGGTAACCATGGACAAGCTCCTCTCCACCATGCAGAAGAAGGGCGAATCTATCCGTGACTACATTGAGCGGTTCAGAAACTTATTTTTGATGTACCAAGCAGGGATGCCATTACCCATGCTCTTACAGATGTGCAGGCACAACTTCTTGGACCAAGTAGAGATTCGCATGGGGGCTGTCAAAGCCCATACCTGGAAAGAACTGGTCGAACAAGCTGAGATAGCCGAAAAGTCGGCTAAAAAGTTTGAACCATCCACCCCTAAAGGCAAATGGGGTATGAACAATAAGGACGTAGCGACATGGCGTAGTCTTCTCAAGCCAAAGGGAAGGAGACTATATCCGTAGAATTGTCAGGGGATGTTCAGTCGAAGGCCAAAAAGACCGGCTTCAATAATCAGGAGTCTAAGTTTCCTCAACAGTACTCCTTCAAGGACGATCAGGTGGTCACAATTTCCATTTACTCCACAACGGGATAAAATGAAGCTGCAGATGCTCGACATCCCAATGAGATAGGACGCACGAATGATCCCAATACTGTCTCTTCCACATGATGATTCACCATCCTACCGACAAGTGCTTTGTCCTCAAGGACAGAATTCAAGCCCTGATCGACGCCGGGGTCCTGACACTAAAGTCAGAGCAGAAGAAAGTCACTGCAAATATGGTGACCCTCGAGTTCGGCAAAACCCAAAGGTCACAGTTCCTGACGAGACTTATCCAATCCCTGCACCACGGTTGGAAGTCAAGCATCCTGCGGCTAAAACTCAAGATAATAGGGGTCTTGTTCCCTTGACACTGGAGATAAGGGAAATCATGTGGATACACCCAGACTTTGTCCAAGACGAACAATGGGATTCAAAGAAGTCAAAGTCGAAGGGCAAATCTTGTAATGTCATCTCCATCCTACCAGACGATGACAATTTCACATCAGCTTCTCTCAGTGATTCTGAAGGAGAAAGCACGCGTGCGCGACGCAGGCCGATGTACCTCAGCCGACGGGTATTCGATCTGAAAAATCATACTTAAAGCAGTATGAGAAAGCTACTGACGAGACACAACAGCAAACGACGTCAGCACAGTACCAGCACCCGCTTCTGTTCCGACCAAAGGAAAGGAGAAGCCTAAGGAAGTTCGGTTCGACCACGTCCTGAAGAAGCCTTCAGGCCCAGGGCTTGACACTCCCTTTCGTTTTGACATATTGGTCCAACTGGCTAATATCCCAGCTCGTATTACTATACACGAGCTACTTTGTCTCTCAAAAGAGACAAGAGAAGTACTCAGAGATGCGCTGGCTAATTCAGAATCATTCCTGGCGTATATGCCAGAGATCCCTAAGGATGACGCTCAGTCTTCTTGCCCTGATGCCATCATGTACAATCAAAGGTACCGGCTATTACCTTCACAGCGAAAGATATGTTTCTCAAGGACAATAAGCACGATCGACCTCTGTACTACACTGGATACATCGGTTCAACATGCATTGAAAGGGTACAGGTTGATCCGGGGTCTGCACTCAGCATCATCCCCAAAAGGCTCTACCATTATATAGGTTGTCTGCAACCACCACTACAATATACGGTTTTAATACCGAGAGTAGTCATCCACTTGGAAAAATTCGACTCCGTTGCCGTATCGGAGCCTGAAGTCAGAAGTGACGTGCTATGTCATGATGCTGACACGTTAAAAAACTTGCTTTTAGGACGACCGTGGATCCACGCCAACTGGTCGTTCCCTCCACTCACTCTGCACCATTGCTTCAAATATGTTGAAGATGATGCAACGGTAAGAACTGTCTTCGCTGAGAAGCAACCATTCAAAGGGTGAAAAATTACTTCACTGAGGCTCTCCTGTATCAAGAGACCGTGTGAAACATCCAAAGAATCGTTGCCAGATGATGATGATAGTGGCAATGAGGCGAATTCAGAATCTGAAGCAGGCATGCCAGCCATTTTCATTAGCGAACCAATTATAGCATGTCTTAATACCCCCATGTACACTCCTTCTGAAGATGAAGGTGAACGGGTAATTAATGATAATATTTCATTTAATTATCCTGTGAGTGTCGGGTTGTTTGAATCCATTACGGATAGCTCTCTGCACACGCCTTTGCATAGACCAAGTGCATCCGGTACACCCATGGAATCTATAGAAGGGGCCGCTCTAGTGATCCCTCCATCCAAAGAAGGTCAGTTACCGATAAATTTCGGTAGAACCCAACCACGGGGGTCCGCAGCCACAGATTCAAGTTCAGACTCAGACATTCCACAATTCTTCCATTACGCGCGACCAGCGCGGCATATTATGAAGAAAGGGGTACAACTTAAAGCATGGAGAAGGCCTGAATTTCGAAAAAGGAAGGCGTAGTTTACTGCGTAACTTTGTGCCAAAAGGGAAACCTGCAAATTACTATGATAACACACACAGGGGGTTGGGATACGTTACACCCACAACACCAGCAACGGTTCGATTCAAAGATGACGAACTAATTCCATCGCATTCTGCCTCATCCTGCGAATGGGACTCAGATGTCAGCGTGGGAGTAATGTTCGACGATCTCACCGTTAATATGACTTCAAGCAGTCAATTGGAGCCTACGAAAGCTACTGATGAGGACCATGGGCTCATCAATTAGATCTCCAATGGGAAAAGCGATTCGAACTGCGCGAACCACCTACTGAAGACAAGGTGATGCAAGTCAACTTGGGTAGTCAAGATCACCCTAAACCCATCTTTATAAGTGAAAGCTAATCACTTACGGAAAAAGAAGAATTAATAATACTCGTGAATGAGTATTAGATGTCTTCGCATGGAACTATGAAGATATGCCCGGACTTGATCACAGGTAGCCATGCATCGTCTAAATATCAAACCTGACGTCAAGCCAGTCAAGCAGCAACAACGTCGGTTTCGCCCGAACATTATGGAGGCTATTGAAGCCGAAGTTCACAAGCTCATTGCATGTGGCTTCATATGGGAGGAACAACTCCAGATTGGGTTGCTAATATCGTTTCGTCCTCAAGAAGAATGAAAAAATACGGATCTGCATCGACTACCGTGATCTCAATACAGCTTGTCCTAAAGACGAATTCCCACTGCCCATTACCGATGTCATGATTGACAATACCTGTGGATTTGAAAGAATGTCTTTTATGGACGGCTTTTCAGGGTACAATCAGATTAAGATGTATCCCGACGACGAGAAGCATACTTCGTTTCGAATACCCTTGGGGTATACTGTTACACTGTAATGCCCTTCGGGCTAAAGAACACCGGAGCAATCTATCAGCGGCAATGAGTACAATCTTCCGCGATCATCTTTAAAAAACGGTAGAATGCTATGTCGACGACATTGCTGTCAAAAGCCGCAGTAAGAATGACCATCTTCGTGACTTGAGAACGATGTTCGACATAATGCGGGCTCATCAACTGAAAATGAATCCGACAAAATCCTCTTGGGAGTTTCGAGTGGCAAGTTCCTTGGATTTATTGTTACATCAAAGGGGATTCATCTTAACCCAGACAAGGTCAAAGCCATTCAGAGCATGCATCCACAAGGAATCTCAAAGAGCTTAGAGGCTTGCAAGGTAGACTGACTTATATTAGGAGATTCATTGCAAATCTCTCTGGCCGCTGTCAACCGTTCACCCGACTCATGAAAAAGGGTGTTTCCTTTGTATGGGATCAAGCTTGTTAGGAGCTTATGAGGATATCAAGAGATATCTCACAAAACCTTCAGTCCTTGTGGCTCCCACATCAGGGAAACCATTCTTGCTTTATGTGAAAGCTATGGACCATTCTCTTGGTGCCCTGCTTGCTCAAAAAGACGACAATGGTCACGAGCAGGCCATTTATTATCTGAGCAGGACTCTAATAGGGCGGAATCTCGCTATAATCCTATTGAGAAGGAATGCTTACTCTTGTCTTTGCAGTTCAAAAGACACGACATTATTTGGTCAGCCAACTATACATGTCATCTCCAGAGTGAATCCTTTGCGTCTTCTCATGACGAAGCCAGGATCATTGAATTAATATTAGCTAAATTGGCGCTTTTTTGTCTCAATACGACATGCTCTTTATCCCTCAAAAGGCGGTTAAAGGCCAGGCACTTACAGAGTTCTTGGCTGCTCATCCTATTCCAGAACACTCAAAACTTCATGAAGATATTCCAGATGAAGTCTTCGAGTCCAATGTAACCTCAGAGGATGAAGTTTGGAAGATGTTCTTCGATGGAGCATCAGAATAGGCTCTAAAGGCAGGATCATTGCCGGCATGGGGGTTGTGTTTATCTCTCCACAGAATCATGTCCTTCATAGAGCATTTTCTCTGACGGAATCATGCTCCAACAATGTAGCGGAATATAATGCTCTACTCATTGGTCTTCAGCTAGCCCACGGAATGGGGGTATGCTACTTGAAGCTTACGGCGATTTAAAACTGATTATCAATCAGGTTAAAGGCGAATATGAGGTCCGCCACGAGGATTTGGTGCCTTATTATCACACGGTCATCGAATTGGCTAATCTGTTTGATGGTTTCTACATCGGCGCGTGTCTCGATCTCAGAATACTAAGGCGGATGCTCTTTCTGCATTAGCAACAACACTAGCCTTACCAGTCGACACCGAGTATCACCTCACAGTGGCAACTCGACACATTGTCTGCTCTAAACATATGTTAAGAACCAGAGGGGTCTATAATATCTCGACGGATCTTGAGCTGAGAGATTGGAGATTTCCTTTCATCGACTATGCTTTACATGCTCTGCTGCCAGACAATCCTAAAGAAGCGGCATCTATCAGACAAAGGTCTCTCCGTTTTTACTACGATCCAACTCTGAAGATACTTTACCGTCATTCATATGACGGTGTCCTACTCCGTTGTCTCTCTAATTCAGAGGCACAGGAAGTGCTAAAGAAGCACACGACGGCATATGTTAAGCCCATCAGCCAGGTCCAAAACTTAAAGATAGATTGCATAGGCTTGGATATTATTTGCCAACCATGATAGCCGATGCTACCCAATATGCACGAAAGTGTAAAGCATGTCAAATTCATGCAGATTTCATACACCAGCCTCCAGAGTTGCTCCACCAACTGTTGCTTCATGGCCATTTGAAGCATGGGGAATCGATGTCGTAGGGCCAATCAGCCCCTCTTCGACAAGAGGTCACCGGTTCATCCTGACAATAACCGATTACTTTTCAAAGTGGGCAGAAGCCATACCACTGATTGAAGTCAAAACTTCTAACGCGGTTATTTCATCAACACCATGTCATTCATTGATTTGGTGTCCCTAGGAGGATCATCCATGATAACGGTCCCTAATTCATAAGCCAGGTATTCTATCGATTCTGCGATAAATACCGAATTCAGAATGTGACTTCAACTGCCTATAATCCGCCGCTATGCTTGGCGGAAGCATTCAACAAAATAATCATCAAGTTACTCAAGAAGTTCGTCTCTTCGAATAAGCGAGATTGGGACGAAAAGCTTGGTGAATGTCTTTGGGCTACCGAACCACACGGTTCGGGCCCCACAGGCAATACGCCTTTTTCCCTGGTGTACGGGTGTGAAGCAGTCCATACCGTTGGAAATCCAGATGCTGTCATTACGAGTTGCTCTAACCACTAGATCACATCAGAGGATAATGATCGGTTGCATCTTCAAGAGCTCGAAGCCCTAGATGAGAAGCGACTACAAGCTCAGCAACACATCGAGTTGTATCAAGCTCGAATCTCAAAAGCCTTTAATAAGAAGGTCAAAAAAAGAGTCTTCCAAAAAGAGATTTGGTTTTAGCCGTCAGAGCCAATGATCATGACGACAAAACCAAAGAAAACACAAGACAAAAAAACACAAAAGGCAAATTTCAGCCTAAATGGGAAGGACCGTTTGTAATAGAAACAGTCTATTCAAAATGGAGCATATCGCCTTATGACTTCAGCTGGTGATTTACTCATGATGCCGATCAATGGCAAGTTCTTAAAGAGTATTATCCTTGATTAAGGATCCTTCTTATGATCAAATTAACACTACACCTCTGATCAAGACCTTCAAATCCAAGTACACAGAAAGAGCTCTCTCTTCCTCTAAACGAGATCATACAATCATAAACCAGTAGGAACCTGGTCATACACTGGTTGTCTCAAAGGAGAATCAAGGTTACACATGCGCTAACAAATGATCCAACACCTTTAACGGTTAAGGATAGAGGATAATGTTGGCCTTTAAGCCTAACATAAGTCCTCGACAACTCATCATGCTGAGGGGAATAGCATGGCTAGCCTGACTCAAACGATAGTTGGTAAAGGCATATCAAACCCGTTGACAGCTGAGGATTTGCTAAAAATCCTAAGGGACCTGTTCCCATTTGACTCCCTCTCTAAAATCACTTACCATTTCTCATTCATAGAATGGTAAGATCACATATAAAGATCTTTCCATCCATTTCGCTGTTACATTAACACTAACCAATGACATGATTTCCTCGTTTCTCTCCGTGAGAACGAGACCCTTTCATGCTATGTTTAACAGTATAACCTCTGGCATCCCTTTCGCTGTTATGTTAACATTAAACCTATAACAGTGATTTCCTCGTTTCTCTCTGCGAGAACAAGACCCTTTCATACTATGTTTAACAGTATAACCTCTGGCATCCCTTTCACTGTTACGTTAACATTAAACCTATGACAGTGATTTCCTCATTTCTCTCCGTGAGACTGAAATCACCTAGAGGGGGGTGAAAGGGTCTCGTTCTCTCCGTGAGAATGAGACCCTTTCATGCTATGTTTAACAGTATAACCTCTGGCATCCCTTTCGCTGTTATGTAACATTAAACCTATAACAGTGATTTCCTCGTTTCTCTCTGCGAGAACAAGACCCTTTCATACTATGTTTAACAGTATAACCTCTGGCATCCCTTTCACTGTTACTTTAACATTAAACCTATGACAGTGATTTCCTCATTTCTCTCCGTGAGAACTGAAATCACCTAGAGGGGGGTGAATAGGTGATAGTGCTAATCTAAAAACTAAATGCGGAAGTTAAAAACTATTTTGCAACATACTTAATACAACCAACAAGTGTAGCCGAATTCCCCGTGAAGGGCTCTGGACTAACTCCTCTGATTCCCCTAGATAAGAGTTGAGGTGCTATATGAAGCTCTTGTGGTTAAGTATAAGTGAGGCACACACAAGCAAGCCAAGCATATAAGATAAGTAATATGAATCAAATGCAAGGACAACACAAGCAAATATGATATGAATGAAATGAATGATGC